>OY390707.1:22226216-22615263 GCA_959613345.1 Tolmerus cingulatus | reverse complement strand
TTTAGAAATTCCATTTTTAGGCTAATTTTGCCTTAGCTGCGTAATCGGAAAATTAGCAAAAATGATAGAAAACCTCGATTTAATTCGGATTTTTTGCAATTTTCCTATTAAGTAATTAAAACTGATTTAATATACGCAAAAAACCCGACCTGCTAATCCCTATTTTAGAAATTCCATTTTTAGGCTAATTTTGCCTTAGCTGCGTAATCGGAAAATTAGCAAAAATGATAGAAAACCTCGATTTATTTCGGATTTTTTGCAATTTTCCTATTAAGTAATTAAAACTGATTTAATATACGCAAAAAACCCGACCTGCTAATCCCTATTTTAGAAATTCCATTTTTAGGCTAATTTTGCCTTAGCTGCGTAATCGGAAAATTAGCAAAAATGATAGAAAACCTCGATTTAATTCGGATTTTTTGCAATTTTCCTATTAAGTAATTAAAACTGATTTAATATACGCAAAAAACCCGACCTGCTAATCCCTATTTTAGAAATTCCATTTTTAGGCTAATTTTGCCTTAGCTGCGTAATCAGAAAATTAGCAAAAATGATAGAAAACCTCGATTTAATTCGGATTTTTTGCAATTTTCCTATTAAGTAATTAAAACTGATTTAATATACGCAAAAAACCCGACCTGCTAATCCCTATTTTTTTTTTTTTTTTTTTTTTTTTTTTAAGGAAGTGGGGAAATGCAGTTACGCACGCTGTGCCGGACTCCCTGGCCCGAAGGCCAGGCCTACCGGCTAAAACCCCACTCCCCCCTCCAGGAACCCCACCCCGGAACCGTCTTATTAGACATTACTTCGGGGTGGGGACCTTTCATCAGGCGAATCCCAGCCCCAACGATCCAACAGGAGCTCCCTTAGGAACCCCTGTTGTTGTCTCTTTCTTTCTGGCGGAGGATCCCCCTCGCGAATGTCTAATCCCTATTTTAGAAATTCCATTTTTAGGCTAATTTTGCCTTAGCTGCGTAATCGGAAAATTAGCAAAAATGATAGAAAACCTCGATTTAATTCGAATTTTTTGCAATTTTCCTATTTAGTAATTAAAACTGATTTAATATACGCAAAAAACCCGACCTGCTAATCCCTATTTTAGAAATTCCATTTTTAGGCTAATTTTGCCTTAGCTGCGTAATCGGAAAATTAGCAAAAATGATAGAAAACCTCGATTTAATTCGAATTTTTTTGCAATTTTCCTATTTAGTAATTAAAACTGATTTAATATACGCAAAAAACCCGACCTGCTAATCTCTATTTTAGAAATTCCATTTTTAGGCTAATTTTGCCTTAGCTGCGTAATCGGAAAATTAGCAAAAATGATAGAAAACCTCGATTTAATTCGGATTTTTTGCAATTTTCCTATTAAGTAATTAAAACTGATTTAATATACGCAAAAAACCCGACCTGGTAATCCCTATTTTAGAAATTCCATTTTTAGGCTAATTTTGCCTTAGCTGCGTAATCGGAAAATTAGCAAAAATGATAGAAAACCTCGATTTAATTCGGATTTTTTGCAATTTTCCTATTAAGTAAATAAAACTGATTTAATATACGCAAAAAACCCGACCTGCTAATCCCTATTTTAGAAATTCCATTTTTAGGCTAATTTTGCCTTAGCTGCGTAATCGGAAAATTAGCAAAAATGATAGAAAACCTCGATTTAATTCGGATTTTTTGCAATTTTCCTATTAAGTAATTAAAACTGATTTAATATACGCAAAAAAACCCGACCTGCTAATCCCTATTTTAGAAATTCCATTTTTAGGCTAATTTTGCCTTAGCTGCGTAATCGGAAAATTAGCAAAAATGATAGAAAACCTCGATTTAATTCGGATTTTTTGCAATTTTCCTATTAAGTAATTAAAACTGATTTAATATACGCAAAAAACCCGACCTGCTAATCCCTATTTTAGAAATTCCATTTTTAGGCTAATTTTGCCTTAGCTGCGTAATCGGAAAATTAGCAAAAATGATAGAAAACCTCGATTTAATTCGGATTTTTTGCAATTTTCCTATTAAGTAATTAAAACTGATTTAATATACGCAAAAAACCCGACCTGCTAATCCCTATTTTAGAAATTCCATTTTTAGGCTAATTTTGCCTTAGCTGCGTAATCGGAAAATTAGCAAAAATGATAGAAAACCTCGATTTAATTCGGATTTTTTGCAATTTTCCTATTAAGTAATTAAAACTGATTTAATATACGCAAAAAACCCGACCTGCTAATCCCTATTTTAGAAATTCCATTTTTAGGCTAATTTTGCCTTAGCTGCGTAATCCGAAAATTAGCAAAAATGATAGAAAACCTCGATTTAATTCGGATTTTTTGCAATTTTCCTATTAAGTAATTAAAACTGATTTAATATACGCAAAAAACCCGACCTGCTAATCCCTATTTTAGAAATTCCATTTTTAGGCTAATTTTGCCTTAGCTGCGTAATCGGAAAATTAGCAAAAATGATAGAAAACCTCGATTTAATTCGGATTTTTTGCAATTTTCCTATTAAGTAATTAAAACTGATTTAATATACGCAAAAAACCCGACCTGCTAATCCCTATTTTAGAAATTCCATTTTTAGGCTAATTTTGCCTTAGCTGCGTAATCGGAAAATTAGCAAAAATGATAGAAAACCTCGATTTAATTCGGATTTTTTGCAATTTTCCTATTAAGTAATTAAAACTGATTTAATATACGCAAAAAACCCGACCTGCTAATCCCTATTTTAGAAATTCCATTTTTAGGCTAATTTTGCCTTAGCTGCGTAATCGGAAAATTAGCAAAAATGATAGAAAACCTCGATTTAATTCGGATTTTTTGCAATTTTCCTATTAAGTAATTAAAACTGATTTAATATACGCAAAAAACCCGACCTGCTAATCCCTATTTTAGAAATTCCATTTTTAGGCTAATTTTGCCTTAGCTGCGTAATCCGAAAATTAGCAAAAATGATAGAAAACCTCGATTTAATTCGGATTTTTTGCAATTTTCCTATTAAGTAATTAAAACTGATTTAATATACGCAAAAAACCCGACCTACTAATCCCTATTTTAGAAATTCCATTTTTAGGCTAATTTTGCCTTAGCTGCGTAATCGGAAAATTAGCAAAAATGATAGAAAACCTCGATTTAATTCGGATTTTTTGCAATTTTCCTATTAAGTAATTAAAACTGATTTAATATACGCAAAAAACCCGACCTGCTAATCCCTATTTTAGAAATTCCATTTTTAGGCTAATTTTGCCTTAGCTGCGTAATCGGAAAATTAGCAAAAATGATAGAAAACCTCGATTTAATTCGGATTTTTTGCAATTTTCCTATTAAGTAATTAAAACTGATTTAATATACGCAAAAAACCCGACCTGCTAATCCCTATTTTAGAAATTCCATTTTTAGGCTAATTTTGCCTTAGCTGCGTAATCCGAAAATTAGCAAAAATGATAGAAAACCTCGATTTAATTCGGATTTTTTGCAATTTTCCGATTAAGTAATTAAAACTGATTTAATATACGCAAAAAACCCGACCTGCTAATCCCTATTTTAGAAATTCCATTTTTAGGCTAATTTTGCCTTAGCTGCGTAATCGGAAAATTAGCAAAAATGATAGAAAACCTCGATTTAATTCGGATTTTTTGCAATTTTCCTATTAAGTAATTAAAACTGATTTAATATACGCAAAAAACCCGACCTGCTAATCCCTATTTTAGAAATTCCATTTTTAGGCTAATTTTGCCTTAGCTGCGTAATCCGAAAATTAGCAAAAATGATAGAAAACCTCGATTTAATTCGGATTTTTTGCAATTTTCCTATTAAGTAATTAAAACTGATTTAATATACGCAAAAAACCCGACCTGCTAATCCCTATTTTAGAAATTCCATTTTTAGGCTAATTTTGCCTTAGCTGCGTAATCGGAAAATTAGCAAAAATGATAGAAAACCTCGATTTAATTCGGATTTTTTGCAATTTTCCTATTAAGTAATTAAAACTGATTTAATATACGCAAAAAACCCGACCTGCTAATCCCTATTTTAGAAATTCCATTTTTAGGCTAATTTTGCCTTAGCTGCGTAATCGGAAAATTAGCAAAAATGATAGAAAACCTCGATTTAATTCGGATTTTTTGCAATTTTCCTATTAAGTAATTAAAACTGATTTAATATACGCAAAAAACCCGACCTGCTAATCCCTATTTTAGAAATTCCATTTTTAGGCTAATTTTGCCTTAGCTGCGTAATCGGAAAATTAGCAAAAATGATAGAAAACCTCGATTTAATTCGGATTTTTTGCAATTTTCCTATTAAGTAATTAAAACTGATTTAATATACGCAAAAAAACCCGACCTGCTAATCCCTATTTTAGAAATTCCATTTTTAGGCTAATTTTGCCTTAGCTGCGTAATCGGAAAATTAGCAAAAATGATAGAAAACCTCGATTTAATTCGGATTTTTTGCAATTTTCCTATTAAGTAATTAAAACTGATTTAATATACGCAAAAAACCCGACCTGCTAATCCCTATTTTAGAAATTCCATTTTTAGGCTAATTTTGCCTTAGCTGCGTAATCGGAAAATTAGCAAAAATGATAGAAAACCTCGATTTAATTCGGATTTTTTGCAATTTTCCTATTAAGTAATTAAAACTGATTTAATATACGCAAAAAACCCGACCTGCTAATCCCTATTTTAGAAACTCCATTTTTAGGCTAATTTTGCCTTAGCTGCGTAATCGGAAAATTAGCAAAAATGATAGAAAACCTCGATTTAATTCGGATTTTTTGCAATTTTCTTATTAAGTAATTAAAACTGATTTAATATACGCAAAAAACCCGACCTGCTAATCCCTATTTTAGAAATTCCATTTTTAGGCTGATTTTGCCTTAGCTGCGTAATCGGAAAATTAGCAAAAATGATAGAAAACCTCGATTTAATTCGGATTTTTTGCAATTTTCCTATTAAGTAATTAAAACTGATTTAATATACGCAAAAAACCCGACCTGCTAATCCCTATTTTAGAAATTCCATTTTTAGGCTAATTTTGCCTTAGCTGCGTAATCGGAAAATTAGCAAAAATGATAGAAAACCTCGATTTAATTCGGATTTTTTGCAATTTTCCTATTAAGTAATTAAAACTGATTTAATATACGCAAAAAACCCGACCTGCTAATCCCTATTTTTTTTTTTTTTTTTTTTTTTTTTTTTTTTTTTTTTTTTTTTTTATGGAAGTGGGGAAATGCAGTTACGCACGCTGTGCCGGACTCCCTGGCCCGAAGGCCAGGCCTACCGGCTAAAACCCCACTCCCCCCTCCAGGAACCCCACCCCGGAACCGTCTTATTAGACATTACTTCGGGGTGGGGACCTTTCATCAGGCGAAGCCCAGCCCCAACGATCCAACAGGAGCTCCCTTAGGAACCCCTGTTGTTGTCTCTTTCTTTCTGGCGGAGGATCCCCCTCACGAATGAGGCAACCCTCCGCCAGAAATCGTCATCTTGCAGCATAACCCCGACTATGTTGTCCGGGGTTATGCTGCCTGTCGTTCGCTCTAACTCGGCCCGCTCCGCCCTCCAGCGACAACATTCAAAGAATGTGTGGAGAGCGGAGTCCGATGGGGAATCGCAGTATATGCAGCACGGGCTCGGCACTTTCCCCATTCGGTGGAGGAAGGCCCGAAAGTGCCCGTGCCCCGTCAGCATTTGGGTGAGGTAGTAATCCACCTCCCCATGCCGACGGTTCAGCCAGGTGTCCAGCTGGGGAATCAAACGAGCTGTCCACCGGCCCCGTGACTCCCCATCCCACCGTTCTTGCCAGGACGCCATTGTCCTGGCCCGGGCCACTCTCGCGGCTTCGCTTTTGCCCAGCACAGCTTTCTCCCTGTGTACGGACTGTCGTTCGCCGGCTAAGAGGTCAATTGGTATGACCCCCGCGACCACCAATACCGCCGGTTCCGAGACCGTGCGGTAGGAGCACGCGATGCGGAGTGCCGCACGGCGTTGTACCGCCAACATACGTTTACGGTACTTTTCCCACCGCATCGAGTCGGCCCAGACTTCCGCTCCGTAGAGCATAATAGCCTCAGCGGTGCGGAGCAGCAGGCGCCTTTTGCAGGGCCTGGGGCCAGAAGTATTGGCCATGACCCTGCTCAACGCCGCCGTCACCGCAGCCGCCTTATCGGCCCGGCCCTTGATCTCTTCCCAGAAGGTGAGCCTACAATCGAGACTCACCCCCAGGTATTTGATCGCAGGCCGCGTCTGAACCGACATGTCTCCTACCCGCATCTCCAACAACAAGGGGATGCGCTTCTTCGTCAGAAGGACGATCTCGGTTTTGGCCAGGGCTAACTCCAGCCCGTGGTCGCGCAGCCAGCGACCGACCCGACGCATCACCTGATTGAGCCTCATCTGCGCCTTCTCGACATCTCTAGCGGTGATGACCGCAGCGATGTCGTCGGCATACCCAACCAGGAAAGACCCTTCGGGCATCTCCATGCGAAGGATCCCGTCATATGTGTAATTCCATATGTCGGGACCCAGTATGGAGCCCTGGGCCGCCCCTGCCGAGAGAATCCTCGTCTCCGGGCCATCCTCCGTGTCGAAGGTGAGGGTGCGGTCCTTCAGGTAATCCCTCATCATCTGTAAAAGATATTGAGGGACCCTGAAGTCCCGCTCCAGCGCATTAAGCGCGTCCCCCCACCGCACCGAGTTAAAGGCGTTACGCACATCCAAAGCGACCAGCAGGCACACCGGACGAGTATAATAACTCCCACATTCGATGGCCCGGGCCGCATCGACCACCTCCTGGATAGCATGTACCGTCGACCTCCCTTTCCGAAAGCCATACTGCCTCTCGGAAAGGTCTCCGGCAGCTTCGCTAATCCCTATTTTAGAAATTCCATTTTTAGGCTAATTTTGCCTTAGCTGCGTAATCCGAAAATTAGCAAAAATGATAGAAAACCTCGATTTAATTCGGATTTTTTGCAATTTTCCTATTAAGTAATTAAAACTGATTTAATATACGCAAAAAACCCGACCTGCTAATCCCTATTTTAGAAATTCCATTTTTAGGCTAATTTTGCCTTAGCTGCGTAATCGGAAAATTAGCAAAAATGATAGAAAACCTCGATTTAATTCGGATTTTTTGCAACTTTCCTATTAAGTAATTAAAACAGATTTAATATACGCAAAAAACCCGACCTGCTAATCCCTATTTTAGAAATTCCATTTTTAGGCTAATTTTGCCTTAGCTGCGTAATCGGAAAATTAGCAAAAATGATAGAAAACCTCGATTTAATTCGGATTTTTTGCAATTTTCCTATTAAGTAATTAAAACTGATTTAATATACGCAAAAAACCCGACCTGCTAATCCCTATTTTAGAAATTCCATTTTTAGGCTAATTTTGCCTTAGCTGCGTAATCGGAAAATTAGCAAAAATGATAGAAAACCTCGATTTAATTCGGATTTTTTGCAATTTTCCTATTAAGTAATTAAAACTGATTTAATATACGCAAAAAACCCGACCTGCTAATCCCTATTTTAGAAATTCCATTTTTAGGCTAATTTTGCCTTAGCTGCGTAATCGGAAAATTAGCAAAAATGATAGAAAACCTCGATTTAATTCGGATTTTTTGCAATTTTCCTATTAAGTAATTAAAACTGATTTAATATACGCAAAAAACCCGACCTGCTAATCCCTATTTTAGAAATTCCATTTTTAGGCTAATTTTGCCTTAGCTGCGTAATCGGAAAATTAGCAAAAATGATAGAAAACCTCGATTTAATTCGGATTTTTTGCAATTTTCCTATTAAGTAATTAAAACTGATTTAATATACGCAAAAAACCCGACCTGCTAATCCCTATTTTAGAAATTCCATTTTTAGGCTAATTTTGCCTTAGCTGCGTAATCGGAAAATTAGCAAAAATGATAGAAAACCTCGATTTAATTCGGATTTTTTGCAATTTTCCTATTAAGTAATTAAAACTGATTTAATATACGCAAAAAACCCGACCTGCTAATCCCTATTTTAGAAATTCCATTTTTAGGCTAATTTTGCCTTAGCTGCGTAATCCGAAAATTAGCAAAAATGATAGAAAACCTCGATTTAATTCGGATTTTTTGCAATTTTCCTATTAAGTAATTAAAACTGATTTAATATACGCAAAAAACCCGACCTGCTAATCCCTATTTTAGAAATTCCATTTTTAGGCTAATTTTGCCTTAGCTGCGTAATCGGAAAATTAGCAAAAATGATAGAAAACCTCGATTTAATTCGGATTTTTTGCAATTTTCCTATTAAGTAATTAAAACTGATTTAATATACGCAAAAAACCCGACCTGCTAATCCCTATTTTAGAAATTCCATTTTTAGGCTAATTTTGCCTTAGCTGCGTAATCGGAAAATTAGCAAAAATGATAGAAAACCTCGATTTAATTCGGATTTTTTGCAATTTTCCTATTAAGTAATTAAAACTGATTTAATATACGCAAAAAACCCGACCTGCTAATCCCTATTTTAGAAATTCCATTTTTAGGCTAATTTTGCCTTAGCTGCGTAATCGGAAAATTAGCAAAAATGATAGAAAACCTCGATTTAATTCGGATTTTTTGCAATTTTCCTATTAAGTAATTAAAACTGATTTAATATACGCAAAAAAACCCGACCTGCTAATCCCTATTTTAGAAATTCCATTTTTAGGCTAATTTTGCCTTAGCTGCGTAATCGGAAAATTAGCAAAAATGATAGAAAACCTCGATTTAATTCGGATTTTTTGCAATTTTCCTATTAAGTAATTAAAACTGATTTAATATACGCAAAAAACCCGACCTGCTAATCCCTATTTTAGAAATTCCATTTTTAGGCTAATTTTGCCTTAGCTGCGTAATCGGAAAATTAGCAAAAATGATAGAAAACCTCGATTTAATTCGGATTTTTTGCAATTTTCCTATTAAGTAATTAAAACTGATTTAATATACGCAAAAAACCCGACCTGCTAATCCCTATTTTAGAAACTCCATTTTTAGGCTAATTTTGCCTTAGCTGCGTAATCGGAAAATTAGCAAAAATGATAGAAAACCTCGATTTAATTCGGATTTTTTGCAATTTTCCTATTAAGTAATTAAAACTGATTTAATATACGCAAAAAACCCGACCTGCTAATCCCTATTTTAGAAATTCCATTTTTAGGCTGATTTTGCCTTAGCTGCGTAATCGGAAAATTAGCAAAAATGATAGAAAACCTCGATTTAATTCGGATTTTTTGCAATTTTCCTATTAAGTAATTAAAACTGATTTAATATACGCAAAAAACCCGACCTGCTAATCCCTATTTTAGAAATTCCATTTTTAGGCTAATTTTGCCTTAGCTGCGTAATCGGAAAATTAGCAAAAATGATAGAAAACCTCGATTTAATTCGGATTTTTTGCAATTTTCCTATTAAGTAATTAAAACTGATTTAATATACGCAAAAAACCCGACCTGCTAATCCCTATTTTAGAAATTCCATTTTTAGGCTAATTTTGCCTTAGCTGCGTAATCCGAAAATTAGCAAAAATGATAGAAAACCTCGATTTAATTCGGATTTTTTGCAATTTTCCTATTAAGTAATTAAAACTGATTTAATATACGCAAAAAACCCGACCTGCTAATCCCTATTTTAGAAATTCCATTTTTAGGCTAATTTTGCCTTAGCTGCGTAATCGGAAAATTAGCAAAAATGATAGAAAACCTCGATTTAATTCGGATTTTTTGCAATTTTCCTATTAAGTAATTAAAACAGATTTAATATACGCAAAAAACCCGACCTGCTAATCCCTATTTTAGAAATTCCATTTTTAGGCTAATTTTGCCTTAGCTGCGTAATCGGAAAATTAGCAAAAATGATAGAAAACCTCGATTTAATTCGGATTTTTTGCAATTTTCCTATTAAGTAATTAAAACTGATTTAATATACGCAAAAAACCCGACCTGCTAATCCCTATTTTAGAAATTCCATTTTTAGGCTAATTTTGCCTTAGCTGCGTAATCGGAAAATTAGCAAAAATGATAGAAAACCTCGATTTAATTCGGATTTTTTGCAATTTTCCTATTAAGTAATTAAAACTGATTTAATATACGCAAAAAACCCGACCTGCTAATCCCTATTTTAGAAATTCCATTTTTAGGCTAATTTTGCCTTAGCTGCGTAATCGGAAAATTACCAAAATTATAGAAAACCTCGATTTAATTCGGATTTTTTGCAATTTTCCTATTAAGTAATTAAAACTGATTTAATATACGCAAAAAACCCGACCTGCTAATCCCTATTTTAGAAATTCCATTTTTAGGCTAATTTTGCCTTAGCTGCGTAATCGGAAAATTAGCAAAAATGATAGAAAACCTCGATTTAATTCGGATTTTTTGCAATTTTCCTATTAAGTAATTAAAACTGATTTAATATACGCAAAAAACCCGACCTGCTAATCCCTATTTTAGAAATTCCATTTTTAGGCTAATTTTGCCTTAGCTGCGTAATCGGAAAATTAGCAAAAATGATAGAAAACCTCGATTTAATTCGGATTTTTTGCAATTTTCCTATTAAGTAATTGAAACTGATTTAATATACGCAAAAAACCCGACCTGCTAATCCCTATTTTAGAAATTCCATTTTTAGGCTAATTTTGCCTTAGCTGCGTAATCCGAAAATTAGCAAAAATGATAGAAAACCTCGATTTAATTCGGATTTTTTGCAATTTTCCTATTAAGTAATTAAAACTGATTTAATATACGCAAAAAACCCGACCTGCTAATCCCTATTTTAGAAATTCCATTTTTAGGCTAATTTTGCCTTAGCTGCGTAATCGGAAAATTACTAAAAATGATAGAAAACCTCGATTTAATTCGGATTTTTTGCAATTTTCCTATTAAGTAATTAAAACTGATTTAATATACGCAAAAAACCCGACCTGCTAATCCCTATTTTAGAAATTCCATTTTTAGGCTAATTTTGCCTTAGCTGCGTAATCGGAAAATTAGCAAAAATGATAGAAAACCTCGATTTAATTCGGATTTTTCGCAATTTTCCTATTAAGTAATTAAAACTGATTTAATATACGCAAAAAACCCGACCTGCTAATCCCTATTTTAGAAATTCCATATTTAGGCTAATTTTGCCTTAGCTGCGTAATCGGAAAATTAGCAAAAATGATAGAAAACCTCGATTTAATTCGGATTTTTTGCAATTTTCCTATTAAGTAATTAAAACTGATTTAATATACGCAAAAAACCCGACCTGCTAATCCCTATTTTAGAAATTCCATTTTTAGGCTAATTTTGCCTTAGCTGCGTAATCGGAAAATTAGCAAAAATGATAGAAAACCTCGATTTAATTCGGATTTTTTGCAATTTTCCTATTAAGTAATTAAAACTGATTTAATATACGCAAAAAACCCGACCTGCTAATCCCTATTTTAGAAATTCCATTTTTAGGCTAATTTTGCCTTAGCTGCGTAATCGGAAAATTAGCAAAAATGATAGAAAACCTCGATTTAATTCGGATTTTTTGCAATTTTCCTATTAAGTAATTAAAACTGATTTAATATACGCAAAAAACCCGACCTGCTAATCCCTATTTTAGAAATTCCATTTTTAGGCTAATTTTGCCTTAGCTGCGTAATCGGAAAATTAGCAAAAATGATAGAAAACCTCGATTTAATTCGGATTTTTTGCAATTTTCCTATTAAGTAATTAAAACTGATTTAATATACGCAAAAAACCCGACCTGCTAATCCCTATTTTAGAAATTCCATTTTTAGGCTAATTTTGCCTTAGCTGCGTAATCGGAAAATTAGCAAAAATGATAGAAAACCTCGATTTAATTCGGATTTTTTGCAGTTTTCCTATTAAGTAATTAAAACTGATTTAATATACGCAAAAAACCCGACCTGCTAATCCCTATTTTAGAAA
The DNA here is from genome assembly GCA_959613345.1 of Tolmerus cingulatus. Taxonomy (NCBI): domain Eukaryota; kingdom Metazoa; phylum Arthropoda; class Insecta; order Diptera; family Asilidae; genus Tolmerus; species Tolmerus cingulatus. The sequence continues at coordinate 22,603,322 of OY390707.1, read as the reverse complement.
TTCCATTTTTAGGCTAATTTTGCCTTAGCTGCGTAATCGGAAAATTAGCAAAAATGATAGAAAACCTCGATTTAATTCGGATTTTTTGCAATTTTCCTACCAGTTATTTCAGCATCACCAACAATTTTTTGAATTAAGTAATTAATCATCCAGTAAAATTGTTTGAATAAATAGAATTTGTTTTGCATAATTTCAATTATGTGTGGCTTTCCAAAAAATCCTCTTTTTTATTCCTAGTCGGTTTATTATAACAAGAAGTTATGTTAAGCCAAAGTATTTCTTTTTGAATATTTGTATAGGAATCTAAAGAAAATTTAAATATTTTTCATTGATGCTAATATGAAACAAAATGTTAGCTACAAATTGTAAAAGTATAATTTTTTATTTTTAATGATATTATAACAAAAACCCAATATTTATTCAAAATGTTTATTTTTCTACAAAGTCCCATTTTAAAGACTCCACAAATTGAATTTACATAACTGGTGGCCTTCAATTACAAATTCTATCTTTTTACATGTAAAACTTCGTAGGGACGAGATAGAGTCACAGAATCACATATCTCATCGTTCCTCCAGCTCTTGTGATTTATGACCCCATTCCTCGCATTACCATAATTTTAATTTTAGTTCGAATATCCTCTTGTTTACGCAAAAATTTATTCAATGCTCCTGGAAATCTATTCGAGGAGGGAGCATTCTTCCAGTTCTCAAGGACAACTTGTGACAAGCTTTGAATTTTTTGAATTAAACGGAAACATTTCGATTGACTAGGATCGCGGCCCCACGCGTCGAGCTCGAGTTTCTTCTACATATCTGTTTACCCGAAATTAATAGGAGACGAGCTCGCATAACTTAGCATAAAATTTCGCGCACAAATTGAGCTTATTAAAATATCTTTGAATCAAGCTGAAATCCTGCAGACACTTTGGCACTGGAGCGAGTCCTGCGTCGGTAGTGGCCCGTAAAATATTCATGAATTCAATTTCTTCAGCCCCAAGTCGCACTACATGCCGGCCGGGAGCGGGCATATCCTCGAAGGAGGCGCCCAGAAAATTATTGTTTTGATAAGAATGCCAAAAAGAAGGAGGCGTTTACAAGTGCGCCCCACATCGTACATTTCAGCTCCAATTCGAGCTCCGACAAGTCCATATTAGTTGAGTTGAAAATTGCACAAAAATGGAGCTCTTTCGCCTCTTGAAAAATTAATGGAGGCAATGTTTCCTGCTCGTTCCTTGAAATGGTGTTCGGGAGCACCGGGATAAGCAGTGTGACGTGGTGTCGGCGCGATCTGGAGACGGTGCCGTCTTAAGATAGCTGTGACACCGACTTCAGCTTAATATGACTATATCCCGGTCTACGGGGGCCCTGCATGTGCTCCGCCCCGGCGGGCCCTACACGCTACAAGAAAATTTATTTGCCGGCATATTGCGTTGTCAGTTGCAGTGCTCGGGGCGCTTTCTTCAGATTCACCCCAACCCCGGGGGCGTAATGTCGCGTTTTTTGTTACTCTTCGAGTTATGGTTATGGCGAAAATTTACTGCAAATTTTAGCACCTGGAACGCTTGCTGAGTACTCCAAGAGTTCGGGAATTGCCTTTAGCGCCAATGCAGAGTAACCCCTAAGTGCAGAAATCTGATTTTCAAAGCTAAGCCATGTGGGGGTGGATATGTGCCACAAGGGATACTTTTTTCCAGCCCTTTGCATTAAATATTAATTAGACTGTGTTAGGAAGGACTTTAAGTCAGCCAGACTGACCGTGAAAACCGATACTAACGTAACAAACACTAAACGCAAGAAATTCTTCCAGTAAAATTAAGGGGGGAGCATTCTAGTCTAGAGACATTTTTAGTGTTGAATAAAACGAAAAGAAAATTTGCTATAATACATATTTAGATATTAGAGTATTTAGGGTATCGAACATTTTGAAACTAAAATTTTTACTTTTAAGTGCATTAGTTAAATTATCCCTTTTTAAATGAAATTCAAATAATAATGGTCTTAAATATCTAAATTAGGTAATATCAGAGTTTTGTTTTGAATGCTTAGACTCATCAAAACAATTTTTTAATTGTTCTTTAAGTACCAACTATTTATAAAAGTATGCGGTAGTTGATGGGGATCCAAATTTCCTAGTGTGATCAGTAGAGGATCTAATATGTAGGAAGGGTATTTGAATCAAAATACAAAGCAATCCTTTACTGTTATTTTGGAATATAATTGGTCTTATGTTGATGCATTTTCCGCTTTATATGGAAGTTACTCATACCAAAGTGGAAAAACAGTTTTGTGATTCACTGTAGGTAATGTTTTACTAAAATTTAGTTTAGGAAATGGAAGTGGGAAAAAATTAGTGTTTCAACTTCGATTGCCAATCTCTTTCCATTGACTGTTGTTTCTGTCGGTTTTTGCCGTAAGTATTGGAGCGCTATATTTGGGATTAATTAGGTAATTAATTACCTAATGAGTTTACAGGAAGAAATAGGATGTAAATCAATCATTTAATTAAGAAACATTGATTGATCTGCTCCTACTACGTGTGTTAGTTTGATTCTATACGAAGCACCATCACATGGGGCTTGGAAAACATTTCCACCTCAAAATCGATGTAACGTGCGCCACATTTCCGGTATCTTTTTATGCATGACATCTGTTGGCACTCCCATCTGTGTTTTATAGACCGGGATCTAATGCAAAGCAGAAGCAGATAGGCCCAGAGCCGGACTGTTGTTCTTCCCCCGAAATAATCATTAAACGAACGAGCGCGGGTGGTGGGCAGTCCCATGCAAACCAGATGCCCGGGGAACTTTAATGACTCATCGTTTTTTCTTCGAACCCCCATTTTTTTCTCCCTATCGTCCAACACAGACGGAAGTGGTCCTTTCTACTTTTGGAGGCTCCTTTCCGAAAGCGGCGAATCCTTTGAGTTTCCTTTAAATAGACTTAGAGCGGCACCTGCTCCAAAAGCGGACCGATCGCAATCAGCTCGACTCGCTTGCCTTCCGGTGGCTGATATCAAGGAGCATCGGTAGAAAGTCCCGGGAAAAGATTGAATCTCGATAAAGTGAGCGGACACCGATAATAACACGATGGCACCATGGAACCAGGAACCAGGAGCCAGGAATCGGACACCAGGCACCAGACAACGGTCGTGCCGTGCGGAGCCTTAGTCCTCCGCCCTTCGCCGCAGGACCCAACCAAAATAAACTGCATGCTCATTGTAGCGTTAAATTTCCCCGGCGGGCGCTTCTGGCGAAATGTTCTTTTCCCTTTTTGCTAGCCTTTTCCTGTTTCCGAATCGAGCCGGGCTCCATCTGGAGCTCGGGCGAGGGTGGTGCGATAAGTTTCGGGCATTCCAAAGGTGGCCGAGGCGGCCGAGGGTTTTTAAAATTCATCCGACAAACACTATCGCAGGGTACGTGAAGGTTTTCGCAATTTATCTCTATATATCTCAACTTTTGTGGAAGACAAGAGCTTCACCGGAACGAAAATCAAATAACACGGAAAAGCTCGGATCAAGTTTCTTTGATTTCGTTTTCCCCTGCGGTTTCGTGTTTTTCTTAAGCCCTCGCCTTTGTTTTTTTCCCGGCGTGGATAGCACCGTGGAAGGGGAGGGCGACTGACTGCCCTTCGGCCTTTAGTCCTTTGGGAATTATCCTTTTCGTGCCGCCGCCACTGCCGTCCCAGTCCCAGTGATATGAGCAATTGAAAACTTTAATTCCAGCTAGGGCCCAGGGTAAGGCGGCCCAGGGACAAAGGGGCCCAGGGACAAGGAGGCCCAGGGAACGGGGGTGTAGTGTTGTTATTAGTCCCCGCGCACTCTGCAATTACCGGGCGCGAAGGGCTCAATTATTTCACCGGCAAGATGTGTTTGCGCTGCACGGCTGAACGCGCTTCTGCCGGCGCTTCTAGAATTCTATCACTTGACCGCAAACACGCGACCGGGAGTAGCGCAATTGGGTCATTGACGGCTTTTCTGGCCCTTGCTGCTCCTGGCTCAGCTCCAATTTGCTTAATGTCTGTGATTACGGACAAACGCGCCGTATCGCCCGGAAAGGAGTCCTTTTCCAATTATCGCCGCGGAAAGGTGTTTTCTGAGGCTCAAATCTGCCGCTGCGCTGTAATGAGGAGTTCAGCGGGGCGTAACAAGGGGTATACACCTACATAATAAGGGGTGGAGGAGTCAAAACTGTTCTATTTGAAAGAACTACGCGCTAAAATTAGAGATGGATCGGTCTTCGTCTTCCAGAAAGTTTAATACCAAGATCAAGACTCATACACATACTGTTCCTCCAGAGTCCAGTACTGAAATTTGGAATCAGTCTTAAGGCCGGTATTTCTAACGTATCAGCTTCAAGAAATAAATTTTATTGCACTTTCTGCCATTCAGAAGCCTCTAAAACAACTGTATGTAAAGCTTTTCATCATATCTTCCCAAAAAGAGTTGTACACGCAAACGCACTTAACTTTAATCGCGATTTTTTCCAAATCATGGTTTTTGCGTGCAGTACCTACTTCGATATGTAAACATTGTTAGAATTTAACATACTCAAGTTTAAAATATTTGACAGACATGTGATTCTCCTCACGACCTAGTTCAGACATCTAGCGATATTAAAGATAAAATAGATATAAAAAAAAAAATACTGCCGCTCAAAGAAAAATGGAAAATCAGTTAACTCTTCTTGTTTTCCGCGACATTTGTAGAGATGAATTTTTATTTGAATCATATTAGAGCGGTAGCCACAAGCCTCTTTACTTTAAAAATCTAACCGGTTTCTTCATTCAAAACAATGGAAGCGCTCTTTAGTAGGGGTAGATTCAGCGCACTGCAACTTGGGGTTAGGGGTTTTAACCTACTGTAATCCGAGAAACAGTTTTTGTTATTCAATTTCGTAGTTCTATTTCTATTCCAACTTTTATGGTTGAATATTGATAAATGAAACATTGGCATAAATATAATCAGAAATTATGAAATGAGATATACTAACAGATCATACTTATCTTCGCAGTACAAGAATAGCTTCTGGCGACAGGATTCAGACCCATCAAATCGCTCTTAAATAAATAATAAATACCTAATATCGTAACAAGTTTTTAAATTATTTTGTGATATTTAAAATAGTAACATTTTTATATCTTCTTTTCTTCAAAAATGTGATGTAATTAGTACAGAATTTTTATTTGATAAATATTAATTGGCGGAAACAAGTGAGTCATATCATAATATGGATATAGGCCCAAATATTGCTAAAAAACCCTAATTAGAAAAGATTTTACAAAAATCTGTTACTTGTTACATACAAATTTGTGTAAAAAAAGGATTGACTTTTGAAATCATATACATATTCATTTGTTAAAAACACTCATGAAGAATTTTGGAGAAATGTATGTACATAGTACGTTGCACATTATTTCGGTACTGGTTAATTATTATTCCTGAACTAATTCGAAAATATTAATTATATTTCCTACATTATAACCGCTTCATATTAGAGTCTAATATTTGGTGAAATTTCCATGCCATGTCTCAATTTTATAACAATCCAAGAAAGAAAAATGGTCCCAAAATAATCAGTCATAACCTAATAAAGATTTATCAAACTATGTATATACAATAATTTCGTTGGAATTGGCTCAGTGAATGGGCGTTTTCAAGAATTGCATGTGGCTCCTCTCCAAATGCTGGATTTCGAAGATTTTGATATCCTCATAAATTTTTTAAATTCGTGCTTTATTACGCACACTAAACAAATTTTCGGGAGTAGTTCGGTCATAACGATAACTTATTATTTCACCCTTTTAGTGCGGGAATTTTCAATCATTTAGAAATTTAAACATTAAGTGCAGGTACGTTTTATGAAAACAAAGAATAGATGCTATAATAACACATCAATCAATATGTGCAAAGATATTAGAATCAATATAAACAAACGAGTTATAGTACATTTTCTAATAAGCGTGAAATCGATACATTTGGTAGATTGAATGTTGTACTGTAAAAGCGAAATGTCTTTTATTAAGTTGTATTAATCGGTCAACCAATAGGTCAACTAATCGAGGTCTTATAATGACGTAACTAATTTACGTATCGTTAGCGAAAAGAGTTGAATAACTTTTAGGTTCCAAAATCCTTTTCATTTATTTCATATTTTATTTTCATTGTGTTGCATAAAGGCATGTTCTTCTCTTTCATTAAATGTTTCTATTCGTTCATAACGTAGAACACAGTATATTATGTCTTATTTTTTCTACCCCATCAGAGCTACTTTTTTAACTACTAACTAAGGCAAGAGTGGTTCCAGAAGAATAAGCTTTTCAAACTCCAGATTGTTTGACGGTAACGCCACATATTTTACCAGATTAGGGAAGACATTAAAACTTGCATTCTGTGTATAATGTGCATCGTAAAGGGGATAATCTCCCGTGCGAATGGCACGTTATACTTCTTCCTGAAGAAAGAAAGGATATACACAAAAAAAAATTTTTTTTTTCCAAGAAATGCAGGCACCATTGTGCTTGGAAAACGTCCCTGCAGCTTAACTTTCAGGAAATCTCGTGAAGTTAACATCCCTTTCCGGTGTTTCTCCGGATGCATTCGGTCATAAAGTTTTAATTTGCGAGAAAGGTGGCACGTGCAGGGCGAAATAAATGGTCACGGCTTGTTGGATTCAAGAGGATCTCTTGTTCTGCAAATTCGTTATGGCGTCATCCCTGAACATTAGCTTTAAGCACATAGGTGTGAATCATCGCATCATACGTCCTCTCTTCGTTTGAGGCGCACGTGAAAGAGGTAAAAAGTTGCGTCGTTCTGTCTTCAGTGCAAATAAACACCAGCAGCTGCGAACGTGGCGATTCCTTTGATCTTGATCCGTCGCAGCCTCCGTGCATGGACCTCCGCCCTATGCGCGGATTCTTTAATTGGGAGAAAAAAGATAAATCCCCTCCGAAATTTTGATGAATGTAAACATTTTAATTGGTTGCCTGCTAAAGCTAATGAGCATATCAAAGCGTGAGTGCTCGACCAGGAACCGGAGTTCAAACGAGGAGTTGTATCTCCGCCGTGGCGTGGAGTTCGCCAGGTTTTATCCTGATCAAATAATCCGGGGCCGAGACAGAGGAGCTGGATCACGGTGTGCTCATCTTCAGCAGGGTCGTCTTTGGTAATTTGGTTAATTCGGTGGCAAATTCCAAGGAAGGCAGCTTGCAACATTGTCGAGCTCCTTAACCTCTACAAAGTAGGAAACACAACCCTTAGAAACTTCTTCTATTCTTCCGCTTGCTGCACTACGACGCCATAAAGGCAAATTGAATTTCCCGGGAATAAAGGTCGAGTGGAGGAGGTCCTTTAAAATTCCAAGAAAAATCAACAAATTTTTCCAACTTATTAATCTGGGGAGGGAAATTCATTTATTTCCGGGAAGGGTGGCACGCGTTCTGCAAAACAAACACATCCATCTCGGGGATTAGAGCTTATGATATTTGGCAAACAGGGCCATCCTTCAGAGCCTGACCACTAAGTGCCTGCAATATTTATTCAGCTCACGGAAAGCTCCTTGTTGTTTAAGCCATTTAGTCAAATACACTTCGTTCCTAAGCACGATCATCTTTTCGGATTAGGCCGGCACAAGCCTCGAATAACAGAAGGATAACTTTTAATCTTTTCCCGAAACAAAGTGAACTACGGCGGCACTGGCGGCCACCCCCTAGGCCCTTCGGCTACTAATTCTTTTCGATGATTGTTGCGGGGGTGAACGGAATTCGGATTTCTTCGTGGACTGAGAAAGGTCGTGTGCATATGCAAATTGGAGCGTGATACATTTGTAATTGATCTAATTATTTAAGCTCGGCACATACTGAGGAATCAGATAACTTGGAAGTTGTTTAAGACTTAGTCGTGCTGGGTAAAGTAAACAAAGTATCAGATATGTAAAGGACGGTTGGCATATTAAGTTGCTTCAAGTAATTTATGATATTAGAGACTTCTTGCATGTAAAAATAAAAGTCTTATTCAGAAATTTTACATCGTTAAATTTGCTATAACAACCCTGAAACTCAAATTTAGCAGTTTGAAACCAATTATCAATTATACATATACCATATGTACATACATTTGGTATGTATTTAAGGTACGACCGCTTGAGCCGGTGAATAACTCAGTTTTTAATATGAATATGGTATCTTAACGGAGTATTAGGTAAGTGATATAAATTTAGACTTAACACATTTACGCCATTATCATTCTCAACTGCTCACTTGTACTATTTATTTTTTGGGGTCATTGAAATATTTTATATTGAAAATATTTTGTATTATAATTAGTTTAAATATTTAAAAGCGTTATAATTTACACTGGATAATATTTATTTAATTTTACATATTTCTGCATGTACATACATACATTATATCTAAGACCCTTGATCGCCTAATTACCGAAATTTAGGTACATTCTTTAAATCCACGCATCTTTCCCATAGTTCCTAATACTTTTTGTAAATTATATAAATTATATCAAAAAAATCGAAATAGTTTTAGGAAAAGAAGTAGATACCTATTTTAACATTATCTTTGTTTCTGTCAGTATACTTAGAACAGTGGCGGATTTACAAATTTGCCGCCCGTAGGCAGGCATCAAAGTGCCGCCTTTTTTTCTGAACAAAAATCTGTTTTATTATTTTGGTAATTGGAAAATATTTAATATAATAAATTAAATAACCTTTTAATTATAATTTAGGTTTACAAAACAAAAAAATACATTTTTAATTAATTCTAAAAGTAAGTCACAAGTAAATTTTGGGAGCTTGTGCATTATCAATGTACATTTTTACGGCGGACTTTTTCAACAGCAAATCTATCGATGATTTTGTTCAGATCAACTTGTAGCAAAGTTTCCACTTCAATACACATTATAGCTAAAGAATTGAGTCTGTTCTCTTTCATCGTTGAACGCAAATAATTTTTAATACGATTTAAGCATGAAAAAGAATGTTCCGCGGTACAATTTGCTACTGCAGTGCAGGTAAACATTCTAACAGCGATATCAATCATCGGATACACCTGGTGATTATTTTGCGCAAAATTGAATAAAAGTAAAAAAAATTTGTATTTTTACATTTTTATTAATCAAAAAATTTATAAAAAATTAAATAATTGACTTTTTTGCCGCCCCATTTTTTTTGCCGCCGTAGGCACAGGCCTACTTTGCCTACGCGTAAATCCGCCACTGACTTAGAAGTATGCGTTTTTAAAAAGGTCAATCATCTTTTTATGTGGGTTTTTTTTTGGTAACAAAATCAACACTAAAAGAATGTATAATATTATAAATGATTGTCACAATTGCGTAATTCTAAAACAGCTCTTTCTATATACTAAATATAAAAATTTCGTTATTTTCCTAACCAAATAAACAGTTAATATTAAAGCATTTAAGAATATATTTTCGCATAATATTCAATACATTATATATTTTTACTTTGCAAAGAAAATTTTACGGGAAGTTGTTTTTAAAGCATGATTACATTTTGTATATGAATCAATTTTCCTCATCGTTTTTTATACTATTAAGGAAACAAAAATATAGTTATATATAAGATAATAATATATTTTTATATTTCAGTTAAGACCTACAATTTTTCGTAATTTTTTAGCTGCTTTTATCAGAAAAAGTGCACTGTTTTGGAAAATGAATTTTCAGAAGAGATAAATTGATTGGTTGTCTTATCTTTGGAAAAATCTGTTTAACTAAATGCTTACTGTATTAAATTATTACTAGCATCACTTTACATCAATTTCATTTAAGTTGAAACCAAGTAGTGTCGAATATTAAAGATTAACTTCATGTACTCATCCACCAAAATCTTTCCCGGAGACAAAGAAGGTATATACACGCGAATTTTAAATTTGAAATTTTCCGGCACTTTCCTTGGCACTCCATCACATCCATTAGTCTGATAACAATCAAAATTGAGGACACTGCCGCAGGAGCCGCAAATCCCCGCTGCGATTTGTTACAATTAATTTAATATCGCTTTAAAGGGCTTCAGAAAAAGCCACCCACGAGTGCTTTGCAAATATTGAATGAAGTGAAGAGACAGCCAGAGGCACTTATGAGTGGGTAAACCTCCCCGTGGTATTTAATTAACTGACACAAACGACTTTGTGGGGGTGGTATAGGGAACAGGTGCACATCCGAGCTCCCAGCAATTGAGGTACGATCACGTTGAAAATTGCAAATTTCAAAATTGAAAGCGGAAGCGGGACGCACGTCAACAAATTATTAAATGCTGAGCTGAGCAAGAGTTTTATTTTTATTTTGGCTTTAATCTGTTGCCCTTGTTGCATTCTAGAACTCAGTTTTGCTGAATTATGTTGTTTTGCAGCCTGCGCTGTACTTGATTTGATTTTCAAGTGTTTGCCCTTCCCCAAAGTTTTTGCATCATCAGGACTTTTCAACTAATCCTAGTCTCACATATGTTTTTCAATTGGAACCGGCGAATTCAATGTAAAGGGTTATTTGAGTTCTGTCGGTGTTGACTAAGCAAGAATGTGTGCTGGAGACGAAAAAGAGACCTTGTAGGGCGCTTGGATAGAAAATGATATGCCAATTTTGAGATCGTCTGATTGCAAAAATTAGCTTCTAATAAGTTTTAAGAGCTGTATGTAATACCGTTGATATTCCTCGACTGCAAATGCCTTCTTTCTCATGTACCCGCCAACATTTTAATGATTTGATAATATTTATACGATTATGGGGAAAATGTATTCAGAAATTATGAAACATTAAGCTTTCAAAATTTAATTTAGCACTTACGCTATTTCAAAATTTAATTTAGCAGCACGCCAATAAAAGGTACATATAGGTAAAGGATCAAACAAATTTCCATAAATATGCATAATGTTTACTAAATTAGCAGTTGCTATTTACTGAATTAGAATTATAATATAAAAAAAAACAAATGGAAGGAGACGCGCGCAAATTTAAAGGATATATCAGGTTGGTCAAAAAGTTCGTTCATTTTTTCTACATATATATGAAATAAAACATTTTTTCTATATATATGAATAAAACAGCTCAAAATCTCCTTCAACTTCTAGAATTAGTTTTGGCATTCATGTTAAATTAAGGCAGCATCCCTATCACATCCCATATTTCTTTATGGGCCTTCGACATTTTCGAAATATATAATTATAATAATATATGTATATTATAATTTTTGTAATTGAGAGCATTTCCATAAAAACAATTTGTTACTCTGAACAGTAAAATAGTACCAGCTTTGAATTTCTTATAATTAATATTCCTTTAAAAATTGGTTTCTATATAAAAAACTATTTGAAAACAATATAACAAATTCGAATTTGAATATGCTTGAAATTTGAAATATCGTTTATCTGTATGTCCCAATAAGATATGAAACTTGTCAATTAATGCCAGTTTAGTGCGTAAAAAGGGATGATTCCATAGTTTAAGTGAATTTACTCAATATTACGAACGATTTTCTATATTTTCGGAAAGGATGTAAGCTAAAATGGATACAATAAAATTGTTTGAATGAATGTTTGTAAAAGTATTCTAATAAGCAATAATATTGCAGTTATGTCTTCGAGACTTGGCGACAAATAATTGCTTCACCCCATAAAAAGTCTTATCCGGATTGGTGCTATTTAACAGCGATAAATACATATTATCTCATTTTCTGAACTAATAAGTGCACCACATCATATACATATATTATTAAGGATTTTTTTACTTCTTAGTGCAACACAAAAAATATAGACATGATTGTTTTTAAAGAATTCAAAAAAGAAAATCTTAGTAGCAGTAACAATGAACAAAGTAGCTAAACGAATTTCACTGGTGGTGAAAATTCACCCATGATACCTTTTAAGGGAGTTCAATAAATGGTGCGTATCCACATTCATGGAACGTAGATATTTGTAAAATCGTGTAAAAGGTGACTTCATAACCCCAAACCCCGAATGAACTACTGGCAAGTAAGAGCCCCAAAATATGTAGAAGATTTTCGTACATCCGGAGATAATACTCGGTAGTAAGTTTCCATGTTCATATAAAATATTGACCGAACATAACTCTCCAGACGACTGACTACATGCTGCGGAAGTCATTGGCTGCGGGCTCTCCAAAATCCTCGCAGATCCCGGAAAGAGTTACATTGAACAAGCTGCATTGAAGTGCAACACGGAAGGGGTGTTGCTGAATTAATTGAAATAACACTGGTTGCTACCAAAATCGGATTTTGGAGCCCTCAGCGCCGGGCAACCTCCCCCGCGCTCCGTGCCGCGCTGACACTTATTTACAAACTTTCCCTTTGAAAACTTCCAAAGCTGCTGCTTATGCTGTGGTACATTTTACGGTTTTCAGAAAGCATGTAATCAGTCCTTGTCCCCAGTAGCTGCGGAATTGGAAGGATATTTATAGCGAAATTTCACGTCAGGTGGTGTGCCGAGACATGTTCATAAGTCTTCCAGGCTTTTTTGTCTGCTCCCGTGCCGGAGCCACTGTTTTGCTCCCAACTGTTTGCTCACTCCGCCGGGAATTTCAGGAATGGCGCGAGTTTTCGAGCTGTTGCTCAATGGCAGGAGCATGTTGCTACCGCGAGACATATTGACCGGAGCACTTTATTTCGGAACTCCAGAACTCATTTCTTTCACTTTATTGGAATCTTGGAATGGGGGAATTAAAACTTTAGCCAACTACATTTGAATTTGAATATCGCATGTTAATTTATTTCCTGCAAATTAATTTAATTTTCCAATTTCCCGCCAGTTTTCGTAGTCGGTACTTCGTCTCTTACATAAGTATGTATGCGATCGAACGAAAATTATCGCAGTTCTTTAAAAGGTTGCAGTCAATCCTAAATTGAAGAATAGTAGTATACCTTTCGAGAATATCTTTGGAAAATTTGACGTCGAACCTACGAAAATGAGCGGAGTTATTTATATATTAAATATTGCCTTAGTACTTTCCACATGAGAAAAGTAATGCGTACCATACCCACCCAGCAGGTGAGTACCCTTTTATTTTAAGTATAGGACCTTTAATTGAATTATATGTATGTGTATCGTTTATAAATACGTAAATTCTTTTTCGTTTTTAAAATTTAAGAAGGTTTGGTCTTATTTCTATCAAAACTCATAGTCCAATTTACATTCTTTGAATATCCACAAATTTTTCTAAATCTATGTATTTTGCATAATCCTTCGTTAAAAGTCTAAAGTGTATTAAATTATAAATAAAATCGAAAAAAACGAAAATGGATGGAACATTTAATCTACAATATTTAATATTTTGTTGTAATACTTAAAATGTACTAAATTTTAACCATAAATAATTACAATATCGCTAAAACAGATTGGACCTAAAATTCCTGTTGTAATTAATTAATTTTTTTTGTTAAGTATGCTTCATATCTTGCATTAGAATAATACTTTGTTAGAGGATATTTAAAGTCAGTTACTGTGCTATTTGCCACTTTTATAGGTATTCTAGTTTGCCTTAACTATGATAGTTCTTAAGTTCCTTTGCGTGAATCCGACAAATATTTCTGTAACATATTTTTTAAATAGCCAGATCATGCGTGGAAAAATACTCAGTGAAAATGCTCTTTGAATCCTTTCAGTGGATTTGTAGGAGAACAGCTGCAACGCGAAAAGTAAATCGTAGTAAATAATAATACTAATTATTAAATCTCGTGATGGTGACAAGATAGAGGACGAATATCATAATTTATGGCTTAATCCAACTTATATCATATTTAATTCTAAATGAATGTTGGAAATTCTTCGGGAAGGGATTATAAATACTAATAAATTGATGAGATCGCCCCAGATTTTCTTCTTTTATGCTATAAATCGTTAACCACTTCACAATTCGCTGTGGAAAGACATTTCATATTAATCTTGTCAATTTTTTATTTATGATATTTGTCTTTTTTCTTCTCATTCTTTTACATTTGTATATAAATTGACACATATATTTGCCTATGTATCCTTATTGCCACCGAATAATTGTTATTTCGAGAAGTCTTTGTAGAGCTTCAATGATCCAATTTCATAATTTCTATATTTTGAAAATGCCCGGTTCGAAACCATTATTAATGGATTCTACAGAAAAGGACAGTATAAAATTTGTTATCTAACTTATTTGAATTTGATGTTGCTTCATATATTACAAATCTAACAATGACGTGCAATATGTACAATATACATATGTGTACATTTTACATATCCTTTTGGCAACAAACCCTCAGCCATTAAGGCTGCCATCAGATGTCCTTTAAAATAAATTTTTCAGCAGTTTCCAACGAATGGCTCTGCCACGCGGAGACAGAGTGAAGCGACTTTTTCGAATGTTTCTGCCCCGTGAATCATTTATGCTGCTCAGAGCTGCCTGTCATTGAGCTCTACCATTGCTTACCATTTAAGGACTTAATGTTCTCATTAAAAATTAATAACCAACAGAAGATGCCAGCAATCGATTCTAGTCGCTTACGTAATTAATCTTAAATATAAAGCAGCAGAGTCGGTCCAAATAGAGAACCTCGTCTGGTACTTAGGGAAGTTATTGTTTTGTGATGTCATCAAATATGTATGTTGAAGGTTCGTATTGATTTAGGACTTTTCTCGTGGACGGAGAGAAATTGAATGGGAAATGAAATAAATAAAATCAGTAAAGAGCGAAGTTTTAGAACAGTTACGGTAGGTAAGGATTTAAATTTGCTGAATTAAAGTAACTCTCCAGTTTTGTTCTCCTTTTTGTCATTTATATTATTTAAAAAGAGTCGAAGGTAGAAAATATTTACAAAAGTGTACATTATTCCAAGCTAGCATCCCTTTTTGCTAACTTTTGCATCTAACAGTATCTGTATATTTAGCTTTTTCGTGATAAAGTCGTTTTTTTGTAAAGATTGTAATTTGAAGCTTACAGTTAAAATTAAAAGGCAATCGGTGCAGATTTGTACGAGTTCGGCCGACTTGAAAAATATGGTTTCGAAATCAACCTATAAATGTATGTATGTATTATGTAATAAGAGAATTTGCCATAACACAAGACCAAATGTTACCATTCCATAACTTACTTATAACATAGAAATATAAAAAAATTCTTAAACTACTCGTCAAGCTAGATTTTTGTTTCGATTACGGAACCTTTTTACTCTTCAAATTTACTTTCGACAAAAAATCGTCAGTATTTTGAAAAGGGATGAATCATATGAATGTGTATATGGTAGTAGTGTATACTTAGTGATATTTATGTTCTGAAATCTATTCATTAGGTAGGCTACAAGAGGTGGTATTTCGTAAGAAATCTATTTATTTATAGAATGCTGTGTATTGATAAAACGTTGTGAAGAACTCAGGATGTATAGCTAGTACTCTTATATTCCCGAATGTTGTTTTAAATGAAGTTAAAGTAATTTCGAAATGCAAATTTGCAATAAGAGGATGAAAGTATGACACTACTCACTTCCAAGATTTTATCCAAGCAGTAGAAAGGTATAGAGAAGGAAGTCCTCCTTTTAATTTACATTTTAAGTTCCCTTCTCTTATCTTATCTCGTCATGTGTCCTTATTCCTCGCAAATTTTCGAAGAGTTAACATGGGGTCTTTAAAAGTATGAAAACATTTTCGAAAGTGAGTTACAAAAAGTAAAAGAATCCTCGGAGGGCGCAGAGAGTGACTTCCTCAAATCCACTCAAAGTTGATGTAATGCGACCTAATTAGCAAATTTAATTACAAGTGCAAAAGCGCTTAACTTTCTCCGTGATACGTTGCGTAGCGTCAGCCAAAGTTATTCCATTTGCACTAAATACCCAGACGCATATTAAATGCCGCTGGAAAGAAGACGTCTTCATCCTCCCCCGGGCCCGCCCCGTCGAGCTCTTGATGCTGGGTTTGAACCCATATGGGACAAATTTCCCACACACTCGCATGAATCCGGCATACGGACGTTTGGTAGTAAACTAATAAACTGCTTACGACCTTATTAAATTGAATTAATTTCTCCAAATGAGCTTTCCGGAGGAGTAAGCTTTTCCAACTTTATCTAGCGAACATGTTCGTCTAGTTGGCAGGATAAAATATGTGTGCACTTCCACCCACCACCCCGTGCCACAATATCCTTTTGAATGGAAAATGCGGGTGGGCTTCAGAGACGTCTCATTTGGAAAGTGGATGCATTATAAGCGATGATTATAGTAAAATTCACTAGGATAATGACGGCTCAAATTTTTACGAGTAAATTTAATTTAGAACTCTTCTCGGGCATAAAACGTAAATATGAATGTGATGCATTCACAAAGTTTATAATTCCGATGAAATATTCACGCGCCCACGGGTCGTTTTTTTTTATATAGATGTCCTTCAGAAGGATGCAGGGTAGTCAAAAATGCATTAAATTGCAGAATGCTTTCATAAAGTAATGATGATGCCCTAAATAAACCTAATTTCTTTTTTTAATTAACTGAGAGATTTTAAACTGTTTTTCACTCACAGCTGCTTTTAATTAAACAGATTAGTTCAAAATGAGGTGCTTTAGGCTATACAGCAAATAGCCTCAAAATAAATTTTAGTGCTGGGAAATTAAATGCGATATTTTAATACCACTCGTGGTTTGTTTTGTAAATGTTTGTGGTATTAACGCTATTTAATATGTTGCGGCACTTAACTTAATAATTTTCACTACATTTTCATATAAAAGGATAGTTGAATACTATTGTTTTAAATACGAGTATATACACGTAGTTTTATTTACGCCTTTTTAAATAACAATTTTAGATTTTAAATCCTTTTTCTGTATGAGGTTTCCTTACCCACTCTGCGGATGTGACCGATTTGAAGAACTTATTATTTTTCTAAATATAAGGGTTGTTGCGATTATCACCCTTAGTATCATCAGTTTTATAGTTAGTAGATATTTTGACTCCTTGAAATGGTGTATATCAAGAATTTATAAGTATAATACCAAATGTTCAAATACTACTAAATACAGTACAATTTTCGATAGATAGTGGCCAGCCAAATAATATGAAACAGAACAAGTCAAAATTTGGAAAGAGTATGTTAAAAAGATATAGTTATGCATATAAATATACTTATTTATTTTAATAGTATATTTTCTGAAGATCGCTTGTTAAGCAAAACAGGATTAAATTTAGAAACAACTGCAACTTGTCTATTTTTGTAAAGATTTGTTTATTAGCACGTTTTTATATGTGAAAAACCTTTTTAGTATGTATTAGATTTTCTTCTATAGTTTGCTTATCCTTTCTTGACAATGATCCATAAGGTAAAGGTTTTGGAATGCCTTAAGAGTAAGAAATATTTTATTTAAAAATTAATATAATACTAAGTTATTATTTTGGACTCAAGAAGAAGCATTTTATAAAAGCATTTGAGTAAATAATGGAAGAAATTAATATGTTAAACTCTAATTTGGAGTCTAAGCATTTTTTCCAATTAGATCTTCATTTTCAAGGACTCTTTATAATCACTTACTTTTGTAGGGAACAAACTTGTGTATATATGTACTTTCTTTTTGTAAAACATTAAGCAAAAACTGTTTAACTACTGTTGAAGTTACATTAATACAAAATATACGATTCAATGTTACTATTGATTTATAAAAGGTAAATTCTGCCTGAAGGTAAAATTCAATGCACACAAAGTTCTGAGAAAATAATTTAGTTCGTAGCGTCTTAAATATCTATAAAAAAAAGGAGAAGATTTAGTTTCTGTCGTTTGTGGTTTATATGTATTTAGCTAAAAAATAATGTGAAAACCAACAAGTAGTAGCCCACATTTTGGATTTTATCCAACATTCTCTTTTGTAACCGCATTAGTTGAGCTGAGCTGCACTTTTAAAGCTCATTGATTATGTACAACTCGAAAATTCAACAATAAACTTCTCCATTAGAAGGATTTATCACCTCAAATGGCTATTTTTAGTCGGCTTTAAATTAAAGAACCTCTCGAGAAAGTTTTCGCCCCCAGCACCATTCCGTACCTTCCCTGCGCCGCCGCTGGCAGGATGCGCCCGCACAAACATACGTTATTGTGGATTAAGCTGACCGCAAAGTTTTGTCCTGCTTATTACGTATTCAAGAGGGTAAGTTGGTAACTTTGGTTTTAAGTCCGCCTTGCTTGTGTTGAAACCAAAGTTTAATTCAGATTAAAAGTCAGGAGGAAATTCTGGCGACTTACTGACTTAGCAAAGTGAGGGCTCACTAAGCAGCGGGGCATCTTCCGGGGCACACACATTCGGCTGAGGCACAGCTCGAGCTAATTTTCATATCAAGAAGAAATTTCACGCAGATTTAAAGTGAAAGTGCTCCACCGGGAGGGAGGCTTCTGCCCCCCAAAGGGCAAAAACTTTCGAGTCGCACATGTGAGGTGTGATTAAAAATTTAAGCGCTTTTGATTGCACCCTGCGGTGATGGATTAATTCAATAGCTCCTAAAAGCATTTCTGTGGGTTAACAGCGGGGAGGGGAAATGTAGTCTGAAAATGTGTCGTTAACGTGTTTTTGGGGATGACTTTGGACCACTTGCTTCATTTACCCTTTCCCGGAATATTTGCGGGTATTCCAGGCGTAAAGCAAAATCTTCTCCTTTTTTGCCCTGTCAACTCTAATTAACCCGGCAGATCTTAACTGGGGTGAATTTTGCCAGCCTTGATTGCTGGCCGTACTCTTCCAAATGCGTCAAATTGGATTTGTCCAGAGACGCGATGGCAAGCAAGAAATCGAATCAAGCAAGATGCTAGACCCAAACAATACAGAAAAAAAACTCTCGGGAGACAGTCAACAAATTCTTTGATTACATCCTGTTATTTGATCCTTACCGCTTAATTTTCTGGTCACGACCGGTCCAAGACATTTTGTTTCGAGCTCCTTTTTACTCCTCTTCTTGCATTAGATCCCTTAGAAGAAAAAAATTTGAAATCTTCGCAGCGGTGGTGAAAATTGTTCGGGGACCCTCACATCTCTCATTTATGAGGAGTAGCTTTAAAAGGACATTAACGCTCCATTCTGGACTAAAAGCTGGAGTCGTTGAAAGGGAACGCAGACTCGTCTAGAATTTGAAAGTGATTCCTGACGGATCCGTCTGGCGATGCATTCTTGGTCTACGAGGGGTTCTTTTAACCTTATGGAGCTCATATCCCCAATTATTGGAACCTAACACTGTAAGAGGACACCAGGTTTAACAACAGCACTGGGTCTGAGATGGATTAATGTCGACATTAATAATTTGCGACTATTTCATTTCTTACTCATCGTAATCTCTCTAACCGTCAGCCTTTTCCGGTTAGGTTTTTTTATTTCCTATTTTATTGCTTATTTTATTCCTTTTCATATTTATATGTAGGCAACTTAAATATACATAATTTCGCGTCAAAAGTAGCAGGTTTACATACATATGGATGTAGACATGAGTTTCGTTGTTTTTTCAAAACGGGTGATTCGGATAAATTTTTTCCATTAAAATCAGTAATAAGATCAGTTAAAGTTAACCCATTTAAAAATATTTCCGTCCAAGAGAGTGTTATTATGAAACTAGAGTCTTAAGTTTGTAGTAAAATTGGTTGACAAGTGGAAGAGTTAAAGGTATAGCTAACCCGAAAAATATAGATAGTTTCAAGGAATATAAATTTCAAGTTTTAAATATTGAAATTTCAATTCAATTTTCAATTTACAATGTTGAGATTCCTAAGAGGTTTTCTATCGCCACCTACAGTTGCAACACCGAATTTGGAGTAAAAGGAACATCTACTATAGTAGTTACATTTCAATTAAACTTACACATCATTTTCAGTGAATAAACTGATTATTTGTATTATCAAAAGCTGAAATCGAGCGCACTTAAATTACCCACAAAAAAGCGCTGTGAACACGAAAAGTCTACCTTTTGAGTCATATAAAGATTACAAGCATCGTAGAGCTAAATGTATAACTTTAAAATTTATTTTCCTGTTTTAATAATTGTTACTTTTCTAACATATTATGTAACTAATTTATTTTGCTTTGTTATTTGTTTTGTAAAGGTACAATTTGATTTACACACTAAGTATATTTTTTTAGAGAAATGTTCCTACATAATACTAAATGATGAACTTCTGTAGGTTTATAGTGTGGTATTTAGTAAAATTAACCTATTTAAAGGACTACTGGATGTATTTTTTTTTTTACATTTATGGCGGATCTAGATAAAAAGTTGAGGATAGTAATGTGCCATTGAAACAGGAATTTGAATAACTTAAATTGTTATGCAATTAAGCTATTTAAATTTGAGTCGATTTTAAAACGAAAACTTAAAGATCTTCGATCTTTAGCAAAAACTTTGGAAAATGAGTGAAATTGGTTGCAAATTAGTTAATTAAAAATCGGATGAATTTAAATACCTAATTTTACTTTGAAGAGAATTGCATTAATGTTTGAAAAACGTTTTGTGTGTAAGTATCAGAAAAAGCAGCTTTAATTTCATGTACTTCGAAATAGCAGATTGTTAACAAAACTTGCTGGCATCTCGTATTTTGAGTTTAAAAATAAAAATACCTTTAGGCCGTCTGAAAAGCAAACCTGATTCTTAAGCGTGAAAGTTCCTTTCATTTGGATTTTATTTTACAAAGATTTGAAACAAAGTAGCATTACCGCACGTAACTGCTCAACCGGCTGAGCTGATGTATGTCGCTCGGCTAAGTGTAACAATCAGTCACATAAACAAACGTCTATTACCTTGCCATTAAGTCGTTACGGTAGGAAGTACACGTCTGCTTATCTCCCAGTAATAAACATGCTCAGACAGCATATCCCTGAAAAGATTGAATGTGGCGCGACGCGGTTGTGTTTTATTGTGGAAGATTCCCCAGTGGGACCCAGTTCCATGTTCCTCCCTGCGCACGTACCACAATTCCCGGATCCTGTCATATCCCGACGCTCCGTCAATTCCTGATACGCCGAGAAGTGGAACCTGGGGAGGGCAAATAGAAAAATACCACATGGCATAAGGAAGTTCACAATGTGCGCCCAAGGGCAATTAAAACATTTTCAGTGTTTATTTGATTTCAGCGAGCTGTTTCCAAGTTTCCATGTATGCAAATTCTAGAGAATGTGAACTTTTTGAAAATACGAGCACGCTGAACAAGGACAAGGATATCGCACAGAAATCGGCCCGGAGGGCTCTCCAAATTAACTTTTCAAGCAAGTTCGTACAAAAGTTGGATTTCTTTGAGACGCGGACGAAAAGTTAAATAATTTCTGGGATTGTTAATGATTTTGTGTCAAGCTTGAGTGGGGTCAACACGCGTCTTAGGGGCAAAAAGTTGTGGTTGAAGGTGATCATTTAATTTTGTTCGCCCTCCACTTGGATTGGATTCCAAAGAATTAAATCAAAAATTCTCTCTTTAATTTGCGAATATTACAAAAGAACCTTTATGCTGGACGGATTTTTATTGAGTTTGTGATATGGCAACATAAATGGAACTTATGTATGTATAACGAGCTTTTAGCATAGATTTAAGGACAAATTTTATGGCCTCAAAAAAGTAGAATAATGCATTATATACGAAATCGTTGATTTCAAAGCACATTTTACTCCCTTTTTAGTTGGCAAATATTTGAATAGCATTAATTTATTCAATTCATTATTCCGTCATCTATAGTGTGATTTTAAAAATGTTTGTATAATTTGGCTCTAGTTGCAATAAGAAATAATTAAATGGTAGCTCATCTTTTTATGCCAAATAAAATTAAAAACTAGAACTGTTCATATAATTTTGAAAACGCTTTTAGTAACACTTTTAAACTGATATTAAAAGTCATTATGAATCTATTTTCTCTATGATGTAAAGCCCATCATGTATTTATTGCTTTTTTTAATCGATAATTAAAATATAAAGATTAAAAAGTATAAATTGTTGAAAACTGTATAGAGTTCAAAATATTTATTAGATTCAATGGGTCATTGGTCAATGGTAGGTAATATTTATGATACACACTTCACCGGATATTTAAATTACCCCCTTTTCACTAGAATACCCCGGTAATTATGAAAATACCCAACAAAAAGCGAGCCATTTCGAGAGGTATTTGAATACCTCCTAAAATTGCTGGGTAATTTCAATCACCCCTTTATTAAAAAGCCTACTGGCACTCATTTCAAACGCGAATAATGTAAAATCTATTTGCACATTTTTACAAAATATTAAACGTATGCGTATCATAAGTATTACACGAAATTTTTCAATTGCACGAACATTTTATTTCAGCGAATTGTTGTCCTCTAGGATATAAAGACAAATATTTATGTTGCAGAATAATTTTGCTTTTAAAGAGAGAACTTAAAAAACAAGTTTATAATAATTGACCTTGAATTTCGAGTAATTTTAGCTTTATAATCAATTCACTTATCTTATTCCAGTAATTTGTTGGCGAATTCACCCGTGCTTACCAATATCGATTAAATATTCATGATTAACGCAGTGTTGCTGTTTGATCCCCTTAGGGAATGAATTTCAAAAAATCCCTTGTTAGCAAGTCTCCACCTTATAAACGGAAACCATTTAACAAATTTTATGCTTTGTTTAGCTTCAGCTTTTTACCCTGTCGGTGTCGATTATGCTAGTCAGGCTACGTTTCTTAAAACAGGCAGTATGATTCCATAAACGTATTCCAACCCTATAATTCAATAAAGCAACCCCACCAATGTTTGTTACAAAAATCCCACGTTGCTTTTTGATCCCACATTCAAACTTTTGAACAACTTTGAATTTGTATAAAAATAATAAAATATACAAGAAGCAAGGAGAAAGTGAATTGTTGTGTTTTAATTTTGAATTTGTCTATAAAGATAACAAAATTATACAGATTATACCACAAAATTATTTATGATTTTCAGTCCTACACTAAAATTTATGATTTTAGAGACACAGAATTCTATGATATTTCGAAGTCGCCCTTTTGGGAGAACTAACAATTTTAATTGTTTCCTTTCGAAAACTTAATCCAATAATATATTCCGTCGAAATTTCGAAGTCTGGATGGGCTAATACT
Organism: Tolmerus cingulatus; assembly: GCA_959613345.1. Lineage (NCBI taxonomy): Eukaryota > Metazoa > Arthropoda > Insecta > Diptera > Asilidae > Tolmerus > Tolmerus cingulatus. The sequence goes on along the minus strand of OY390707.1, from coordinate 22,580,255 downwards.
ATGGCAATTTGATGCATTATTCTTAAACATTTTGATCACAATCCAATCAAATATTTCTTGAATAATCCGATTTGAACCTGGTAGCGAAATAATCGCGGCTACTGATTATATCAAGAGAACATCAAGGGGATGATATTTTTTGTATCTTTTGAGCTACATACATACATAATTCATTTATAAATATTCTTTCCACACAATACCCATAAAACACCCATTTTAAATTCGGAAAACAAAAATTACAAAATCTTTAAATTTTCGCATAGAAGCCCGGTTTTAGGCAGAAGAAATACATATATATATGTATATCTAAAAATATCGTACATACTTATGTATGGTGTATTAGTATGATGTATTAGTAAATTAGAACCCTTAGAACGTGTACTTTTGAACCAAATTTATTTTGTTTCACAATCTTGATATTTCTTTAAGAGAATCTGTGATGGTTTAAGTACTTTAACTTTAGGAAAATGGGTGATGGAGTGATTTTAGAGAGTGTAACAGAGGTGGCGCTACATCACTTGGTAATCTCTTTTTGAATCACCCTGTATAAGTTAGATCAATAACAATGACTTGACTTGCTAACTTCCCAATTTCCTTCAAATAACAAAAAGATGCAAATTTTATCCAAAATCAAAGCCCGTTGAAGTCTTTATCATTCAAATCACCCTTTAAAAGGAGCTTGGTCGAAGCACGTTGTGGTTGCTTAAGTGCCTGATAAAAAGAAAGAACTAAAGGACCACCAAACATCCGGGAAACTAAAATCCCCAAGTGTCTCAATTTAATTTACAAGCCGTGAATTGAAAAAGGAATTACGAGAAGTGAAAGTGCCTGCAGGATTGTCATCTAAGTTTCATTATTTGCTGTGTGTCCCATTCCATTCCAATTGAGTTACACCACCCGACAATCTGGGAACGAAAATACCTACCACCTTTATTCCCGGAATGTTCTCCTCTGCGTTCACGGGCAACTCTCAACTTTTATTCATTACATCATCTCAAAGCTTCTGTCTTTTGGAGGCTCCAAAAACTTTTCTATAATTAAATTACCGCCATCAGCAGTGAAATGAGCACCAGTGGCGCACCGTACAAAAAAGGCATCGGTGGGGACTCGGAAGCACAAAGGCGGCTCCATCCAGGACTCCTGGGAAACTTTCCGCATTTAATTACTTTGTTGTCGTCATATGAATGCCCCAACTCGAAAGTTGTTAATTGATTAAGCAGTCGGAAAAACGGAAATCCTGAAGCCAATGAATCGTCGTCGTCGTCGTCATTTTCTTCTCTGGTTCGGTGGCGACGCGTCCTGCCAGATCCGGGATTCCTTAATTAGCTCCAACCCGGGGGCGGCCGGAAATGGGGCTCCCGGGGCTCTGCGCCTTATATGTGAAATCCCGAGATTTGCAGATTGCATCTCATGCATGCTGCGGGAGCGCCGCATAACCCCGCATTGAGCTCGTGTGCGTTTCAACTATTCAGGATTAATGTGATTTCGGGACAATGGGGCTTTGTTCGCCCAAAACAAAGTCACACATCCACCGGGAGCGGATCGTCGCACACACCGAATTAATCCATTGCCACGAAGACATATTGAGCCAGTTATGGGGGAACAAACAGGAGCAGGCCAGCAACAGCACTAATAATCGCAAAGTGATTAATGCCTCGAATTAATTTCTCCAGCTGGTAAATAGTTCAGTCTGGACCTATTCAGTCCCGGCCACCACCTAGTCAAATGCGGAGATGCGGAGACGGACCTGCGGGCACACATCCTCCGAATTGATGGATTGATGCACTCCTGATAAATTAAATTATTCACAGCCACAATTTAAGCGAGCCGCTCTGATTATTTATCGCGGCGGCGGGTCCCGCCCTGGCTCGGGCATGTGTGGCACGGGTAATTTTTGGGAAATTTACCGCCCGCCCGGAGGAATAAATTTTAATAACCAGTTCATTTGACAATTTTCTGCATAGGGACATTGTTAATTGCATGCCGCGACACCAGCACCCAGTGCTGGACCACTTATCTGGCTGTGCGCTAATTTTGTTATATGAATTGCTCGGCTGGATGGCGGCGGATTGCATTTGAGTTTGACTGAAATTTCGGTTTCGCATGAGTCCAATTGCGTGTTTTCATTGAATTCACAGTCCAAAACCCGCAATTAATTTTAGGAGGGGAAGGAAGTTTCGAGCGGAATTTTATTGAGTAAATAAATATACGTAACTCCAACACCAAATATTCTTCAAATCAAACATACATTAATTTACTCTTTAGTGAGTAAAAGAAGGCAATTAAAAAATGGTACAATATTAAGAACAAAAATAACCAATTTTGATAGCACAAACGCCAACTTTGTAACCCTCACCCTCGAAAATTTATTATCAATGAGTAAGCTTAAGATTTATTAATATATTTATTTGTGGTCATATAACAATTGTTTTTCTTGCAAGACTGCATCTCAAACGACGCCTATGTTTTTAACCATACCAGGATATATCCGAAAAAAAATTGGAATATTTAAACTAATGCAAAAATCCACAATGTAGAAATGAAAACCTCAAACTACGTTTTTGCTAAATGTGAGATGATCGATATTTTCATTTATACATACATATTTATTACCAGTAGGTAGAATGTTTTAAGAATTCTGGCGAAAAAGACATCTCATGCTTTTTCGCTATTTTCCTTTAAAGCCCATTAAAATAATTTAATAACGCAAAAAACCTGCTACAGCAACCGTCTTTTAGAAAATAATTTTTTTAAGTTGATATGCAGGTATTTTGCCTTAGCTGCGTAGTAAGAAAATTAGCAAAGATACTAAAAAAACACGATTTGTACTGAATGTACGAAAAAAACCTACTAGGAGCAGAAATTTAGAAATTAAATTTTTTAGGGGTTATTAGCTTAGATGCGCGTAATAACAAAATTTCTTAAAATTTTTAAAACAAGAATTTATTACGGATTTATTACTGCGATAAATTGTGAAAATTGGTTTATTGATTATTTATTAGTATCAACTAAATTGTCACGATAGACAAAAATCAGCCTATGAATAGTGATGCGTGATAATTTAAGGGTGTAAGGCCTAATACGCAAAAAAAGTATTATATAATATTGACTCTTTTAAAACCTCAACTGCTAAAGTTATATTGTTTTGATTCTTTGAATTTTGTTTTCCAAAATTTAATAACTTATCTTAATTAATTCAATTCGGTATAAATTGAACTTCAGGACTTCGCAGGGATTTTAATGAATTTTTATAAAAATGTTCATTTAGGTTCATGAAACATGGATACGATAAAATAAATTTTTCATTCGTTTATATTTCCTGAGATATTGTATGTAACCTTACAACAAGTTTTTAAAATAAAAAGATGAAACAGTTTGTGCTAATTATAGAATTTAGTATGAATATTTGTGGGAACAAAATATGCGAAAATTGTATCGACAGAATGTAAATTTGCGAAATATCAAAGTTAAATAACTCGGGAGGCATAGAAGTGTCGACAATTTGTTTTTTTTATATCTGACACTATTTAGTGTTTTATCAAAATACACCAACACACCTCAAACTTAATCTGCTCCTTAAATTCTAAACTGATATTATCATATGAGTATCATCAGAGTTTGATAAATAAATTAAAAGTCCTAGATATAGTAGAATAAGGGATGTACATATATGTACGGAAAGTAGTATGTGTGTTACAATGTCTGTTGTTGATATTAATAAATAAAACTCCGGATAAAACTGCTTGCGAATGTACATATTTATTTATTTTTTGGAAGAATCCACCTGTGGTTTATCCCTTAAACCGTTTAAATCCCTGCGTACTTTCATTCTAGATACGTGCTTTTCTCAAATCCTTGCTGTCAAAAAATATATAGAGGGATTAAAATTATTCAACTTTTTTTCTATCTGCCAAGATATTCCTTTGAATATCGAACAAGGAGTCAGAAGTCACCCTCGTATTAGAGTTTTCCTTACCGACACACCCTTCCATTGTTTTAAAGAGAAAAATCTAAGGAAATCTGATTTGTTCAAATTTAGCATCATCCCAAGGGAACCGCAGCAGAAGGGTATTCATCACATCGTCCTCAGAGCAACCCTCAGGGTTAAGGGCCAGTCGCCCGAAATTCAGTGCATAGCAATGACCAATACCCAGTGCTATTATTAAATATTTATGACACTAGATTGCGGTGGGAATTCCGTTTTATTGGAAGCCCCAACAGGATGGAGTCGTCCATGGAAAGGCACTGTTCTAGCTCGTCTTCCTCCGGCACCGTCTCTGCAGGCGTTGCGGGCGTGTGCTCTGCCCCGCCCTCCCCCGCATGGGCGGCGAACAGGAACTTTTCTATAACTTAACACTTTCCCCGAAAAACGAAAAATCCCAGCTCGAGGATGAAGGGTCAGCCCAGTTGTTTTGACTTGGCGTCCATATTAAATTAACCCGACTGATGGGGCGTATTAGCCACGAAGCGAAATTAGATAGGGGCGGGAAAGCCAATCAACCCCCTGCGGCCCGGGCCTTACCTTCTCGGGCTCAATTAATGGCTTTGGATTCGTCTGAATAGGTTTTGCGGTTGCCGATCTGAACACATTTTTCTACCGAGCGGAGGGGCTCTGGGTAGCGCCGCCGTGCGGCCTGGGGCTCTGCGGCTACCAGCAACGGTTGCATAAATCCAAGCGGCAGATTAATTTGTTTAATTTCATGGAATTTATTGGAAACCGATTAAAACTGAAAGGTGTTGTATTGAATAAATTCAACCTTTTTCGAGACTGGCGGACGGGCGTGTCCGGAGCACATGTGGGCGGAATACCGGCTAAGAATTGAAAGGGATAAGGGTCTTTAGCAGATCATGTTCGCATAGAAAACAGGGCAAAACTTGATGGGACGATAATCCCGACGAAGGGAATTTTGCCGGGCCCCAGGTCCGTATGGTACGAAATTCATTAGCATGTCCCGAATATCTGCGATTGACTACTAACAGGTAGGCGGGCTCTCGAAATTGCTAAAAAATTTTACTTGTAGGTGTACCTAATAAAAATATCCGTACAGGATATTCAACTTTCCAATGGATAATACGTTAGGATTTATAATCCTATACACAATGTGAGAGAAAGCGTCGAATTGATACAAAATTGAAGCTAATAAGTTGCAAAATAAAAACAATAATTAGAAATCAAACGCATCTTCCAACTGGCAGCGCAAAAAGTCATGGTTTTTGGAATCATCTTATTTTTATATATTGTCAAAAAGAAACAAAAGGCAAATGTATAGAGTACGTAGTTACCATTAATTTAATTAGTCCTTCAACTAGTAGTTACAACCAATGCATTTTTACTTAATGTTTTTACAATAATAGTAAAAACTTATACAGTTGTGAGCACAAGTTTAAAACCACCTTTATTCTTAGGACCATTTTCATTTTAAGGACCTCGAAACAGTTCGTCTACTTATGTATGCATTCATAAATATTATAATGGTCAAATTTCTCTCGAATTAGTACAAGGTTTTTTGCAAAATATTAACTGACTATAACTTTGACTTGTTAGCTGCAAATAGTGTCTTCTACAATCATGGAACACTACACTTGTATATTAAGTAACGCTTCTTTTTAAATACCTACGTCAATGCTATTTTAGCATTCGTTTTTTTACCTATATACACGATATCTTTAAAATGGTGTATAAATAAATATTCCTCATACTTTAAATTCTATTTTAAAAATGTTTTTCGACTAATAAAAATTGTTCATATATTTTTATTGATTGCTTCAAGGGAGCATCATGTTCTCACCCCCAAGTTGGCCCTTTTACCTCCCTAACTGAAGGCGATATTTGGTCACCATCTGGCGGCCCGTCATTTCGAGCAGATTTAGACGTTACGAACGACATTCCTTCTGGGCACAAGAGAAAATTTTAGCCGTTTCCTCCGACATACCGCGATATTACCACGTCTCTATTTTCCCAGGAAAGTGTCAAAAAATCCCTAGTTCAGTGCTCATAATCAATTTTTCTTGTTTATATACGTGGCACATGTGCGATCCCACTTCTGATACTTGCTGCGAGGAGCCGAGGGGGTGAAGGTGGGAGCGACGAACCAAGCAGCAGGCTAGCAGCCTTCAGGATATTTGGTGGAATCCGCATAGGCACGCAGATGTATCCACCAAGAGCATAAATCGTCGTAATTAATATTGTTCCAAAACCATAATTTAACGTAATTTGTCTCTGCCAGCACATGCGACAACGGATTTAATGTTGAAGAATTCTAGCGTGGTAAGCCCGTGGCTGAGCGGAACGAGCGGAACGAATGTATCCGCAGAGATACCGTTACGCCGCGGGGTATGTATATTCATAAGGGGGACACAGCACAAACGTTCATGTCCCGGAAAACCTTTCAATCCCCCCTTTTTCCAGTCCCCCAAAGCCAAAAATAAAAAAATAAAAAAGCACACATAACAAGTGCAAAATATATATAATGGGGTGTTGTCACCTGTCAGCAAAAGTGAATCCGTTTGTCAAAGGCGTTATAATCCTTGATTGATTAATGTTCAGTTTTTGGAAAAATTGTCAAATGGGAAATGTTTGAGTTGTCGGAATTTATTTGACTTACTCCAAGAGCGCTATGGTGATATGTAGTAAAAATGTAAAATGCATCCAGACAGGATTTTTTGCCATTTTTAGGGAATATTTTATTGCTTTTCAGTGGTGGGAAAGAAGTCGAATTAATCCTGTTGAAGGACAGGCAAATTGTATGTGCCTTGACGTAATAAAAGGAAGTTTGGACAGGACAAATTGTCTGAATTGCCAAAAAGCACAGTTTAATTAAGTGGACTTCACTTTATGAACAACTATGTATTTTAAATGTAAAGCTGATATGTACCATACATAAAAGCAAAAGTTGATTACTATGGATTGGATACCGGTAAAGGAAAAACCCTTTTGCACTTAAGGTTCAATGATATCCTATAGTCAAAAGATCTCAAATATCAATAAATCAAAGTTTCCCATCAATTTCAATCAATGCAAAGGTATAGTAACGATATATGTATATAAAGGTATATAATGAATATTTATAATACAAATATTTTTAAGTTTCAATTATGCACAATATGTAGTAATATTCAGCGCTGGGTAGGTTACTGATCATTTCATGATTATCAAATATGTACATAAATAATAACTGAGTTGTTCTTTATAGAAGACCTCAAGGAAAAGCAAAATAAATCACAAAACCTTAAATGAAAACTGTGGTAAATTTAATAACAACAAAGTCATAATCAGAGAAACCATGTAAGAAGGATCATGGTAAGACCTTGTTATATTTACATGTAAAGAACTTTTCATTAAAACGGAAATAAGGAGCAGTCGTCGCTTCTCATTGCGCAGCCAAAATATAATTTTATTTTCGCAAGAAAAATGCTTTCTAACTGCAGTCATATTTTTACACAAAGACTTGAGAGGCAAACAAATTGATTTTAAACCTCCATAATACGTTTTACTTGTGGTTGATCTTATTTGTAATACTGCAATTCTGGGGCGTAGCTAGCCCTGAATGGACTTCTATATCAATTCAAAATTTTTTGAAAACCCTTTATCGAAATCTAAAAAACAATATTTTTGTGGTAAAAGAAGTACCTATTCTTCTTGTCGTTTTTTGCGAACGTATTTATTATATCATCCGTAGATAAAAATAATTTTAGTTTCTCTAGTTTCTCTTATTCTATGGTCAGGATTCATAAGTCAGATAGACCTTTTTGCTCCATGGAAACTGTTAGAAGCTCTAAGACAGTTTGTATGTAAGCTTTAATAAAGAAAATCTTCCTTCAGCTGTTTGCGGTTGTAATAACCTTTGGGAGCCTCTAAATTTTCAGAAAATCTGTCAAAATTTTATTCATCTTGCTATTGAGAAATTAATGAGTAATTATGTATATTTTATATTTTAAAAGCAATGATAACTACAATACTATGAGTATTGTCAGTTTATTTTTATTTGTAACAAATCATATCGCGCTACCTTATGTCTATATTCTAATAAGGTGGGCCAATATTTTCCTATTAGTATTTCGTTTTGAGGTCCGATTTGAATAATTCAAAAAGTAAACTACTGGTAGAAAGAAACACTGTAATAAACGAAAGGTCATGACTGCTTGGATCAGTTTGAGTGGAATAGAGAAAATTGTGGTTTTCACGTATATTTTAGTAAGGATCCCTAATTTTTTCTAGTAATAAATATAGGCTATACTTAGTGATATTTTAGCATTCTAATGGTGATAGAATTTTTGTAATCGGTCTAGTAGTTTTTGAGTTTATTGTCTCCAAACAATCAAAAATACAAATCTTTCATCTTTATAATATTAAGTATACTTAATATAGAAGTATAGATGAGCGCAATTCCAACTCTCTTTTTCTCAAATACTATATATGTAATTCTCTGTAATAATACATACATTCTTTAAATTAGAAGATCGTAATTTTGTATTTATTTAGATGTAGGTATCATTGAATGCGAAACTTTTTAACTCATACAACATTTTTTTAAACATTTTTAAAAGGACAATACCCACATTTGCAAAATTCACAGAGTATGTATATAAATACGTCAAACGAAAAGCACTATAAATGAAAGGCCTTATTCACTTTCGTCCGAGGATTGCGAAAACATGTGTACCCTATTATTCTCAGTATCTATTTCATGCACCAATTTGTATAAACTCTGCGAACACAACTATAAGTACCGAGACACAAAACAAGTAAAGGGTTCTTTGGGAGACCGAAAAATGTGAACAGTGATAACCCGCTCAGAAGCCCATCGGACCCTTGACTTTGAACCCGTCTGGCCGTGAAAATCAATCCAAAGTAAAGATTATTTCTTTGAAATGACAAAAGCCCACTAAACGAAGGTATCTGGAAGCTGGAGGGTTTTGCCCAGAGATGGATAACCGTCCGACTTTCACCCTTTTCATCTGGCAAATCAAAAGACTTAAGCACATCCAGTCCCTTTGTGCCGGGACCACACTTGATATCTGCCACAATAGGTAGAACACAATTTATCAAATTAAAAGTGGGGCAAGGCGATGAGAAATGATAAGAGGCGGCCATTTATCATCGTCCTGTGTCCTGTGGGGTGCAGCTGCACAGGATCTACGGGCCTGACTAGAGGCACGTGACTTGCATCAGTCGGGGGCGTTGAGGCTTCTGCAAGCGTCGCAATCAATTTATTACCAATAAATGATAACAGCCGGATAATGCATGGCAACACATTAGTGCTTGACTGCGATTTCGCCGGGCCCATTGTGGTCGGGGAGATTACCAATTGAGTACACAAATGCGAAATGTTCGTTGGAATTATTTCAGATGGACTCAGGTTCAGTGACTGTGAATTATTAAATGTTTTATGCCTCATTAAAAAGGAGTTCAAGGATCACGTGAATGGGGTGCTCCTTCAAAACTGGTAGATATTAGCGATTCCCTGAAGCATAAACCGATTTTCTAGTTCTTCTCTGTAGGATCAAAAGCCCTTGTCGAATTTTCAACCAATTTACCAGTCCAAGACCCCTTCAGCCTTGGACAAAAATTATTCTATAATTTTGCCAAATTCAAAATAGTTTAATCTCTTCCATTTCGCAGAAATACCTACAAAATTAAGAGCCTCCACAGAAATAAAGCTGGCGATGACAATTATGTTTTAATATTTTTCTCATTAAATTGTTCTTTATTATTCTCTTAAAAACTATAATATTATAAAATTATTTCAATTAAAAAACTGGGTTGAATCGATATTTTGCTTAAAAAAAGTGGCTCATATTAAGGTATTTTGCTTCTTTCAGAACAATTTCTATATACTCACAAGTAAACATGGATCGATTTTGCTCACCACCCATTCGTTATTAAATATTAAATTTCAATAACAGGCTCAAAATTAGTGCCTCTGAAAACATCTCTGCGTTAGGATGGAAATCAATTGAAGCTGTGTAGTTTTGTTTACAGTATTGGAAAAAACCTCTCGAGTTTCCAGCTTGTTATGTTACACACATATCATATTTCAAATCATAGAAATCGCTGAAACTATAACTTTAGATTATGATCAATGGTTTAAAATACCATGTCACCAACCGGGACGAATTACCTTTCCGGGTATGCATTGTTAAATAAAAAAATCTAAGTTGGGTTAATATTATACATAGATACCAACATTATTAATTAATAATTTATCTTCATCTCTTCATGGGCTTCTGAGTTCTGAGTTCTGTATTTCAAAAAAATGTTTGTAAAGTAGGTACTATTGCAATTATAGTCCATCAAACTCAATTTTAGAATTGCAAAAGATTAAGAATATTATTATAATATATGTTGAAAAGAACAAGATATTAAAACAAAAATAGCTCGATAGACTATGATGAATTTAATTCCAAAAATGTTAAAAACTATTGAAAAATATATTTACCACTACTATATAAAATGTGCTGATTGGCGTTTAAAAGACGTGTCTTGGCATCCCTTCCAAATGCAAACTTAAGAAAATAAAGTATTTGCATATTTTGTTTTACATACATATGTAAATATATATGATTTATTATTTTAAGGATTGCAATAAATTCAATTCAGATACATAAAGGTCCATCCTATTTATTACAAACAAAGAAGAAATTGAAATAATTAAGGTAAATATACTTACATATTTCAAATTATATGCATTTTTCCAACAAAAATTTAAAGACAAGAATGAACCATAATTATAAAAATGAATAAATATAAGTTGAAATCGCATTTGTAATTACTGCATCATAATGATTTTTACAAGAAAGGAAATCATATTCATAGGACAGGGCACAACTAGTTATTACATTCTAGAATTATTCAGTTTATACTATATAAACAATCAAAACATAAAATCTGAAGATGCTTCAATAGATAGAAATTAAACAAAAATAATTAATAAATTCTCTTAAACAGAGTTGTGGCAAATAACATTTTCAATAAATATGACCGTTTTAATTGAAGCTGTTTGTTTTTTTAATAGAACAGACCAGTTTTGTAAGAACAAATTTTTTAAATATATAATAATGTTCCGCCATCAATTTTACTGCGATTTGAAAGCCTTTGTCGAGTTATCAACTAATTTATCAGTCCAGCGCCCCTCTATAGGGTTTGAACAGAAATATTTCCATAATTTCACCGATTTTAAACGAGGTTAATGTCTCAAATTTTGCAGAAATAATTGGGAGCCTCTTCAGTTTCAGTAGCAGCATCACATTGCCCTTACACGTGAAATTTTTCCTTTTTGTTGCCGGTTGGGGCCAAACCCTCGGAACCGACAGCGGTAACTGAGTCTTCAGTTCAGGGAGGAAATGTAATTGGCATCTCTGTTTATTTGATTTAATCAATACTCGCAATAAACCCTTTTCCCCATTTTTGCCGCGCTTTTATGCCCTCTAAATTGGGGGAGTTCCCATCCGGGAAGTACTCCATCAATTTCCATAACTAGAGCACTTGACGGGGCTGCTGTTCGCTGCCCCTAGAGTCCTGAAGTCCTGAAGAAGGAACGTCTTTTATTGCAACTTTTTGGCATATGCCAATTCAACTGCTCTCTGGTTCTGAAACAGCACGTGTCCATAGTTCGCCAGGGTTCAGCCCGGTCGGTGGACGGGGGAGGCGGTTATTAAATTCCACTCGAAGAAACCCGGGGCATTCTTCGTCTTCTTCTGTTCTTGTGCACCGATAGAACGAATTTAAAGATTGAAATTGCGTTTAAATGCTTTTCTTAAGTTTGCAGAGTGGAGTGGCTTTCGGTGGAAATACATCCGCCGGCGAGGATCAATAAACACGTCCCGTAAACATGTTGTGGATTATCGCTAATGTGCCGGCAAAATAGGGAGGAACGATAACATCCCTAGGCAAAAGGGTCCCCGCGCGACACAGTAGCCCCAAATGTGTTGTAAATATTTTTATTTTGCGGTTTTCCCGCTTTGTTTTCATCTGCAACTTAAAGGGCATTTTGAGATGGGTCGTCACTCGCTTCTGTAAACAGTCCCAAGGTATGTTCGAATTGTTTTAATAGCTAAGGGATGGCGGGAGCCTTTGACATGGGTCCGTACTCAGCTGGGTCCTGCCTAAGGATTTTCGAGTATTTTGGTTGCAGACGAGGTTTTAAATTGCAAAAACCTTTTTTTCCTCGCAATATGCCGGCCAGCACCACCACCACCACCACCCTCCAACCCTTCATGATATCTGCATTGAATGAGTTTCATAGAACTTGCAGTTTTCCGTAATTGCCTCTATTCTGTGTAATAAGACTTTGTCTGGAAAATCGCCGCCAGCCTTCAAATGAAGTTTACTAAGTTTTAATTACAGCGTGATGAATAGTGTTATTCAAAACTTTATTAGCTTTTTGTAAAAGGGAAACGTAATTGAATGATTCCACCAAGGGGATCAGATTCGTTTCAGTAAAACTCAGTCGGCAATTATTGTTTTAATAAAATATTTCTTTGGCGAAAAGGGGAGATGTCTAGCTGCCGCTCACGGGGCATCGCTATTCAGTTTTGAGGTGTTCTTCAACAGGAAGCATAAAGTTTCTTGTTCAGAAACAGCAAAACTCCTTACCGTCGAAGGAAGTGCACTTCTTTTCTCCTGGCTACACTCAACAACGTGATTTTACACTCAATTTTCCACGTCTTACTGATGTATTCACTATTCTTTTAAATTTCATATCCTATGATGCTCGAAATCTGAGTAAAATATAATAAAGGTAGCTAAGCTAACTAATATAACTACAACTTTTACAAAAAGGTTTAACCTCGCCTTATAGCTTTTCTGGTTTTGACCTTTGTTGACCATAATTAATTTGTTTTCTGTTTGTAGATTTAAAAAAACTATTATATTAATTTGAGATATGTATTCTACAGAATACCTGAGCCTATATATGTAGTCAAATAACATCAATGTATGTATAAACAAAATTTCAAAACTCGCAATACATTTTGAAAGTTTACTATAGATTATGTGACAGTAAACAGAAAAGTTTCATAAAATCACACTTTTTTCAATAACCAAATTTTATCCAAAAAGCAATCCTGCGGCAAAGTTTATCATGAAAGTAGAAATATCTACATATGTTTGGGGTAGTTCGGCAAAACAGGGAAAAATTACCTAACGCTTAAGTACTTCTTGTGATGCTAAGTTAATTTTGTACATTTTGTATTATTTTCTACCAAATTGGTGTAAAAATTCGCTACAGTGCTTTAATATGATTATGTTAGATTACGGTAAAGCCTGTAATTTAAATCAAATCAATCAAAAAAACTGAATTCTTGCAATTAAGACATTCTGCCGAAAATATTTTGTTAGATTGTTTGGATTTTCAGCATAACAACACTGCAGTACAGGTACCTAATAATCTAATGTTTCAAAACAGGGCTTGAGCAACCGTGATATGAATGGGTCAACCTGAACTCTAGCGAGAATTTATGAGGAATACTCTCGAAGGCCTTTTTTATAAATGGGAGACAGTTAGAGATCATCAAGAGCCTTAAAAATAACATTAATTATGAATGGAGAAAAATGGAACAAATTAGGATAGTATTTGAATGTCATAAATTCAATGCCATGGCAATTTGACCAAGTTATGATAAATCGGGGATTTCATAAGGCAAATTATTTCTTATAAAAATTTTCATAAGGTTTATAATAAAATGAGGAGAATTTAAAAATATGTTGGGTTTACATTCGTCAAAATATTATTTATAGACCTATCAAATTTGTATCCAGTGCGAGAGATGTTTTCATTACTTCTTTACTATTTATAGAATAAAAATTTACTGAAGAAATTTTAACAGATTATCAGATTTTGGACGTGGCTGATACTAATTAATGTAAAAAGTTCTATAATTAGTTTTATGATGAGAAAATTTTGTTCGCCGGCCGCTCAGTAACTTGAGTTGTTATTAATAACATTTCTCTCTTAACTTACTTATCCGACAATATATCGACGTTGGCGGTGCAATTACATCCGAAATAGAATCATCCTCGCCAGGAAGTACTTATAATTTTTGCAAAGTGTCTGTAAATCCTTCGTGAACAAATTAATGCCTGCTTATCTTAATGGGCGAAATTAGCACCGAGTAGCTGCTAAATTCCATCCAGCTGGAGCGGTGGCTTAATTGCAGGCATATGCTGAAAACAATGCTTAACAAGATTGAAAAATGGATCTGGCTTTGCCAGCCGAGGCGAGATGGCTCAAACGGGCGCTACGCACCAGATAAAATCTCGAAGATTAGGGCTCCGTGATCTGTTCCGCCCCCGCACCGGAGTCCCGAATGGTAGCAGAGCGGTAGGCGGGGTGGCTGCTTAATAGCTTACGTGATACTTGCTTGAACCAGACCTTTATGTCAGCCATCACCATCCCGAGCGGCGGAGTAAATGATCCTGGAGGCACCTTAGCGTGTGAATGAACGCATGCCGCCCGACAAATGAATTGCGGAAAGTGCCACGTAAAGTAGTCGTCGTCCTAGTCGTCCTAGTCGTCCTCGGCGTCGACGGCCATCCACAGCGACGGAAGGCGCTCCGCACTGTGTGCCCCAGCAGCCGTGGACCAAAGGAGGGCCTGAATATTTCACAAAGGTTTTAATGCCGTGCCGGGCTTCCTTCGTCCTGGATTATTTCGCTCACGTCTGCAGGCTGCTCCTTGCGATGCGTGGCGAGGCGATAGTGGTTTATTTTCTCGGCGAGCGCCTCCATTATTTCACTTTCCCCGGAAAAAAGTGAAACAGCAGCCAAAGGAACTTACATGGGCTTCAAGAAATTCCTTTACGTAGGAGGCAAAAACAGATGGTCACCGTGCCCCTTGGGGAGACTCTCCTGGCTGTGGGGATGCACGACAGCGCAGTCTCACCACTGCAGGTGAGTCCTGAGGCATGCAGCCACCTAAAGTTCCTGCTTCCCCTCCGCATAGGGTTACCATTTATTTATATTATATTTAATTTTTTATTAATATCATATTATCTTTTTAATAATAATGTTTTTATACACAAAATAATAGTACTCGTAGAACAAAACAATTTTATAATAAAAAATTTCAACATATTGGGTCCAGAAAAATACAACTATATTAATTACAAAATATGCATATAATGTATTTAACAAAATATACATAGAACATATCTTTTTATGGTATTTAGTCACGAATTTATTACAGTATGATGAGGCTGTAATCTTTAGCAGTTGCTATAAATTTTACTTCGATACCCATAACTAGCCATTCTTAAGAAAAATGGTCTCTTGACGAGACAGACAACAATGCTGTTAACTTTAAATAAGTTAAACCATTTAAACTTTTTCATACGGTCAGTATACAACAAGTACTTATTTTATTAATAGCAATATGTATCTTAATATTATATATATACATCATATTCCAAAATGTGCAAAAAGCGGCTTATGGTTTCAGGTCCCGAGCGCGCTGTTTTATTCAGTGGATTAGGGTTAACCCTATGTACCTGTAATGAAAATAAATAAATAAAGGTATTAGTTCAGATGGTTTTTCTTTTTTAAATTAAGGGTTAACATTTTTAACACCTTGGCAGTGTTTTTAAACGTTAACTGCGAATTGTACGTTTCAAGGGATTCATACATGTTTACACATACATCTGTATGTACATATATACTTTCTTATTTATAGAACTATAAATGAGGAGAGTATTATTCTAAATATTCAATTAAATAAATAAAAGTGTGTATATTTTACAATACTAAAAACAAATTGGGTTTTTGATATAGGCCAATAATAAACTTAACAAAAAAATTTACAATGTTTCCTGCATATGTAAGAAACTTTACAGTACGTAATTTATTTCTCGCATAATAAAATTAACCTTCTCGATTTCTGATTTAGTTCGATATCATTGTTTATATGTATTTAATGAATTTGCTATTTTTTTCTTAATTGCACTTGATTCCATTATACATAGTCTCATTTTAATTACGAAATATTTTCAGATCAAAACTAAGTTCAGGCAATTAATATATCTAGTTAACTTTCAAAGTCCGCAACAATTTCAAGAATGTTAGTAATAATAATTTTGAAATCTCAAAGATCCATATACATATTTTTTCATTGTACAAGATGCTTAAAACGTTCTTTATTTTAATAATATATGTATATATAGTTAGAATTTTTGTAAAAGATGACAATTTCAGATAAACTATATGTATGCAATTATTTTTGTAAATTGAGAATTTGAATTTCAATTTTTGAAAACAAAACATTTCTTTCTTTTTTTTTCATACACCTGACTCGGAAGGCGAAAGTCTGAGATGTGGTAACCCTATTTCTTCACAGGACTTTGAGGAATTCGTGCTCCATGTTAGTGTGGGGTTCCCTTTGGAGCGCTCTGCTACACGAGTATTGTTTCAGGATATGGCGCAAAATCTGCAGAGTACACCATACCTTTCAGAGGGTCTTCGCGAACCCTTGTGCCAACGAGTCGCCCTCAGTTGAGCCCCGAAGCCCGGCTTAATTGGACGGATTTAATCGCGCCCCGTGGTTCTTCTGCACGCGATTCGCCCCATGGTATAGTCCTGTGCAGTTTCATGGATGGTAGAGTGGCCGTGGTGTTCTACTTTGAAGTTGCACCAGTGAGTGTTTGCCCTTACAGAGCATACAGCGAAAGTTAGTTCCCAAGTGTTGTTATGAATTTGCACGTATCCGCCAGGATGTCCTTCGGATTAGATTAGGTTTGGTGCAAAATCGAAAGGAGTTCCGAGGAGCATCGAAGGATCCTTTGGTGCCTACGAGTAAACAGAATGGATTTTCTCCTGATTTATCTGTTCCTAGTTATCTGCTTCAATAATGCAAAAGGTAATGGAACTTTCACTGTGATTTATTGGCGTAAGGTTCATGGTCTTTTTGAGGGGGTTTTAGGGTTTTCGGCCATCCGTTGGTGGAGATGGTGTAAGTGGGAAGTCTTTCATTTCGAGTGACAACCCTTTTCTCGCTCGACCTGCACCGTCATTCTCCGCCTTATCCTTTCAGCGCCGGGGAGGTGAACATTTTTAAACTCATTTACTACCACCTTCTATCACACATCTGAATCATGGGGCCTCAATCGACCGCATTATTTCCCACCTGATGTTTCAATAAATACACCGCGGCAAGTCATCTCCCATTGTGCGAGTTTTACTAAATTAAGCGGGCGCTATCATCCCGCGGATGACTAGCACCTTTCCGGATTGCGTTTCGCGGAGCACCCCGAGCGCAAAGGCGGAAGGGTGAAGCCTCTGCCATTGTTAGGGCCAGAAGCTCCGACTGAATCCCAATTACGTTTATTAGCGCGCCCCCCGACATCAGCGGGAGCTCCTCCCTCAATTATTAGTTCTTTTTCGGCGTCGTAGTGACTCACCAGGTATCGATAATGAACTGTTTTGCCGAAAAGCAAACACGTAAGGTTGCTCACGTTCCCAACCAACTTTTTGGGACGGCTAACGAAGTAAATTCGATACCTAAACAAAGTCATGCCCGGTCAGGCTGTTTGCTGAGAGACGGTCTGCGGGGCCGGTCTATTCCCGACCTGGGCCCTACAGGACAAAATTGCCTTTCTCCCAGGAACTTCCTGGAAATTATATTGTGCCGTGTCGTTAAAAGCTTATCACACCGGAGCAAGTCGATAATTCGCTTACAAAATTAATTTCCATAGTCCCCGGCCTCAGTCGGCTGCGAATATTAATGCGATTGGTGCGAGGAAACGATAAAAACGTGACGCTACAGATGTCCTGGATCCGGGGTCCTGGTCCCTGCAATACGTTTCCCCCGAGTGACAGCTTTATTTATGGCTGGGACATGTCACCACACAATTTTCTCTACAAATTTGATTGCGGCAGATTTGCTGATTATGTGAATACAAATTTGCTCGAATGTTATTAGTCCGATTTTAGGATCATGGCAAAGGCCCCAAAATTAATGGAATGGGACTTAGGGCTCCTGCGGACAAGTGTGCCCACATGGGACAAACGTCAAAAAGCGTCCGCCTGTTCATTTGCTTAGCCAAGTGCATGTCCATTGTCAAATTAAGTGGCATCGGTTTTAGTTTATACGTTTATATCATCCACCCTTTAATTACTGGCACCCTATCATATACATACACTATATGTTCAAACAAATCCTCAATATTTTTGTATGGTCTAATGTTCATTTGATTTATTTTGTCAATCAGATTAATTAATTTTAATTTTTGGTACTGTATCGAGATGTTTAAGATATTCACAACATCAAATTGTGTGTGCAGTGAGATTTAAAATGTAAATGGACAAAATATATATACAATATATTGAATAAATGTATCATTTCATAATGGCTAGCACCTAAAAATTCTCCAATTTCTATTTAGAAGTTTTTACTTGTCGTTTATGATCTTCTGATTCTTTCAATATGAAGTATTATCCATAGAAAACATGTAACACAAACAAAAACTCTCAATTCAAAGGTATATTTAACCAAAGATTAATAAAATTTTTCATATAATAATTTTTCTCTAAATCTTAATAATAATAAGCGTCTTATTAGCACGTTCTTTATCTGCGCTGTATAACACATTGACAGCAGGCTCCAATTTTTTTATTAGACGATAGTATGTATTTTTAGGATTCCGTGGCAAAACAAGAAACTTTTATACGAACCCGCTACAACTCTAAGTATTAAAATTCACATTTCAGGCCAAGTGCAGCTATTCTTACGACAGTTTTTACCCAAATGATAACAATTATGTAATTCATTTACAAATAACCCAACATTTCAAAGACTTAGGTAAATTAATTATTTATTAATGTACCCCGAAGTTTCACAGTCAAATTTATACTTAAATAAATTAAATTAAACCTTTGGGATGCTTCTCAATATTAATGAATAATTTACTTTGAATTGTAAATATACTAAATGTTTAAGGTATAAATTAGCTAAAATATAGATTTAGCTATATAGCTAAATAAGAAACCTTATTATAAATCGCTTAAATCTCGTCAAATGTTCAGGGCTTAATTTTTCTTGTAACTTTTCGAAGGTATTCCAGCTCACCGAAAATACCACCTGCTTTATTAGCTTCAAGTACTTCCCCCTTCTTCCTAACCCTTCTTGAAAGGGGATCTCCTTGAAAGTTCCCTAAATAGAACCTCTCTAATAATAAAACGTTAAGGGCTTCCATAGAATGAACAAATCAAGGAATCAGTCACTTCGCATCGGATCAGCACCTTCTATGTAGCAACCGATTAAGAGCAGGTATCCGCCCAGACGCACTTAATTTAGTCCCCCACACTTCCGACTTCCGTAGAAAAACTTATTAATAACTCCAAACAGTTCTACGGATTTTCAGTGCGAGGCAGCACTCCGTAGGGAGGGGACTCTCAAAGTGGCCATGAATCACCGGAACCCAGCACGAATAGAAGAAGGGTTCTTCCCACACAGGGCAGGGCATCCCCGTGTATTATCTGCGATCTCAGTCAGATTCATCTCCGGTGTCTAATTAAAGGAAAGTCTCCTCGTTAAATATTTACTTGTGTATCCGTCCTGGAGTGAAGTCGTCGTCTCACAAAATCCTGGCAGCTTTAATGCCACGAGTAAATAGACAAGTAATTGCGTATCGGGCACAGTCTGGGACACAAATCTGGCGGGTTGGGTACAGAGGTTTATAGGGCCCCAAAGGGGTGCGTGCCCCACGCCCAGTCAGCAAAGTCATAACGCAAACAGTATGCCTGGGATTAGGACGGTTATGATTGATTGATTAACTGACATAAGGTTTATCTTCGGGGAGCGCATTACCTAAATGGTCCTGCAGACATCCTCCATCAACGGCTGGATGGGGCCCTTGACAGTCGAGTGAAAGTAATGCATCGGCATCTCTGCAATCAACTCAGCAGATAAGAACTTCGGGGGGATAATGAGGAAATAAAGGCCCACTGACTGCATTGTATATTCAGGACGAGTACCTCACTTACGCACGGGGTGGCTTTAGAAATCTTAACGGCCTACACAAAAAACGTAGGGGCTAAACGATTTTCATTTGTTTACGATTTCATCGTTAAATAATGAACGCCCAAGCATAACCGACATGATTTAACATAACTTAACGAATTTCAAATGTAAACATAAGAAATCCATTATGACATATTGACATGAACTTCACAAATTTAAAAAAAAACCAAAATTAAGTATAGAAAAGTTGCTCGAATCGTTGAAAATACTAAAAGAATTGAATTTCACTGAGTTTTATATTGTATTTAAGCACTTTTCCCAAAATGGTATAGTAAAATAAATTTGTAAAATGGTACTGCTAGACCAGTTATAAATATCAGTAATAACAAAAATGATTGAAGAAAGCACTTCGAGCGCTAAATTTAGTTTATTCTATTAAAATATACATTAAGAAATGGTTCTAAAGAGTCTTACTTATTAGTTTTGTTAATCTTCTTGAGTACTAACTGCTATTGACCGCAACAGTTCATACAAGTATATGTTATACTAATGAAGTTATACTTAAATAAATGAATTGAAACTGAACTAAAAGAATTGAAAGAAATATGGTATAACCTTTCCAGGCACTTTCCCTTTTCGCCTTATCATGATGTAAGCTGTTGAATTTATCATATTCTTCTTTTTTAAGTACTTCGGAGCACAAAAGATAGTCATGATTAAGGAAATTAATGTGTAAAATCTTATTTAAGGCAAAATTTTAACCATATTTTCTGTTCAGGTCAATTGAGAGTACGTTAATTCGTTAAGCTAAGATCACATCACTTAAGTGATGTCATTTATGGAGAGTTATGTTGATTATGGTTAGGACTTAAAGCCTTCCAATATTAAACATAGCCCGTGATATTAAGATGCGGTTTCTTTGTTTTTTTTTTGTAAGAATCCAACGATTTAGTTAATCTACAGTCGTGGACAACTTCAAAAAAACACTTTATGTTGTATGTCTCAAGAACAGGTGACCATAGAATTTACGAAAACTTTAAATTATATAATTCTTTTTCGAATTGACGTGAACAAGGAAGAAAACGAAAAACAATTTCAAAGGAAGACATTCGCATTATTGGGGAAGTGAAAAAAATGTCCATCAGTCGCTTCGAACACTATTAAAGAAACTTTAAATTTGGAAATACCGTCTCAAACAGCTCGTTGTAGATTAAGGAAAGCTAAACTTAAAAATCGACCGCTATAAATAATCATTTTCAACAAAACATACATATGTATACGGAAAAACGAATAATATGTATTTGCAAAACGTTAGTTGAATATGCCCTTGTCCTTTTGGGCAAAAGTAGTATGGAGTGACGAGGCAATATTTGATAGTTCCAAAAACCAAAATCCAAAAAAACGTAAACGGTCGAAATACAGCAACGGTGGCAGCTTATTCATAGTTATAGGGTTGCTTGTCACGGGTTGGTTTTGGAAATCTTGCAGAAGTCAAAGGGCGGATGACTGCGACAGACAATTTTACGATATTGGAAAATAATATTGTTAATTATGCCAAAAGCAAGCGCTTGGTGAATATTTGTTCATGTAAGATAATGCTCACAAACATACAGGTCGAGTAGTAATACATTATTTAAATAAATTTTATATCACTTTTTACATTTAGGTATTTATAAATAACGCTGCATTCAACTTAAATGGAATGTAGAGCGATAAGTAGGGTTGACAGTATTTATTATATATTTTAAACATATAAAACACCTTATTCTGAAAATAAATGTATGTATCATATAAAATGTACGTCATTAATCGTTCAATTTGAGTATGGAATTTTTTTTATTTCGTTTTTGATATTGAAGTATTTGTTATATAATTATGTACTATTAACTTTACACTTTCGTTATCTTAACCATATTTTGTACTGAATGACATTGTTTTATCGTATCAAATTTACTATTAATATAATTGCTGCTTTGAACGATATACTGCGATAAATTGTTATAGATACATGTAAAATAGTATTATAATTATGAGAAGAAGTCAGTCCTCCTTAAGAGCTTAACCGCACGTGAGGGCAAATTAAAGAGCTTTCATCAGGCGACTTAAACGCCTTTTCTGCAAATAGTCCTTAAGAGGAAGAAAAGGACCTGAACCCGAGTCGCGTGCTCTTATAATTCTTTTTTTGTTCGCGCTGTTTGGATGGCAATTCGGGAACTTAAGAGTCGCTAACTAAGCTGACAGACAGCCTCATTAGCCGCCTTCCGAGATTGTCACAACTCCTGCTGCAGGAGACCGTCTTAACGATCGCATTAAATGGATCTGCAAATTTCACTCTGTTGGGCAAAATTCCTCGATGACGGGGCAGTCAACTGTGCGAAAACTTTTGTCTGGGCTGAGTTCTTGGCTCCTTTTTGTGTTTAATCCCAGTTATTTTCCTCGAAAAACGGATTTCGCGAAATTAAGATATATAAAAGGAGAGAGGGATTCCTAAACGAGGAGGGGTTGCACTTTTCACGAACCGCCTCCGGTGGCGCGCACCAAGGAGCAAAATAGCGCACTTTTTCGCAAATCTTTTTGAATTTGCCTTAATTATTTCGCCATTTCGCCTTGGGAGTGAGTGCTATTGTTTGCACATGAAGTTACATAGTTGCCGGCTGAATGCAGCAAATTGCTACCTTTACGGCCCCGTGCCACTTCCCATTGTCATTTGCAACAAAACTGACAAATTTCCTCCTCCTTTTCCCTGTACGTAACCAAGTTCAAGAGCTCTCGTGCAGACGGCAACCGGATGTGCCAAGATACCAAATATACCAACATTACATACATAGGTTAGAAGTTGCTGAGTTTCAGGGCTCCCGGGGGCCCCGGGTGCCCGGGTCTGGAGCACCTTCCTCGAAGAGGATGTGTATTCAGAAAAAGGGTGAAAAATGCTGTCGGCCGTCGGATCTTGGCGCTTGGTCTTGATGGCGCTCACTGCCTCTGGCCTTATTACGGCGACTTTGAGCAATTGTTGTTATTGCACTTCTTCCTCCTGCAGATGACATCATTAAGTGCAAAAATTTATCTTTGAATTATTTATGAAATGTAAATAATGCCGCTGTAGACGCATCTCTGAAACTTTGCTAAAGCGTCGGTTAAATGGGGAAATACATTTCACAGATTGCAAGGAGTGTCGTCTGTGCTACCCCCACCTCGGGATCTCCTTTCCGCCCGGGGTCCTGTTCCCTTTGCAAAACGTTTACATAAGCCAACCCACCAAATCCGGGAATTAGAAAGGTTTTTTCTGCTCCTGAGCCAGAGTCGTAAGATAGTATCGCTGGCAGCTTTTACTGCCTGACGAAGGACAGACAATTTTATTTAGAGGAATCTCCGAACTGCGTATCTTTAATACATTTAATGGGTGCACCCATTGCCCAGCCACCACCCCGGGAGGAGGTGGGTCCTGGACCTCAAAATACGCTCTTTGGTGCGCAATAAGTTGGGGCTTACAGGGCAGAAAGGTCAATGGATGCATCAATTTCGGTGATTGGTTTCTCGTTCCTTTTCCGGATTCCGGAGTGTGCTCCACCAAATTAAAAACTTTGCCCGTGATACATACACCTGAACTTTGAATGTTTGCTCACGCTTTGAAAAATGGAGTGCAAATCGTCCGATCGCACAGGTAATTTACTAATGAACCATCAAAAGTCCCAAACTTAATTTTGCTTTTAATAAAAGTAACGCTGAATGCCTTTTTGCCTTTTACGTTTATTTTATTTAAAGTTCAAACGGATTTGTTAATTAAAAATAAAAAATGAATAAATATATTATTGCCATCACATGCGAACAGAGTGAATTTGCACTTTTCTTAGGGATTTTGATGAAAATTGCAGCAAAAAAATGTCAAAAATTTCTATGGTTTCAAACTAATGATTTTGATGTTATTTATTTACGATAAATACAAATTTAAAAATAATAAGTTTTCAGCGCATAATGATTTGTAGAAAAGTTGTACTAAAAATTAATGTACATAAGTTACATTTTAACCGCTTATAGGTACTCCAATTCAAGCTAACGAGAGCAATTTTTTAGTTCTTTCAAAATTAATGAATAATATTAAAGTTGTTAATTTCACAAATAACATAAAGTGCTTGTTACGTAATCCTTCTTACATTTTTACACAAGTTTTACATCTTTTTAAAATTGTTGTAGCAATTATAATTCCTAACGTCACGCAAACTTTAGTCGTGTTCCTCCTAGTTGGCTTAATTAGTTTTAATTATTCATAGGTTTAATTAAAAGTATAAAAGTGAAACTAGAGGAGTTTGATATTTACATTAGAAACACCAAGCGAGTTGCGTTAAAAGTTACACTCACCTTTTGAATTTAAAATACTTTACATCAAATTATAGGACGGATACCGAAACTACCAGCTACATTATGTCTATTTAAATCAGTAATCGGAGTACATATATGACCTAAAGAATTTTTTCAACAAAGTCATTATAAATTTAGCCCTTATTACATTCCCAATCCTATTGTTTTAACAAAGAAGTGTGGCTTTTAAAATATATGAATAGTAGTTCATAACAATCTCAACTGAAAATTGAGTATCATCTGCTTTATAAAGACCATAAAATAGAGTGGATAAGTTTTGGTGAGCTAGACCTTTAAAATCGACAATATATTTATAGGCGCTCTACAGAAAACTGTTAATTACTAATACTCTTAGTCCAATTGATTAATTTTTAAAGCATGCATGCATAAAATCTTGATTCTGGATACAAATTACCAATCTTCAAAAGATAAATGTTTACAAAACTTGCAATATATTTTAATACAATTAATTTAATATAATTTGATATTATAATTTCAATAAATTCGTACAAAATATTATATTTTGTTGTACGTATCCACTAACCTGTAAAAATGATGGGATTATATTGGGATGGTATCTGAAATATCCATAACTTGCAAAATTTTGTTAATAAATCAGTGAACTAAAAAATATTTGAAAAGGTTTATTTCATTTCATGATTATGTTGTATGCTAATATTTATTTCATTGCTTTTTGTCTAACGAAACTGTTGGATATTACATGTATAATTTGATTACAGGATAACTACGTATAATATACGCAAAAACCTATTTTACTAACCGACATAAATTTCGATTCTGTTAGTTAGACATCCACATGCCATTGAAAATGGTCTGATATTCTTTATAATTATACTCGGAGATTGAAATCAACAAATTCAAAATTTAATCAATTTGATAGATATTATTGTAGCCCGGAAAATGCAGGACTGGGGCAAACTACTTAACAATGCAAAATAAAAAATTATGGTCATGCTGTGGTAACAAAAAAGTAGTAAACATGCAAATCCTTTGCCGAGTTCAGGTATAATTCCTATAGTTATGATCCTTGCCAAGAACCTGGAGTCTCTGTTATCGTATCAGATGCTACATTATCACAAAACAAAACTTCTCTCAGAAAATAGCTGATTAAAACAGATTTAGCCGAACTACACGTGCTAACAGTGGAACAACACCTATCCATTTTCCCTCAAACGAAGATCCAGCGCCACTTTGGAGTTTAGAATTTCCTTGAAGACCCAATAATGTGCACTTGTGGCTCAGTTTCGAACGTAACTTCTCCCATCATTTCACTGCTCCTTGAAAGCAAACCGAAAACTCTCATGCCGTTAAAGACTATCTGCCACGTGAAGGGTGATCTCGTAAAAGAAATGTTGTGTCTTAAATGGCATTCAAAAGCACTACAATAGTTTTGCATCCAAGTCCTCCAGATAGGAGGAGTACGTACCTATGGACAAGGAGTTGTAGTGGTTCAAGAATCTCTGGAAAACTGGGTGAGATTTTTCTTTAGCATCGATTCCTTGCATTTTGCAGAAAGGAGCTCTGGTTAGAAACGGCAGCGGATGGAGTTCCGGAGTGTTCTTAGAGGAGGGTGGGACTTGGGAGGATGCATGTGATATCAAACTGGCCATAGAGCTGCCACTGTTCGGGATCTTGAAGAAATTCATACTGGCCTGGGGAGCTCTCAGAAGTGCTATCGCAGAATGCCCGAAAGGTTTCTTTGAGTTGTGCTGCTTCCTGACGTGGCTGTGCTTTTCGATTCCCATGTTCCCGGTTCCCAGTGCTCCTAGTTGCCAAGATTATCAAAGCGAAAAGTTTCCCCAGTTGCAGCGGCGTCGAGGACATAAAACTTTGTTGCATGACTACTCCCCCGAATAGAAAGGGGTTTTGTCGTATCCTGTCGGAGCTGGAGAATGGCCGCTTTTATGGGGCAACGCGGAAAGAAAAGCTGAAAAATTCGGCCATTAAGCGCAAGCAGCTGCAAAAAATCGTAATGCGATAAATATTTTTGTCAGAAGAAGTAAATTTCCACTGCATCACGAGAGGAACAAGTCCTGGTCCGGGTTCGGGTCCGGGTCCGGGTCCGGGTGTGTGCCACCGGGTTGAGTTACATCGTGCAGCGGCGGTCGGTGGCAGGATTTTAGCCGGGAAAACGTTCCCACATTTTTCATTTTCTGAATAATTGCAGAGCTTGCCCGACCTCGTTCCAACGACCATCGCTGCATTCATTAAAAAAAAAAACCCTGCACAATTTAGCTTCCGTGTTTATTTCAATTTTCCTTCTAATATGTCTCAGCGCAGAAAAGTAGTTCCCTTCCCCGGTTTTATACTCGGGATAAAAAGCAACAGCGGTCGGGAATTATTCCATAGTTGATACAAAAGTTTGCCCACAATTCTCATTTTTCATCCTTTTCAATTTCGCCCCGAAAGAAGCAGGTTGACATTTTAGTTGACGTGGAATTTTCTATGCCCCTCGGGCCATCCCATCATTCCCGGAGACAGAGCCTGCCATCGGGAAAGGGGACATCCAGGGGAGACTGCAACTAGGCAGTTCCGTCGGCGAAATTAAATATTTAATAAAACTTGGAAGGGAAAAAGTATAGGCCCATTGTTGTTTGACGTCCCCACTTCCTTCCCCCCGGCCACCCCTGTGTTTTCGATGCCCCCCTGCGGACGCAGCGCTAGCTCCTAGGGCTTCTGCGGCCCGCTTCCGTCAGACCCAATGACGGGCACTAATTCAATTATCGATTACACGGCTCGACGCGCCGCGTTATGCTTAATTGACTCGGTGATCCTTGTATCACACTGCTCGGAGATTAATGTAGTTTGGAAACGCTTAATCGTTTTCACTTTGATGCATGGCGACACCGCTGTGTCTAACGCCCGTGAGTTTTGCCGCAACCAAAATGCTCCCGGTTGATGGACCACCGACACCCTGATTTAGGACTCTTCCTGGTCGCATTTTTTAGTAGGGATGTTTCGGAAATTTGCCAAAAATTGCATTCAAAGTTCATTTTTCACTCGAATAAACGTGCCGAATTTTACATTGTAATCGAAAAATGGAGCAGTACTGCACAAAACCTGCTAACGACATTTAGTAAATTGTGTGGGTATTGGTAGGTCAAGTGCGAATATAACTCGAGCAACGAGAGCTGCTCGAACTAACCACTGTAAATAACCAAAATGTTCATTATAGATAAGGTCGAAAAATGAATTCGTAAACTGTATTAAGTAAATTTTACATTCTATGTTTACAAAATTTAAAAAACAAAATAGATACAGTGGCCTTCACTGTTTCCAAACTTGAATATGTATATGTAAAGCCTCTGGAATAGCTATAGGGAAATTCCAAAATATGGCAAAAATGCGAAGTAAATTGCATTGATTTAACTCTTTGCCAAGGGAATTTGAAGCGTTTTTTGATGCAAGTGAAAGTCACTCAAAATATTGAAATAGTTAAAACTTATGAAAATGGTAAATCATCAAAGCTGATCAGGTGCTTACTTTACAAATTTACTTATTTTTCAAAAAAACTAGTGGACTAAATATCTTTCTTTTTTTACTTAATGAGCAGTACCGAATGGAATTGTTTTTGAACTCTTTAATTACTACACTCTGTACTTTTATTTCTTCAGCCTTTACTTACCGTATCTACCGTAGATTTAGATTCACCTTTCTTGAAGATACTCGAAATAGACGATCCTTCCAGAAAAAGAAAAGAGTGGTTTTCCAATTTAGGCAGAGTTTAACATCAAACAGGAATTTAGGCTTTATACGTTATTTTCTTGTAAAAAAGAAACAGATTGATCCTTACGGATTTGAATGACACATAAAAACATCAATTTGAAGTGGCAAATACATATGTACAAAATTGTTTACGATCAATTATATACTTCCCAAAATATTTAAATCAAAAGTTTCAAAACTGTATTTACGTAAAAATCATAAGTCAATTTATATCTTAAATTCTCAAACAGATATGTGTCTACATACCTGAATAACTCCTGAATTAGTGAATATTTTATAACCCTTAAAATCTTGAATTCTGATCCATTCTGAATGATATATACCTAAATGTTAACTCAAGTCTTCATTAGTTCATATCAGTTTCAATATTTAACTTTATATGGTTAATACGAAGAGAATTTTGCGTGTTTTACGATGTAGAATACCAAAATATATATCACTTTCATAAGACTCTTTTATGTAAGGAGTATCTTTTTCGATTGTGCGTAGAATTGTATTCAGCAAGATATTCAGGTATCCCTCAAGAAATGTGCCTTGCAAATCAATTTAACTGAAACTGGAAACATTCAAGTTATTGACTCAAAGTTCCCAGTATTGTCCAAAGCCATGCGTGGATACCGATAAATCTTCAATTTCATATCACTACTTGGTCCTTTTTTGAGACGTAAGGAATACATTTTACGAGGCATACAACTGAGCACTTATTTTATGAGAAAATGCAAATTCTTCATTGCCCACGGTACGCACCACGTGGGGCACTCCATTTAAACTGGAATCAAATCGTCTCCCATCAATAAAATCTCCAGAACGGCCTCCCGTAATGCTTACGCATTCGTATTTTACATATTGGCATCATAAAAATTTTCCATTTCGTGCATGTGCTTTATTTTCTCCACCTAAGGAAATATTTATGATCATAAACTCGGGCGGGGGTGGTCGGGAGCCGTGTCGCACCATCCGTACCCGATTTGGACCCATAAATTCCAGGGTTGGGTGGATACACACAATTTTGATGTGGGCGTCCATAACAGGGCCATCCCGAATTACTTCCGGGCTAATTGTTTTATCTTATCTCGTTTGACGAAAGCATAAAAGTGACGCGATTTTCACGTTGTTGGCCTGCATGATTATAAGCGGGTCATGTGCGTGTCTGTGTGGCTCAAAAATTCAATTACCAGGGGTCGTGCAATCATGTCCGAACACTCACCCGGTCGAGGGGCGGAGCACCCTGCTGCTGGTGGCGAAGGCCGTTCGAGTGCCCGCCATGCGACCAGCACATAAAACAGCGAAAGTCAACATCTGGGTGGAAGTAAGAGTTTGCTGACATTTGATGACGATAAGCCTTCGTCATGGCTGCTTCCCATTGACCAGTCCAGTGGTCATTTACATAGCCCTTTCAGGAGTCGGTGTTCTGCTGGTGGTGACACCGAGGGTCCATCATCCGGAGCGCCTCGCTGCTGTAGGGGCCCTCCACCAGATGGCCGGGGGAATATACTGGCGGTTTTCTGGGGTCCCCAGGTTCGATTTGAGTGTACACTGCATCCAGATTCCAGATAGTTACTTGAATTGAACGAATTTCGAATTTCGGGGGAGATAAACCTTCGGGATAATGTCCCGGCTCACAAATTGATCTCATGGCACCAAAACGGGGATAGGGAAAAAATTATATGGGATAAATGGGACAGAGAAGTGCTTAAAGGGAATGTCTTCTACTCGAAGGGGGGGGCAATTCATTTTAATTGCCGGTCGACCGATTAAAGCATAGTCCGATTCAGTGCAACGAACTTTGCTATAGTGGGCGCTTATGTAGTGCTAAGCACCATCGATTTTCGCATTCGAGGGGGTGCAAATGGAAAACAATGGATACGAAAGTGCCCACCACCCTTCCGGCTGCCAGTTCGATGGAGCTTTAATTTGCATTTTCATTTGCCAGCCAGAGTGGGTGCCGCGTTTACAAACGCAATAGTTTTTTTAGGAATTTCACAATATCAATAGTAAAAATCTTCACTGATTGCATGCGCATCGTAAAAAGGGTTGTGTACACACAAACTGACAGGAGACAGTCCGAGAGAACTTCATAACAGCATGATCAAATTACAAAATAATGGACGAAATTAAAACTATTCGAGCTAAAAGTGACCACATTTCTCATTATTTAATAGAACACGTAAAAATGTCAATCTTTATTTATGGTATATATATGGTATATATATCGTAAATAATTATTTTGGTATAGCAGTTTGACAATAGTCAAATTATCATTATTAATCTCTTTATATTGTTAATATACTTTAAATAAGTTAGTAAATCTCGCTAAAGGTCTGCTTCCCAATTGTACCTTAACTTCTAAAATCGAATAAGGTTCAATATCACGGATTGTATCGAGCGACAAAATCATATTTCACAGTTGATTTAATTTCTCATCGAAAATTTGTAATTTTAATTAACTGAAACTTAAAAAACACTGAAACCTAAATTCTCTTGTTAACCAAATAATTTTATTTAACTTAGGTTTATATGTATCTACTGTAAAACTAGGCGTAAAAAAGTTTTACCTACCCAACGACATACCCAAAATAAATTAAATAAATTAAGTAAAATGCTATTTTTGTAGTGGCCGCCATATTGTGAAAATAAACAAAATTATATATATACCATATATATATATATGATTGTTGTGTACCTTTTCTATTTCCTTCAAAAGAGCACATGTAAGAGGACGAAAACTTTCTAGAAAGTTAATTCCTTTTTCGGGTAGTTTTAAGGGTAAGCCTTAACTGATGCTTGATGGTTTATTTGTAATTATAAATCTAGGCGAAACTCAAATGAATCCCCAATTCCAATGTAATTTCAACTTTTTGAAATGTTATTTTACCTCTATTCTATTCAAAATTATTGAATGGGCAAAATCAAGGAAAGGCAGTGTAATTTTAGCTGTTCTCTACGATATTATTCTAACGTACTGAATTTGATAAAATTTCTAACTCCTGTCGAAGTAATTGTTTTGGAAAGAGTATGATTAATTAAGTTTATGAACAATTATTTTATATAAAACTTTAGAAATTCTTAATCTCATTCGAGCATAATTTTTTATACTTTTTAAGGATTTGATTTAGTGTTCATCAATGTTTAATTTTTAAAAACTTTTCCATATTTAGCGGCTAATCTCAGTAGGAATTCCAAACTAGAAATATTTTCCTCTTTTCGTAGTTTAATTAGAAAGAATTTTCCTTGATCCGGAGAAATAGATTCAACAATCTTTCCAGAAAAGGATTATTGTGCGTTTTATCAATTAGGTGTGCATTTGCAGAAGAAATTCGTTTTTTTAAAGCGAAGGGTAGTGAAGTACTTCTTTACATATTATATTTAATAACGTTACAAGATAGTATGATAACAATTATTCGTGCTATACCATACATTTAGTAATTATGGCAATGGCTATAGAAATACAGACCATCGATAAATGAAAATCTTAATTAAGTGAATGCTTTGTACATTGTACCGCTTTTCCCTCTTTAGCAATTGAAACCCCAGAGGAAAATTAATCAAATATTTGGAATGAGTCATATTTAAATAAATGCCAGCGGAGCACCAGGGAAAAGTTATGATGATGTGCCGCCGATGGGGCTCTTTATTATGCCAATATCCATCCATGAGCTATTTAATTAACCAGTGAGTATTATCAGAACGCAGCTATTTATAACTCTACCAAAAATCACCCACCCAGTGCACTGGCTGTGATTCCCCAGCCCTGTAATCGGGTAAGGGTTCAGGTGCTTAACAGGTCCTGGAGTAGGCTGCAGGGAAGGATATAGCAAATAAAATGAGGGAGCTAAAAATCGGCTTAATGCCAATGGAAACCAATAAAAGTTTTGTCATTATAATCCCTGTACCATGGCAGCTCCCGGTCGCATGTACTCGAACGCACGGGGCACTTCAAACAGGGGATCCCTTGGTCATCCTCCACTCGTCTGCATCCAGAACCACCCCTGATGATGGCATCGTTCGTCCATTTCAAGTACGTGATTTCTGCGGCACGCAAAATAATGTGTGAGTGGAATGGCTCTGGACTGATCCGGACAAGAAACGTTGCGAGCATAATTTTCTTCCCCGCACAAAATAGGAAACTTTCACATGTGTACATTGTGGGAAGTCCCCGCCAGGACGTGAAAAGTTGATGGAATTGTTAAGGCACACATAAGGACACACTCACACACACAAAACACAGAGCCCACAGGATATTAGGGAACACGAGCTCCCGGATAATTGACATGCCTTCGTACGTCTGACGAATTCGATCATAATAAAAGCGATGGGGAGGAACGCATTGCCCGGCTCCAGCACTGGTCTAATTAGGAATGTTTCTTGCGTTCCTGAGACTTGCTCGGAATTTTTCCTCCTTTTTATTTTATAAAAAGAACAAGCGAAGACTTGCTCGATGACAATATTAAATTTGTACTTATCTCAGTGGCTCCAGGAAATTTTCCGAATTATATATTAATTTAGACGTAATTACTTTAAAAATCTCATTTTATGTAATTCCTGGTGTAATTGGTTCAAACGGGTACCTAGGCAATTAATTGTGATCTCATTAAAAGGCGTAATTAAGAGAAGAAGAGTCGTCAGCTCAAGGGCCACTCCTTTGTAGCCTGAAGGACTTGGGAGCATGTCAATGGCTTCTTAAAAGAAAATTATCTACCTCTTTATTATTCACAGGTGGCACTCATTGAGAGAGAAGCCAGTTAATTATTCACAATGAACTCTATCTACAGACTGTAAAGGATAAGGTGCATCAAAAAAGTTCAATAAAGTTCGTTTTAAGGATTATGAAGTTGTTCATCCTCCTATTTTTTACCATCGCCGTCTTCAAAACCGATAAGAAGATATGTTTACACTAATATCCCATTTATTTCTCTAATAATTACAGCTTTAACAATATGTTTGTGAAAATGATAGAAAAAAATTCTGCAACGGTTGTTCGTAACATTTTTAAATTCAAAATGAGTAATGGACTGACTACGGCATTTTGGGACACTAATTTAAATCTCGTCAATTTTAAGAAATGTTAATGGAAATTTATTGAAAGGCGCTTCAGTTTTATACTATTTACCGTCCCCATTATTATATATATATAAGAAGGTTGAGAAGAGAACCGAAGTTTTTTACATATTTTTCCACTTTATTTACACATTTTATTATTGGATAAGTGCGCTTTTGAACCAAACCAGATGTCTAAAGTTCTTTACATTTGAAAATAAAAGCACCAATAAATTTAGTTATTATCCAGTAAAACTAAAAATGTAAATATAATGAAAATATTATATGAATAGCTCTGATCAATGGCTTAGATAAACCACCCACACCTCGCCCAATAAAATGCTTGTGCGGGTTGCTCGACAACCCCTTCCCAACGTCTTTCATAGTCGAAGGGAAGAAGGCCCCAAAGGGAGGGAAGGTTTCTTGGGCCCGCAGCCGCACCGCCACCGCTGAGCCATTGTAAACATCCGGAGAATTGCTTTGCAAAATGCGAAAAGGGCTAAATTTCTGACACTTTAGCAAAGCGAATTTGCGTGTTATTGCGCCAATTAGATGAAACTACCCCATTACACGGAGCCTTTACCGACCCCAATTACGATTATTTTATAATCCGATTTGCGCGCATTTTTGGCGGGGCAATTATTCATCCCAGTTGTGTGGCAATTGTCAACAATATTTATTATGTGACATCATCGATTTAATTAAAATGAATTGTTCGGGCGGTGTGAAGCTAGCCGCTGGTGCCGACAGTGGTGACGACAATTTTCACTGCCCAAGCCAATTAACATTCCCAGGATTTGAGCGGTTGTAAGAAGGCAGCCCCGCGGGGGTGCGTGTAGCTCATTAATGCTCACGAGTAACAATGTAATTACGGCTGATACCATCTAGGGCTCTAATAATTGATAAGCACCTTTCAGGGCCCCACTTTATGACAGCCACTCTACGTGTTTATCGCGGCAATCTTGGCAGCGCTATTTCGTATTAATGACTGCTCTTTTTTGGCTCATCCTGGAAGTCGCCGCTAAACAGTTCTAGCCGCGGGAGTGGGATGGGGGGGCTGCTTCCTTAAAGCTTTGTTCTACTTTGCATATCCCGACCAGGAGACGTCGACGGCGGCGGAGGCCTACAGGACCTAACAAAAAGGAGTGATTAATGGTGCCCGAGGGCAGCTAGAATTCAATGGCTCGAATTCTTTGGCCACGACATCCGATTCTTTTTGCGATGTCGTCTTATGAGCTGCTGAGTCTACGGTTACGTAATTAACATCACAAAAGAAAGTGGCTCGCGTGCCTACCTGGAATAAACCTGCTCTGGACAAAGCCATTTAGAGGTGAAGACAGGACAAAAGAATAGAGCAACGCAACCCTAGAGTCCGAGCCACCCGCGCCAGGCATACTCCACCCAACCATTGTTTGGGGCCTCTGTGCTCCCGGAAACTCGGCGCATTTATTTTTCATTTTGAAGTTGGGTTTTTGCCCGGTACTAGACCAGGCCGGCCGGGCTTGTCTCGGGATCCACAGAAACCCAGTTCGCTTCACGGGGCTAACATGGGCTAATTCCGCGGCAGTCCCGGGTCCCGGATCCCGGCTGACTTATGGGTAGCCGAGGATAATGTTGCACATTTCGCTACTGCAGGGCAAACGTACTTCCTGCGTAAATTCTGGAAGCAGTCCAACCAACTTCCACTCGACTGTTCTTGATGGTGTCGTTGCCTTTATGCGTTTAGGAAGTTGAAACAATGAGTGCAAATGCGGATTTAATTCAGAGTCCTTCGAAGCGCTCCTCGGCGGCGCGGTGGAGTCCTGATGGAGTTTTTGCTCCACCACAGCCCGAGGCCCATGATTTAGCGGAGCTCGTTGTTGTTCTACTCGAAGTTGGAGCAGCTCCTCGGCGGTGCAGGAGGGTCATTTGGCCCGAGAACTCGTAGTTAGTTGGTTTTGCATTGAAAGCACTTCCAGGGGATGCCATTGATTTTTATACCCTCCGAGGGAGAGGGATCGGTTCCCTGGTTTTTGTCCCTATTCCTAGTTTTCCTAGTTTGCGCTTGATTAATGCGACTGGGCTGCGCAATTGTCGTCCTAGATGTTCTGCTGCCACGATTATGAAAGCGGTGTCGTTCGTTTGGCAGTGGAATGTTTGCATGTGAGCAACTATTCAAAACAAAAGTGCAGATCCAATTTTTCTTCCTTTAGTGCACCTAATGTGCCAAGGAACTGCAGCTTAATAAACGAATGAATAATTGGTATTGCACTCGACGACAATGGTTTTGCGGCACAACAAACTTGTTCTTCTGCTTACATATTTTTAATCTGAACCTCTCTATCAAAATGTTTAGCCAGAAGTACTTAGTTAGATGAAGGAACATTTAATATTTCGAAACAATGTAAAAATATAAAGTGGA
Source organism: Tolmerus cingulatus (assembly GCA_959613345.1). NCBI lineage: Eukaryota > Metazoa > Arthropoda > Insecta > Diptera > Asilidae > Tolmerus > Tolmerus cingulatus. Next base: position 22,544,765 of record OY390707.1, on the reverse strand, counting down.
TTTATGCTATTTAAAAATTTAATATACATATATATCTACTTTATCAAATTTAATTAATAAAGTCTTGAAAATGTAAGTAATTAAAATTTCTTACATAAGCAATACTTTACTCTATTAATGTCACTTTCACAAAAATGCTTCATGAACGTTCCTAAAAATATTTTATAACATGCAAATATTATTGGTCTCGATGTAATTTCTCGAATATCTAATATAATTGAAATTTCCATAATAAATTTATACCTTTCAACATTTTTCACAATCTCATCAAAATAATATAAAATTATCATTTATTTCTTTTGCATGTGAAAAAATTACTTTGATATATTCGAAAATTAGATTATTTTTGGTTTTTTTTAATACTGAAGAAGATCAGCGATTTATCAGAAGGTACTATCGCAAGCATACAAATGAAAAATGTATAGGGCGTTTCTAGATCTACCACTTAGAAGATTATCCTATATTATAAAGTTTATCAAGATTTTGACAATATGTTCCTATTAATTTTATTTATTTATTTTTAAATTTATATTTTCTCTCATAAAATTAAAAGCTTTCAAATTTGTCAATGAAATTTTTCATTTTATAATGTTTAGTACTTATTTGAAGTTGTTGTTTTTTCTAAATTAACATTTCTGTTGATTTGTATTTCTAGTCTAACGGTGGAAGTTAACATTATACATCTAGAATATTATTATATCATATAACTTAGTGGAAGAAACATATATGAATTGAGTATACACAAAATGTTTCTCTGCGGGGAAATTTTCTCAAAAACCCGACTTTTAAAATAAAATCGTACTTATGAGTATACTAGCTTCTATTTTCTTTTCCTGTTTTGCCTACTTCGGATCCCAAATTCATAACACGATCTTCTGAAACAATTTCGCGGTACTTCAATCAGAAAACCATTTGAATATACTATCTGGTTCTTTCTCGAATTTGGTTAGAAAATTTTGAAACAAGTTTTCCCTATAGTTCAAAAAACTTAGTTTTCTTCTTGGATGAAAAACATAAGAAAATCCTACACCATTGGAATTTACTTTTAGATAAATTTTTCTCTCGGTTTACCTTTTCTGGAATATGTGTAATGCAGATATCTGCCCGTTCTGAACGCTACCTAGTTATGGAAGAAGTAAAAAGTAAGTATATTTGAAATAGCTTGAAGCAAGCAGAATATTCAAACCGTACATATACCTTGAAAATTCCCTGGAATTGAGTACTGAAAAATTGAAAGGGGTTCGTACAAACGAGCTCTGCATAGTAAATTGAAATGTGTCCAAACACCGACGTTCGGAAACAGAGGTTCCTGGGTTCCTTCCGCAAGGTCGGTATCACATCACCTGGAGCTAATTTCTCAAGACGGGTGCCGTCAAAGTTGCACTGCAACTGCTGGGAAGTCGTCTCGATAGCTGATGAACGCCAAACATTATGAAACTTTAGTGAAATGCAAATAGCAAGAAGCTACTGCGTTAGCAAACCGGGCAGGGTGCAACCCTTATTCGGAGCCCCCGCTCCCACCCCGGCTCTGTCGCTGCCGCCCAGCAACAAGGCAGTCAGGAAACCCACTCATAGTGTATTTGATATTGACTTAACAAATATTTAGTTCTCACATTGATTTTGGAGAGATCCTAACCAGCACATCATCAGGAGTGCTGAACACGCCACATTGTAGCCCCATATCGGGGGCTCCGAACATCCAGCATAAGAACACAAAGTACACAAATGGTACACACATCCGTTTATGCTTCCTATAAAATGCGCGCAGACCATAAAATGGCTCTGGGAGCGAAAAAAAACGAGGAACGACCCGGGCTCGTCCATGTTTTTCCAGCTTGAAAGCACTTTCTACGGGAAAAGCTCAGGGGCTCCTCTGCGGAATCTACCAAAGGAATATTTACCCAAGAAAGGAGGGCCGTAAGTAAACATCATGAAAAATCGGTGGAACGATTTTTCGGGATGTTTTCCACCCCTTCCCCATTCAACCCACCACGTCACCGCCGCTACCTTTTTTCCGTAGAAGGCTAACACCAGGAGTAAACTCCAGACCCAGGAATGGGGGCCAGGACCAGGCGTGCTCTGCTCGTCGCCGTTTTCCAACTCGTGGGAATTCGCTATAAAAAAGTCGGACTTTATTTTGAGCTGGGATGTGCCTCTCGGCCGAGAAAAGTTATGAACACTTGGCTCGGACATCCGTTATCTTCAGGGAAGCATCCCTTCTGCCGGCCTTGATCTAGCTGCCTCCTAGTGCAGTAAATCCTTTTTAAATATTTCTTGTTCCAAGATTTTTTCGCCGGCTTAGCAGCAAATTTTACTACCAACGGACTCTGAGTTTTTCAAAAAGAAAACACATAACCTCCAAACACGATAGGTATACCTTTTTTTCCGGACTGGACGCGATTCCGGTTCAGTTATGGAGATCAACTCGATGGATTCTTGCCGGACTATGTTTGTTTAGCACAGAGCTGTAGAGCAGGTATGATAAACAAATTGGTTTACACCTTCCAGAGAGCTTAAATAAAGATTTTGTAGCAAATACAGAAAAATCCAAAATTTGAATGTAAAATGAAGATAACAAAAACTACGTAGCTATTGAAGATAAATAACGTAATTACTGAGAAATTTAAATATACACTGTGTGCGAATCCACCATTGCTTTTTGTAAAACTAGAAAAGATAATGTGCTTGAATTGTATATTTCCAAGTATTTTTCATAGATATGCACTCTACGAATACGTTGTTGTCCTCCACTATCGTTATTTATTGGGAACGTATAGTTTCAGGTGTTGTATTTTCTAAAAAAGTTGGTCTACAAAGCTGGTAATATATTACAAAAGGATCAAAAGATCTCGGTCTTCCTTTGCTTCAAAGAGCTTGGAAAGATGTATTTTTTGCTCAACAAAAATTGTCATTCTTTGAGGAAAATGTCGCTTTTCTTTATTTTGTGGATGCCTTAAAAAACGACTCCATTCGAAGACAACATTTTAAATGGTAATATTTCAAAGAATCGATTGGAATATGTTGAAACACTTACTTATCCTGTATATATGCATAAAAACCTCAAAGCAAATTTTTAAAAGTAAAACTTTACCTCGAAATAAAGTAAATCAAAATGTATGCGCTTTGACGTTTTCCTATACCTTTTTCAAGTAAGATAGCAAATTTTGCAATAAAATTAATTTTAAAAGACTTCACGTATACGTATCAAAATTTTAAAATTTATGAAAAATGAACCATATAAATCTCTGGATTAGGGTTCTGAAACCATCCAAGTAATTTGATTTTATATTCACGAAATAAAAAATGTTTGATATAGGTTACTAATAAATTTCTATTCAATCTAAAATTTCCTATTTGACCTAGAACCGGAACCAATTTGAAAAAAACACAGCTATTAAATTTTTCAAAGTTTTGGTTGTTAGTACTTTTTGCCGCCATTGTTATTGCATACTTTTAGAATCAATGTCTTCAATTATATTTGTATTATAATATGATAAGCTGGTACCTACTTGTCTCTTTTTAGCCGGCCACGATTTTGGATTAAAACTAGTTGTATTCGGAGGCTTTCCTTTAGATTCGTACATTCCTTAGACTATAAATTCTTTATAGACTTTTATTACTGACTCAGACTTTCCGATTAGATCTTCCACTATACTATTTTATAACTGTTGTTCCGTAGTCGGATTTTAGTTTTTTTAATTTTTATTTTGTCTCTATATTTTAATTACATTTTAAGTATAGATATATGTATGTATAATATGTACATGTAATCCAAAGAGGGTAGCAACATCTTTTCAATTCTTTCAACAATTAGAAAACTCATAAATGGTAATTGTTTTATTTTGATAAAATTTTGCAAAAATCTTTTTTTAGATATCATGTAGGTTTATAATATCGTTATTTACCAAAATAGTTGGGTATATAGAGATTTTAGGATTTGAAATGTTTGTAGACTCAGTGTTCGCTCCTTCAAAGTAAAATAAGAACAATTGTTTCTGAACAAATGACGAAGGTTTCATAGATTTAATAAATATTCGGCCCCACTTTGTAATATAAACATATTTCTAAAGCTAATTGAATTGTATCACTATACATAGATAGATATTATAGCTATATAATACATATGTATCGAAAATTCACAAATCTTTTCTCTCAACGGAATTAAAAGAGGAAATCCCATATTTTCCTCACTATGTAATTCTACCCACTAAAGATCCTCATAAGCCATCTAACAGAAAATAAACTCATTGCAGCCTTAGACAATGACAGCAATACTTATCCTTTAGAGCAAAATCCCTAATCCCTGAACTGCTCCTCTTCAACTCCCAATTGGCTGCCATCAAGCCGATTGTGCCAGGTTAGTTGTATCCGAAATAGTTGGCCACCGTCGACGGAGCAACGATAAAAGAAACCGCAGGTGATTGCGTGTTAGGCGAGATAAGCGCGCCTTCACATGTAGTAAACATAAATTTCTGGACGGATAAGCTTCTGAAATTTATGTGTCGGTATTACTTTTAATACCTTCTTTTTATCCGAAGAACCGAATTCAGCAGAGATTTCCACTACAATCCGGTAGCATTTCAGTGGATTCCCGGCTCACAGGTACCTCGGGGACATACACCTCTTTTTGCCATCGGCACGGCAAGACAAATCCCATCCATTCTCAAGGGTTTTCCACTCCTCGTTTCGAGTGCTGGTCGTACAATAATTTTATTGGAAGACACAAAACTTTCGGCAATAAATTCGTTCCGCAAATAAATAAAAACTGGTTCCGAATAGAGATAGAGAGTTGGTGGTAGAATAGCAGCAACAGCAACCACAATTCGTTCCTCACTCTCCTTCAAATGTTTGTGTGGCCGTACATCAAAAATGTTGCCGCTCTCGAAAGTTGGAACCATTAAATTTGAGCTGCTCTAATGAAACGATTCATTTAACACTTCCACAGCAGAGTTTCGCCCATAAGCCGATTCATTACAAGCCAACCAAATGTTGAGCACAATAAACCATCCCGAACATCTGCATCTGGTCTAAAGCTGGAGTCTGGGGATCGGAGCCAGCCCCAATTCGTGGCAACCTCAGTAATCAGCATTCCTCTCTAATTAAATTGTATAAACAGAATTTGCCATCTGCTGAAATATTAATGTCGATGTACAGAGATACTCGGGGCGGGCCCGCACAGTGGCGCAGATAAAAGCGTTTAATGGAGGCTTAGAGAAATAAAGCGGCCGAATGTAAACTGACAATCAGAAGTCATAAAAATCGATCGGGGCTGGCCCGGCTGGCCGACTGGTGAAGCCGGGGATTCCCCTTTTACTGCACATCGACCAGTGACGGGGGCGGACTGCGCCTATCTTCTGTCGGAGCACGTTTAATGGCACTCGGTGCTTCTTAATGTCCTGATTCCCCCGAACGTTCCTTCCGCATTGCCTACACCCCCAAACCCCCAAACCCCCGTACCGACTCCAGCTCCAGCAATCGCAATTGCGATTGTTCTAATTAAAGCGTGTTCACCTCTCTCCACCACCACTTAGCCGGGCATAAATAATGAAGGCCAGCCGTAAAGTTCTAGTCACAAGGGGTCCTTCGTGCTCCAATTTGTGCTCATCGGTCTCTATTCTAGAGATATTTATTCGAAATTCATAAAGGATTAAAAATAAATTAGAAGCAGAAAGGAGTAGCAGCAGCAGAACAACAAAACTCCCTTGAGATAGAGAAAAAGCTTTTTATAAGTTTCAGGTTTCACAATAGTTTAGCTAGATTCAATTTTTCTAGAAGAAATTTTAAGGCACCCACTTTTAAAGAAGGCGGCAACATTTTGAAAGGAAATTGAGTGGACATTATGTTTGAAAAGAAGATAAAAAACGTTTCTCTAAAACTTTGAAAATCGCGCCACTCTTGCCAGAAATATTTAACATTTGGTATAAATGACACGGACATGCACTTCAAGTGTTGGATAAAGTAATACAGCTTAGGCTTAAAATTAACATAAGTCTACCAAAATTGCCATTGACATGAGACATACAGCTGAAGTAAATTGAAAAAGAAAGAGATAGGATCACATCCTCAAGATCCCCAGAGTGCTTTGAGTCAATTTTATTCATTCCAAATAAGATAGATTTACACATCCTTTTAAAGAAAAACCATCGTTTTAAAAAACACATTATGTCCTACAAAATAAGAGATTCCAGATTTAAAGACTTATAATTCGACACTTACTTAATTTAGCACGCAAATAAAACCTTAGAGAATGTACCACTATTATATAACAAGTAACTTGGGCAAATTGACTCAAACAAGCTCAACATACATCTCCATGTTAAGACCGCATTACAACCATTTGTAAATAAATTATTGCTAAAGATAAGACCGCATTTCTGTTCCAACAAGGAAATACTCCATAACACACGTCATAATCTTCTAACACTTGGTTCCGAAATCAACACGCAAACTATAACGTGAGTTGGAATTAAAATAATGGACGAGTGGGATAAACTTTGAGTATTTTCAGAAATTGTAGTTCGGATATTCCAATGCAAGTAGTTGCAGTACTAAAAGCTTAAGCAAAATGGAAAACCTTAGAAAGAACTGAAAGGTAACATTGATTAAAATTATTTTAATATGAATATTCCAACATATTGCGAATCTGAGAATTATAAATTCTCCAAAACGACAAGCTCTTACCGACTTTTGACTTTAATTTGAAAAATGTAAAATCATTATTAGAAAAGATAAAGAAAGTCAAATAAATATTAAAATTTCAACTATTCCCATAGAATACAAGTTCATAAATTTAACGACTACCTTATATGTTTGTTTTATAAAAGAAAACACATCTTTAAAAGATTTCTGATTCTGAAGTATCGGGCGTTATAAAAAGCTTTAATATAATTACAGATTAAATTTGAAGGATTATTTTAGTTTCTTATTGTTTCAACAGCTGCCTTCAGTATAATATAAATGTCTACTACTTTTTGTACATTTTTAAATAGATTATTATACTATATGTATGTCTTTAAAAAATTTGAATTTTATTTATTGTTTATCTTTTTATCTGTGTAATCTATGTTAAACCTGAGCTTTATTAGGCTAAAACCACTATAACTCATTATAAGAAATACGCTGAGGTTTTGTGTATATGATCTCTTTTATAATTCCAAAATCTAAAGTTGCAATCGCAATGTAGTTCGATAAACTGAAAAACTATAAACAAAAACATGTCAATTTTGATACAATTGTATATATTTATTAAACGTCAATTGTCAGTATTTTATTGAAGAATTTTAGAATTCATAAAAACCTGATCAGAATCTCTTCATTAATTATCTGATAAAGTTGAGCGAGAGCCAAACTACACATTTCTGTTGATTTTTACATGGTTCCTCAAAAAGTGTTAAAGATAAATATTCAGCATTCTGAATTCGACATTTCGTAATTGAAAATCCTTTTCAATTTGAAAGAATTTTTTTCTGACATTTCGAAATCTGACTTGAACACCTCTCGAAGTAAGAATTAAAACTTTTCATCCATTATAATTTCAATTATTGAACAATATCCAAATAGGTGGACATACGTATCGGTTTTGGACGTTTTGAAAAAATAAAAATGATTTATTTTTAAATCCAAAATGTTTACATTTTTAAGATTAAGAACTTTTAAAATAATATAGAAAATATTTTCCTTTCGTCTTAGGGTCGCAAATTCCTAGAATCATCGAGCATCCGATAGATACAACAGTGCCTCGACACGAGCCAGCAACGTTGAATTGCAAAGCGGAAGGGTCTCCACCGCCCACAATCCAATGGTACAAGGACGGCGTACCGTTAAAAATACTCCCTGGCTCGCATCGGATAGTCCTTCCGGCTGGAGGGCTGTTTTTTCTAAAGGTAAATTCCCTTACCCAAAAAGCACCCTAAACTCCGTACGCCCACTCACTGCACACTACTCACATTGAAACAGACACAATTCACATACAACAAAGGGAATTCATGCCCTTCATTAGCTAATTTATCGATTTTCATCTGGGCTCCTCGACAAATTGTCTGAAGTTGAACCGCAATTTATTTTAATAATTTGTGTGGAGCATCTGGTGGAATATTTGGGGAGTCCCTGGGACTTCACAGCATCCCTGCACTTGTGATGGGCGGGCTTTTGAATGGAGCAGAGGTTTTCACCCACATGGGAAAGAGAAATATCTTTGCTGGCATTTTGTTGTATAAGCAAATTGTACGAAGGAATTTTGTCGATATTTTAATGGTTTTCTGGAAATTTATATTTCTTAGCTTATGGTATGCATGCAGACTCTGTCTTTAAAAGACAGAGGCTGTTTTAGGGGAATGCAACTTACTAAATCTTCACTTAAACTTATCAAAGATAAACTTTTACCGAAAAATGCAGGAATGGAAACTTATACTACTGGATTTTCGTTTTTATGCTCTGTTCTCTGAACTACAGTGATCACTTAACGAATCCTTCAGGAAATATATTTTTAAATTAGAATTAATATTTATTTTTTTTTATACAAATTTAATTTAAACCAATTTTTATACATTTACAAACAAAATTTACAAATATATATAATTAAATTCTTTCTGTATATTTACCATGCGCAGAACTAGACTCGAACTCATGACACGTAGTAGCTCTAATTAATAATTAACTAATTAAAAATTAGCTTTAATTAAGAAATGAGTTTTCTGTACAGTATAGATATTACACAGAATCCTTAAAGGCTCAGAATATCTGAATTATGAAACCACAGCTATTCTTCGAAAATTAATATGCTTTAAAAAATTTGAAAATACCTACATAAATTAAATCAAGTCTTTTTCTTATTTGAGGTTTAATGTGGTAGCAATAAAATATGTGGCGTACATTAAACATAATTTCCAATAACCACGAGTAAAATAATTTGATACTATTATACAATACATATTCATTGTTAATATTCCATTAAAAGCACCTTTAAATTCTTTTTAACAAAGATATTTAATTAGAATTATCCTTGAGGTAGATAATTTCGACAACTCTTAATTCTTAAATTGAAACTTTCTTCTAACTTTATACCCACATTTTCCAATTCAAAATACCTCTCTCGATTTAAATTTCACTATACAAATTCATAACAAGCGCAATTGGTAAATTTCTATTTTCAACTGGCCTGAGCCAAGCGAACAGAATGAACCTTCCGGCAAAACCTTTCACCAGACCTGGGTAGACTCATGGTAGAAAATATCGATTTTACATTTGCATCCGGCAAACAAGCTCTCATGTGATAATGCATAATTAGTGAAGTAATTCCGGGCAGCGCAGTCCTGGGCGAGGGCTTCAGAATCGAACTGAACTGAGCTTATATTTAATAATTAAAACACTATTTTTCGCTGGTTAAATTTTAAAGAGGTCGAAAATTGGCAATAATCATTGCGGGGATATAATTTGCGCTGCGGACAATACCCGTTTTGATGGTGGGTTCGGAGGTTCAGGGGTTTAAGTTCGGAACCGGGACAAGTATTAATAACGGCTGGCGCTGCATAGGCATCAGTCTGGGATCCTTTCCCAAAAAACAAGGAAAAAATCCTAATTATAGGAGCTAGCTTAATCTCCTTTCCCGGACTTCCCCGGGAAGGACATAGATAACAGGGACGCACTCCCTCACCGTTTTCATTGTTTCAACTCTGGCGTTCGCCGGCAAATACCCGGGATTACAAGGTACAAGTATTTCCTCCCGCGCCCAGACCGTCGCTTTTTCACAAAAGCACCAGAACCTTGCCGTGTCGGGGTAGTGGGAGGACCGGGAACAGCCGGGATAGGCAGGAGCGGCTCATACACGACATGAACCACAGTACAACACAGGCCCACACAGCACCCCTGCAGAGGCCCCATAAGCCCTTCATCTCATTTATTATTGCAGGTTGTAAATTCTCGCCGGGAAAGTGATGCTGGCGTCTACTGGTGCGAGGCTAAAAATGAACTCGGGGTGTCGCGGAGCAGGAACGCCACTTTACAAGTAGCAGGTGAGTGTTATTTGCTTTAAATCGAAGCACCTGCACACAAAAAGAATACCTATACTTTATAATTTGACTAAATTGCTCGGAATTAGTGCGTTTAGCGTATATAACACAATAGCAATGTTTATTTCCCGGACGGATTTTCGGTGGATTTTCATAAATTTTATAGATGTCGCGGCGCGGCTATTGCAAAGCCCCCGCTGCTGAAATGTGTCACTGCGGTATTACTGGGAGGTGGTGGTGTAATTCTTTCAGTAAATAAACAATGATACAGCTGTATTAAGTGCAGTAGTGCTTTATGTTGTAACATGTATCTTTTATGCTACCAAATGTAATTTTATCGATTTACGAAATTCGTCGGCGTAGTAAAATAAAATATAGTGTACACATAAGATATTAACATCCATCTAATCTAATATGTATATGATAAAACAATTTTTAAAATGCTCCGATTTTTCTACTTTTGCTTGCGTTTTTCCCAAATTAATTATTTACCTAAATGAAACACTAAATACAAATTTATAAAAATATTAATGCCATTAATCTCTATATAATCTTCTTTATATTTATTTTTCCAAACAACATATTTTCCGAATGAGCTAGGCATGCAATGACAACAATTTTCATTAATTATCTATTTAAATTCAGTAATCTGTTTATGAAAAAGAATTAAAGAATACAGATTAATTCGAGAAAAGAGTTGACAGGTGTCGAAAACATGTCAACTCTTTTCTCGAATGAATCTTACTAAATTTTACTTCAGTACTTTCGCATATAACAAAACAACTTCAAACTTAATGTAATCACCATTTTTAATTATGCCTTCAAGAGTATGGTCATTGTATATTCCTTATACATATGCATATTAACGATTTTCTTCACTCGATTGATCAGCTGGGGAACAATTGAGATGATAAATAGATAGGCTCATGATGCGTTTAGCGTCGCAACTAGGCATTATTTTCTGTTTCTAAATGTTTTAGAATAACTGGGATTCAAAATTTTACAGACTGGGACAGCAGGTGCGAAAGGTTTAATGTTGGATTCGAAAGGGATGCATACAAATTAAAATTACATTGTCAAATTTGAAAAATTTGCAAAATTTCCGAAAAAAAGAAGTAATACCACCTATTATGAGGGGAATCATGAAAAACCTCATTATAGTAAAAAGTGGGTAGGGTTTTGAGATGGTTGCCAAAGTATCTGACCCATACATGTTGTCAAGTAATCTTAACTTTCATTTAATAACTTTAATTAAGTAGATACCATACTTGTGGCAAATATTTTGTCAATATTGGACTGACCAAAATGCGCAAATAACACCACAAAACAAAATCAACAAATTAAAAATACAATTTTCCTATTAACTTGACTTATTCCTGAATGATTTCCAATCATTTTTGATTACAGAAATGTCTTGAGAATAAGAAAGAAATATTCAAGCAGAAGAAATGATAGAAAAAAACTTTGAAGAACTTATTACCAACAGAAGAGCAAAGTTGTTTGAAAAGGGCAAAAACTCTTAATCTTCTCTTAGCAAACAAAATAAAATCCTCACTTATCACTGATAATACAATCGCCCTAAATCGGATACAAAACAAAATCAAAACACTTTTCCACCTCCGTGACTTCGGACAAAAGTTAGTCATTCGTTGAAAAGGACGACGGACCTAACGTCGTCGCCGACTGCACCGCCTCGACAAGTGGAAGTAATCTTTCAAAACTAATTTTACTTTGCAGTAACTTTTCGCCAATCCACTTAGCATTTGTGCCAAATTCGAGCAGACAGCGTGCATCTGTCGACTCGTTGCCCGATAAATGATTAAAGGCATTTTGTTCAGCGAGATTCGAGATAACTTTGAGAAAAGGACGAGGCTGCTCCTGCTGCCGCTACTGTCGTCATTCGGAGTCTTTTGCTTCGTCTTTGGCTTCAAAATTCACAACGCGACCAAAAAACTTGGTACTGAAAAAAAGTTTTTTGAACGCTGATGCTGCAGCGAACTGTATCTAGATTCTAGGAGAAGAATTTCTTGTGAAAGGAAAAAAAATACAAACTTTTTACAACCCTTTCCCTAAGTCGCACATCAAGTGCCGGCTGAAAAGGGCAAAGATACATGAAATTGCCCATGAAAGGGTTGAGCAATTCCTTTTGCCGGAAGAGGCTCCGCGGCCCCCGGAAGCTCCTCCTGTAAAATGCTCAAAACTATTTAAATCCACATTTAATCCTTTTTAATTTCCCCGACGCTCTGTGGCAGTTGTTCACAAAGCACGGGCTCTGTGCTCTCGGTAGGTAATTAGGAAAATGAGTTTTAAATGAGAAAATTTCTTTCATGGTCCACTTTGTACGGAGGCAGCAGAAAGAAAAGTCGGCGAAAAGATTTCCGTGCCTTCAAAAGGACTGTGGCATGCATGGGGGAGGCGGGCTCGGGTGTCCTCGGCGCTCCAGAAACAGGAACCCCCGGGATACGGGGATATTTAGGAAGTAAAATATGCGAAAGGAGATTTTATATTTAAAATTACAGCGTTTGGGATAACTTCGGTCTGGACTATGTTCCGGCCCTTGCAAATGACTTGTGTAGGGCCCATTTATGGAAATGTTCAGCCGGTGGTACCTTTGTTGGAGACCTGCCCACCATGAAATCGCATTAAGGCCATCTTGGGGACACTCTTAAACTTCTAGTGAAACGGTAGCGGGCGACCGGGAGAACGCATTGCTCCCAGGAAAGTTAAGTTGTCGCCAGGACTATAGTTCGCTTGCCATTATAAGTTCGTCGCTAAAATTTCAAAAATTAACATAACAATTCGCTGGAAGAAAAGAACTGAAAAAAGGACAATTAAGAAGCGCTGAGTTGACACTTTCGAGACCCCACCGAAAGGGCTTCGTCGGCTGTTACGAGATAATAAAACTCTCATTTTCTCCTACCAAGATCAAGGGATTTTCTATCTGATAACTTTTCATGGAAATTCATATAGCGTGTTTATGAAGTAACCTACGTTCCAAGCTATAAAATTGTTTTAAAGAGTATTTCTTAATAGACTCGGTTTTCATTTCTCTTCATTTTACTACTTAATTTACTTTCAATACCACTTTCAACATAATTAGATACCAATTATGGGTAGTAATTAAAATTATCATAATTTTATTGCTTTTTGTAAATGTAAGGATTTGAAACAGACTTTTAATTCGATCAACTTTAAGTGGTTTCAATTTGATGATAAAGAAAAACACTTTACTAATTCGATATATCGAAACAACTTGAATGTGAAGGAAAACTCTTTATTTATCTACATACATATGAATATAAATAATAAATATATAAATATTTAATGTCGAAGTTACATTTAAATCAAAATTTTAGTTAATGGTATACGCATCTTTAATTTTCAAATACATTTTTAGTTCACTATAATAGACAAAGCGCCTTGCGTTTGGGATGATATCATAAATTTTAATTTTTCTTCCAGTGTAATAATAGATTATTCTTATCGCAATTTTTGAATAGATGCAAATAAAAGTTCTTAATTGATTTCATTTTTCGAGAACAAAAATATAGTTAAGAAGTACTAAACATTGTATTTTGGTTATTTTTGAAAAAGTTTTAAATTTAGAAAAGTATAAAAGGTCTCAATTTCTAATCATATCACTAAAAATTTATCTGAACTCATTTTGTTCAATAATTTGACTTAAGCGTTTAACTTTAAACAATTAACAAGTGATGAGATTTAAATCACTTTGCAAACTTGATTAGTGTGTTACATTTTCATTGCGTGTTAATACAAAACACTTCCAAATATTTAAGACACATAACATGTTTTAAAAGTTTTACAATTAAACATATAGTAAATTTTATATTAAAACTTTTGCTAATTTTTTTTTAACGCAGTTGCTCAAGTAAAACGCTTTGATGATTTATTTTCAAACATGTTAATGCAGCGTTAAAGTGTATTTCATATTCTAAGATATTGGTACGATTGACGATCTATCGTACTCTGCAATACAGCCCCAAAAACATGTAATGTCAAATGAACTACAAATATCAACATTAAACAATGTATACTACGGTAACAGTTTTAACTGAACTGCTTATCGAAAATATGATCCTAAATTACAGCATTTGGTGGCTTTTTGTCTCTTGTCACATATCTGTGTGACATTTTGATCGTACTACTTCAACCATGTAAGCGATTAAGGTCGTCGGTTAAAATTTTAAAATTAACATACAATTCGCTCCAAGAAAAGAACAAGCAAAGCACAATTAAGCAATCGCTGGAGCAGCACTGAGTTGACACTTCCGAGGCCCCGACGAAGAGGTCTGTCCCGGCTGCCGGGTGCTGGTGGGAAAATAAAAATCTCGTTTTTCTCCAGCCGGGATCGAGTGTCTTTGAAATCCTGTAAGAGCTTGTAACTTTAAGGACTTGTGTGACAAATAACTCGGAAAGTGAGGAACAAGTATCCGCTCGCTCGTTACTTTCCCAGCGCCAGTTCTCAGAACTCGGAGGAAAAATGGAAATTTTATCAAGTTGCCGCCAAGGAGAGGCAGCACGGCAGGAGGTGCAGTCGAGGAGCAAATAGGAAAAGTATTGTTTCCAGGACTTTTATAATGCGCAAATTGCACCTCGACGCTTTGATAGCGTCCCGTAGGAAGGTAGAGGAGTCGCCTCATGCACATATTTGCAGTTGGATGGGTGCGCTCCTGGAAATTGTCTTTTCCTCGAACAATGGAGATCCTCCGCCGGCATTCCGAATAAATCACACACGGAATCAGGTGATAAGAAACACTGCACCGACAGTATGCAGTTCCACCCCCGTGCCGGGTGCTCCTGTGTCAGTGGGACTTCCGAGCAAAAATTAGGGCTTTTTCGTTCCGACTGTATGCAAATGCACGTGTTATACGTTTCAAATGGTCAGAAATGAAAATGACGACCGCATGAGATACGACCACCCACCAAATCTGCACTTAGGCCAGGTACAATCCCGGTGCATTTCCCGGATCCGGTATCCAGCCCTATCCCTACCTCTCGGACACATTTGCATATTTTTGCAATTGTTTGTTTATAAAATATGAATGTGTACCTTTCTAGCGAGCGTTCTGAATAACATGCCTGTATGGGTACAGCCCCCAGCCTGTGTGGGTCCATGGGCACCGGCCGAGTGCACCCTATAAATCATGAATGTTCAAACGTTGAATTCGTGGAGGATTTTTGCTCCAAGAGACAGACAGAGTTATGGCTTTTAATTTCCATGTAAAGCTCAGAGGAATTCGGTTCTATTGGCGGGCGGGCGGATATCTAACTAAGTCACGCCTCATGCATGCATAACTTGCATTTCGAATTTTTCGCCAAATTTACGGCGACAATTAAGGAATTATTAATCGCTTTCCAGCTTCTGAGCTTTTGACGAATTTCAGAGCCTCGAGTGGTGTGGTTCTGCTGCAAATCCTGCGGATGCTAAATTGCTGTGATTCTGGTTGCCTGGAAACTATCCACAGGGAATGCTCAATGGAGCTCTGTGGTTTGGGGAAGAGATGAGCCAGTGTGTGCAATTTAATATTCCCTGTTACGTGTGTAATCTAATAGGACCTCTTAAAGGGGGATAAAATGAGGAATAGTGGTGCGAACCCTCAGGTGTATGCCATACTTTTCATTTATTTTCGGCTGTGTTTCAATCATAGGGAAATTAATGGAGGAAACAACAGAGTGATGAGAGTAGCTATTGAACACAAAACTCCGTCAATTAAATCGAACTTCAGCAACGATTAGACAAATTAAACAAAAATGCTTCATTTGAAATAAAGGACGCACATACATAACGTATCGGATTTTAAAATTAATAATATAAAATAATAAATATACACTCATAAATTAACATAATTAAAACTTTAAATATACTAGTATTTAATCTAAGCCATACCGTATATACTGCTTTATTATCTCTATAATCACTTTCATTATATAATTTATTATTTTATTTAGTCGTAGAGCCGAAATATTGATTTTGAAATTCGAATGCAAAGTTATGTAATATTATAAGAAAATAGACTGCGAAAGGCGCGTAAACTTTTAATTTTACAAAACCTTTTTCAAATGTTTTTAAGTAAATTTTGAAAGCCAAGATTTTCAGGAAAACTTACATATACTATTATTATGAAGACATATGTAAAATTTTAATAAAACCGATGCAATTCATAGTGCCCTCCATTTTAATTTTTGAAAATACTTATATAAAGAAAAACATATCATAAAATAAAATCTTAACATTAAGAAGCATTTATATTTTTTGTTTGATTTTTGATATATTTCAAAACTGCTTTTTCCATATTGATAGAGCAAAAATCTTGAAAAGTATTCAATTAAATTATTTATAATATTACACAAATGTTATGAAAAATATTATCTCTAAAGTAGCAAATTGGTTTAGTCGAGTGGAGTCTTGATACAAAAAAAAAACTATTGTATATATATACAGAGTTCAAATATAAGCATAAAATGCTAGAATATTTATTATTATTCTTAATGTTGAAAGGTCTAAATTATAATATATAAAGTCAAATTCTAATCCGCAATTCAGAAACTTCTAGATCTTTTTTTTCATATACATATATCATTTGTAGTAAAATTGTTACATAATGCTATAATATACTAAATTTTTATACTTTGACCGAAAAGTAAGGAATCTTGATCAAAATTTTAAAATCATAAATTTTATTTTCTAAATTTATATATTATGACAAATTCAAAATAACGCCCTTGGAAACCTTAGAGAGCCAATTTTATCGCTGTAGACCATTAGCCAATTTACGAATTATATAAACAAAAATTAAAGCCCAGATTCAGGAAGATAGAATGTATTAATCTATACCAACAAGTCCAAATAATTTTATTCATTAATAATTATTAATCAATAGAGTTTTAGAGTGGTAAATAATTAAAATAATTTGATAAGACTGTTTGCTTATTATTATTATATTAATATGTTATTTTTATATAATATTGTTCTCATTTTTTACAGTACTTCGAGAAGAATTCCGATTGGAGCCTCAAAATACGCGAGTAGCTCAAGGTGAAACCGCCTTACTAGAATGTGCCGCACCTCGAGGAATACCTGAACCAGTGGTATCATGGAGGAAAAATGGACAAAAATTGGAGCTAGAAGGATCAAAACGTCTACGAATCGTTGATGGCGGAAATCTCGCAATACAAGACGTTCGACAAACAGACGAAGGACAATACCAATGCATTGCAAAGAACTTAGTCGGTGTGAGAGAATCTTCTTTTGCAATGCTGAAAGTTCATGGTAATTGCGATGGGCATTAAAATTGGTTTTTATTTTAAACAAAACCAATTGCTTTTTCATAGTAAAACCATTTCTTATAAGAGGACCTCACGATCAAGTGGTGGTGGAAGGTTCTTCTGTGACCTTCCAATGCCGCGTTGGTGGTGACCCCATGCCAGACGTTTTGTGGAGAAGAACAGCATCTGGCGGTAATATGCCCCTAGGTATCTATGTTTTATTTTTTGTAAAGTATTCAAAATAATTATTCAAATTTTGTTTACCCACCAACAGACCGCGTCCACATCCTTGAAGACCGCAGCCTCAGACTGGAGGGCGTCACGATGAATGATGAGGGCGAGTACAGCTGCGAGGCAGACAATGTTGTTGGGTCGATTTCAGCAATGGGCACTTTGACGGTTTACTGTGAGTACCAGAAAACTATTATGTCCTTCCTTGCATAATATCAGGAGCATTCCTCCTTGCCGAATCCACCTCATTGCTGTTTTTATCTGTTTTATGCTGTTGAACTGCAAAGGAACGCGCACATTGTCCAAATCGACGACGGCAGACACGAAAACTTTTTTTGGGGAACATTAAAAATTTTTCCGAATACATTCGCCGCGAATATTTTTGCATAATTCCGCCATACTTAACACATTGGGACGATGATTTATACTTTCGTATACAAATATTTTTTCGCTTGGCCCCTTCTTTCAGGACGAAGGATGGAGAAAAGTTTTCAGGTTCATTACCCCCAGACGTATCGCCATAAGCCCTATTCATTTGCATAATGAGTTCAGAGTTCAGTCTTTCGCAAAAGTTGGCACAATGCTCCTTTAATAAGGGCCGATATTGTTTATCAAGGGAAGGGGTTACGGCGGGTAAAAGGATTACGAGGAGATAAACTTTCCAGGCAAAATGAAATCGTTAAGCGCTTGGATAAGTAGGGATTAGCCGCCTGAGGATGCCTCTGGGTTTTTAGGTGTCTTCACCAGGAAAGGAGTCCTTTAACATGTCCCTGAGTGGTCAAGTTACGCATGCATATCCCAAATTGTGTAAACCTTTTCTCATCAGGACTCCCAAAGTTTATAATTAAACCAAGCCAGAGTGCTTCCTCCAGAAGCATCATTTGAGTGCAAGTAAAGCATAACTTCTAATCTAACTTATTAAGACAGATTCTTGTTAGAAATTTCAAACGCTACTGCATCAGATTAGTATGCAAAACGAGGCTATTTAAGGGTATATAATATTAATATTTACTAAGAGAATGTCTATTTTGGTATAAGTACTTATTAAAGATTTAAATATTACAGTTTTTGCGACTTCACACTTGTTTGTGAACATTTATGGGCAAAATAACGCGATATGAAGTTTGAAAGATACAAGAAAAGACATATACCATGGAACCTGAATAGTGCCTAAAACCAAAGATTATTAATATTTATATAATTTTTGCTAATACAGAGATCAAATCGAGCCAACATTATTCAGTTTATTATATTTACAAATATAATAGATAATAAGAAGGAGCATTGGGTTATTGAGACAAAACCTAATTTATTGAAGTAAAGTGTAAAAATCCCAGAGTAGCTTCATTGGCTTTGCTAATAAGGGATCAATATGATCATTAATGGCAATTTTAAATTCTATACATGCGAAAATTAATATTTTTATAAAAAGGATAGCACAGTGTACGCAAATTTATAAAATAAACATGTTTGAATTATAAAGTGCGTTATATTATGGTATATTAATAGAGAAGTTTAAAAATGAATAAAAATAAAAGACAAAGCCAATTAAATTGTTGGTCGATCTCAGCCTCTCATCTGTAACAATATTATACGAATGCCAAATATAAAAAAGACTAAAAGAGCTTAAAATAATAGGAAAAGTGTTAATACCATTTTAGTAAAATTTACTTTGAAAGTGTATTGTATAACTTATTCAATACAATTATAAAATAATACGAAACCTATTTAAACCATGAACTACGATGAGAAACCCCAAATATATTGAAAGTCTACAAAGAGATGATACCACACTAAAGGCGATTAATTAACTAATGGATGCAAAATTGTCTGAGACTTTCATTGGTAGATTTTAATTGCATTCAAGCGAAGCCTTCTTATGTGTTATCTGTCGCCGTTTACTTTAACTAAAGGGATTGAGAGCCTTCTTCAACATGCTCTGAAACTTCTTGGAGGTTAAGTTACATGCCCACATCCTAAACCTTAACCTTTTCTCAACAGCGCCCCCAAAGTTCATCATTAAGCCAACCCCGCAGTCGGTGGAGTCTCCTTCGGACGCATCATTCGAGTGCAAGGCGAACGGGAACCCGAAACCCACGATGTTTTGGTCCTTGGAAGGGAATCGTTCCCTCATCCTGCCAGGACGAAGCCTGGATCGGTTCGAGACGACCTCGACGGAAGAGGGACTATCGGTGCTGACGGTGCCCCAAACAAAGCGCACCGACAACGGCCTCGTCGTTATCTGCAGCGCAATTAACGTCGTTGGATCGGTGAGTGCCAGGGCAAGATTAAGCATCACTTCGCAGGAGGACAGGCCGCCCCCGATAATTGTGCATGGCCCTGTTAATCAAACTTTGCCCGTAAAATCTGTTGCAGTCCTTAATTGCAAGGCGGTGGGCACACCGAAGCCGGTGATATCCTGGTACCGGGACGGGATCCCGGTGGTGAACTCAAATAAGATTAACCTCACCGAGGCGGGTGCCTTGCTGATTTCAGACCTGGACCGGAACGAAGACCAGGGCCTCTACACGTGCGTCGCCAGCAGCCGGAGTGGAAAATCTACATGGAGTGGATATTTACGCCTCGAAATTCCCACTAATCCAAACATAAAATTCTACCGGGCCCCTGACATCTCGAAGTACCCCAGTCCTCCCGGGAAGCCACAGGTTGTTAATGTAACCGAAGACTCCATCACTGTAACTTGGGCCCCCAGCTCGAAAACCGGGGGCTCCGACATCATCGGGTACTCGGTCGAGGTCTTCTCGAACAACATGAGCAAGGGGTGGATCCCGGTGGCGGTCAAACTCAGCGAGACCGTTTACACCGAAGCGGGGCTGACGCACGGGGCCAGCTACATGTTCATTGTGAGGGCCGAGAACATGCACGGGCTGTCGCCCCCTAGCCCCATTTCGGACGTCATAGTTGCCGGCAAAGTAAGCCCCAATGAAGTTATCGTAATGGAGTTTTAATTGAATATTAAATTGCAGCAACTCGTAATTGCAGAGGACACTGGCCTCCGGGAGGCCCAGGCGATCCTCTCGTCCGGCGACGTCGTCGAGCTGCTCGAGGCGAACGCCAGCGACTCGACCAGCGCCCGATTGGCGTGGGAGGTAAAATTTTTACAGACAATCGACAGACAAAATATGCTTCTAAACGCACCCTTTCATATTTTTTGAATTTATCTGACTTGTAGAGTTATACAAAATCTTTGAATATTCCGCTACAAGGCGAACTTATTTTAAACTTAATTCTTTCATATCTACAATATTTTAATTTTTTAAATTTTATACCTGCAAATCTACAAAATAGGTAAGTGTATCCAAAAAGTGTCAAGGGTACAAAGTATATAATCGTAAAAATGGTGAGTACATAGTTATTTACATCTGAAATCTCCTTCTATAGGATTAAGACTAACTTCACATTTTCGTCTAAAGTCTACAAAAACAAAAATAGCTACACTTAAAGGTAATTAACAGAAAGAAAGGTAAGTAATTTATGTGAAATTTCGCGTTTTCAAATTATTTATTTCAACACTTTTTATAACAAGAAAAATGATTTATCTACGTTTCTGCACTACAGAATTTCCAAAATATTCGTCCAAATCCAGAAAGAATTTTTTTTTGCAACAGTAAGTACATAACTACCTAGGAAAATAATTTTTATTTCTGTTTCAATTTAGACGTGAAAATTTTCGTCAACAAAATGATGCACTTACAAAGATTTAAAAATACGAAATTCGTCCGTTCATGAATCACAGCACTTTTTGCACCATTCGAAATTAAATTTAGTGTATGTGTATATAAAGGCGTATATATCGACAAGCCAAGAGGTATCAGAAATGAAAAATATTCGAAAACCATATATCTGCTTTCACATCCCTTTTTCAAAATGCAAAACTTCGTCCTTTCTACACTAACAATCCCGAGATATTCCCTTTCAATTATTAATGCATTTCCTATCCCTGTCATCGTTTAAATAAAAATATTATAATACGTATTTTGTAAAATCTACCGAACCCTCCTTTCAAGCAATTCAATACGTAGTACTTTACAGATTTTGTGTACATAACATAATATTTAATATTGTGAAACAAAAACTTATATCAAAATCAACAATCATAAAACTTATTGCAATTTACAAATCTCTACAAGTCAGTTAAATACCAAAAACACTCATATATTGGGGATATCCATAAGTAATGTAATTTCGAAAAAAGTTTAAAGATCAACGTTAAACATTTTTGCAGCATTTCTTAAAGGTGGAATGGAAAAATGAATGAGAGAAAATTGTAGACAACATAATGACTGTAAAATTGGTGAAGCGCCAACAAATCCTTACTTATGGGTGGCCTTAATAAAAAAATCTACTTCGATTTTCTACAAAATGCCCTTTGTGGTAATGAATTACCTTTTAATCGATAATTTCAGATCTTAAATGGTCAGTACATCGAAGGGTTCTACATCTACTCGCGGGAGCTGACCGAGAGGGGCAACTACAAAATGCTGACCGTCCTCCATGCTGGCGGAGCCTCGGCCTGCACAATAACCGGGCTCGCAAAAGCGACTGACTACGAATTCTTCCTGGTGCCTTTTTACAAAACAGTCGAGGGAAAGCCCTCGAATTCAAGATACGCGAGGACTCTCGAAGACAGTAAGAGAAGCAGCATTCAGGAGGAGTCTCCTTAACCCGGCTGACGCACACTTTCTTTTATCCATTCCAGTTCCAAGTTCCGCCCCGGTTGGCATCGAGGCTGCCCTATTCAACTCCTCGGCGGTCTTTATAAAGTGGCAGCCACCCCCGAATGGAACGCTGAATGGTAAGGCCATGTTCCACTCACTCAGGTAATTAC
Organism: Tolmerus cingulatus; assembly: GCA_959613345.1. Lineage (NCBI taxonomy): Eukaryota > Metazoa > Arthropoda > Insecta > Diptera > Asilidae > Tolmerus > Tolmerus cingulatus. Next base: position 22,522,391 of record OY390707.1, on the reverse strand, counting down.
TCAAGGGTAGTTTTATCCATTGCAGGTGTCCTCACCAATTACAACATCATCGTGCGGGGCATGGACGCGTTTAACATGTCAAGAATTCTGACGAATATGACAGTGGATGCCTCGACCCCCTCGCTACTTCTCGCTAATCTTACCTCAGGTGTCACCTACTTCATCAGCGTTGCAGCGGGAACGAGGAAGGGAATTGGCCCATTTAGCCAACCTGCCACCCTTCGCCTGGATCCGAAAACAAAAAAATTGGATCAAGGATACACCCGGTAAATCCCATTTGTCTCTATCTCTGTTATGTAGTCAGTATATTCATCCCCGAGCCCTCGAGTTCTAGTTCCCGGCTCTGGAGTGAACCCGGGAACTCTATGCCTGCTTGTTTTGCTCCCTGCCCTGGATCCCGCCCAGGGGCCACGGGAAAATTTATATAGCAAATGGATTGCTCCTTTCTGCCTCGCTCAAGACGATGTTTTTGTTTATCTTTGATACAGCTATCCCATAAGTCGGAACATATCTGATGATTTCTTAACCCAGACGTGGTTCATTGTGCTCCTCGGGTCGGTGATAGCAGTCATAGTGTTCCTGTTCGGCGCCATGGTGCTCTTCAAACGCTATCAGTTTATCAAGCAGACTTCGCTCGGGAGTATCCACGGTGCGTATGAGTGTAACGTCTCCTTTTCCAGGGCATTGTTTTTGTTGTCGTCGTCTGTATCTTGAACCTTACAGAAGAACCCTATTAAAGGTTACGTAACATTATCAATGACAGGCAATCACGCAATTGGCACCGTCAGGAAGTTCCCTACGCTCCCACTAAATGCGAACGGGGTTTGGATTGATCCCACTGGCGGCGTTTGGCGGCAGGCATCGGCTGTTACCAAAGAGGCCATTCCCGATTACGCCCAGATATCTGGAGCACCAACCCTGCCCCTGCCCGACTACGAAAGGTGAGTAAAAGTGGATGAAACATTAAAAATTCATCTCAATCTGAGGTGCGGGAGTCTCGCTAGCTTCCCGGCCTCTGATCCCCATCCGATCCCATTCTATACCCCAGATACTCGCACCAAAACCAGAACAACCACCCAACTGGGCGCCCTCCAACCCCCAGAAATCCCTTCCGTCGACTCGACTCCGTCCTCTGCTAAATCAGCAATTTTATTATGAAAATATCCTGCACAAGAGGCGTATCCTGTTCCTCCGATATGGATGAATATTTATGTCGTTGTTTACGTTTTGAGATTTGAATACAAAAACGCAAATTGAGCCAATTTCCCGAAATAATTGATTTTATTGCCGCTACCGAGAGTAAAACGTAGTCGCGTTGCCGAGCATATCGGGCATGGGAACTTATCTTGTTTTTTACTTTTTTTTATTTCTTCTCCCGATATTAAAAGGCATAGGTACTTACTCGAATGCCGCACTTTTTGAAGTACTTTCCCTCTTCTGCTGCGTCTTACAAGACCAAATTGAATTTCTTAATGTCGCTTTTTCGAATTGAGCTTAATTATAATTTATCAATGCGAAATCGTACCAGGGATCTGAATAAAGGCCTTTGTGTATTTCCGAAGTAACTCTTTGTTCGCGGATTCTGGATTTCGGAACAAAAGAGGACTTTTTTTCTGGAACCACTTATGTATGAGATGTAACGAGAAATTCTGATTTAAATCCAGTTCGAATTGATTATCGGAATAATAATGCTTTTTGCTACTTTTGTAAAGCGTATCTTCCTTTGAAACTTGTCCGATATATCAATCGCTGGATTTCTGTAAGTTGTAAGATTATCTGTATTACACCCATCCAAAATAATAACAGATTCTATCCACATACGAAAATCAATTTATTATTCCATTAAACCAGTCATACACATGGAATAAATCTGAGTACATGCTAAGTTATGATGATAGAACTTGATCGTTATTTTCTAGATCACTGATTTCCATCGGAGTATCAAAAAGAATTTTATAATTATTTAAAATTACATAAGCACTTAATCAATTGATATATAACTTATTTTCTACACAACAACACAAGAATCCTATATTACTTCAACACTAAACTGCTTAGTAACACTTTCCTGAGAAACAAATCAAGAGTGTACAAACTTAAAAAAACTTATATGGGCTTTCATAAATTTAAGTTTTTCTTAAAAACTAAAAAGCGAAAAGGAATCACAACCTTATTTTTAATTTTTACAAAAATTGTATTCAATGAGCAAGCCACAATATAATCAATTTGAAGTAATCGTTTTTCATGATTGACTCATTCAAATATTTCGAAAACAATTAACATAATAATTGCAATTCAATGCAAAAATCCTATAAATTAAGTATAATTTCTGCCAACTCGTGTGCCATTAAAGTTTTATGGAATATCCTTTAGAGAGACAGAGATGAGTGACTTGGACAGACAAAGGATTCGAAAAAGCAATAAAATAGCAGGAAATGAAACATTTTATTTAATTCATAATGGATATAAATAGCACAGCAATTACCATATATTTCGTATTCGATCTTTTGAACCTCTCCGTACGTCGAAAAGTCGGCAAGCTCTTGTTTGAAATCAACGTAATTTTAATTTCTCCAATATTCGCAAAACTACTTAATTTCATTGTAACGCATACACGTTATGATTATCGTTTTCTATGTAATTGGGTTAGGGATGCATTTAGTTAATTAATTTGAAAAATAACTGCAATATAGCACGCAAGTTAACCATAGTATACCGAATAAAATCAGATAAAAAAGTCCCCCAATGCAGACGTAACCTCAATCTGAATAGTGCACTCACTCACAACAAATATTTTAGCTTTAATGCCGACATTTTCCCGGCTTTCGAAAAACCATACAATTTCCTAAATGAAAAATGCAGAGAAGTACCGAATTTTTAGTGTTCGTCCAATCTCTAAAACGGTGTTCTAACCTAGACAACAAAGTTTAGCCTTTACAAAAATTTTGAAAACCTCACCTTGAACCTTGGGCCGTCGTAAAATCCTGGCATCCGGAGCTTCATCAGGTACATAATTCAGAAATTTCAGGGTTTCGGCGGTGGCAACGGCAACGGGGTCGTTTATTTAAAAACCATTTATTCAATTATATTTCGGAAATTTCAGCCCGAGGATGTTTGCGTTCACTTTTGCAGAGGAATAAACTAGAGAAAAGTCGTGCCAGTAGTGGTGTACATGCAATATTCATGATGGACTGGCTGCCAGGTAGCGAGCGCGGCACTGTGCATTCCATCTGAATTAAGTCTGAAATATCCCGTCTGCGTATAATGTCTGGTCCACGTCAAATTAAATAACCTTTGGCCATATTAACCGCCTTTCCCCCGCCGAAGAGGCGACTTTCAAAGCCCATGTTCGACCATGTTTGTACAATGAAATGAAGTCATAATTTTATTTAGACGAGCTCCGGATAGCCGACGTGTTGGTCCTTCCGGTCCATTTCGAAATCTGCAGGACTAGTGCAGCCGGTCCTGGATTATAAAGTGCCATTTTTTCCAAATTAAGTAAGGACTATGGCCCATGGTTCTTCAATAAAAAGAGTTAATGCCTAGCAGGTAATATGTTGTGTATTACTAACTAGGGCTTTATTTATGAGCGATACTCTGCTGTTATGAACGACAGCTGAATTAACTTTTATTAAATGCTGAAATATTGCCCTTGTTCCTACCATATGAACTGACCTTGACAAGAAAAAACTAAAAAGAGGAATAAATAATAATTATTATTCCATTTATTTTCAATAGTTACAAATGTTATAATTTGGTAACACCATTTGTATGAAACCAATGCCTAGAATAATAACACAAAATAAGTGAATCTTTAAAAAAATTGCCAAAATTCTACGTTTAGGTTCAGTTTTACAAAATCAAAGATCTTAAAAAATTATTGTTCTAGAGATCATCAGCTTTTTCTATAATAAAAATTATGTTTTCTTACCTGCGATTACTTTAAAACTAATATTTTGATTGAATCCTAAGTATACAAAATGCTTGGTAAATTACCCTAAAGTAGTTCTGAGCAGCAATAGTCACTAAAAATAGCTCGAAAAAGGACTTTTAGAATAGCAGTTTTTCTCACAAAAATTTATTAAAATCTGTAGGTTATATCGCTTTAAGTGCTCATTCTAATCTGAGCAGATGACAGATGAGCGATTTTAGGAATTTCTTTTTTTTATTCAATGACCTGAAGTGACCCAACTATTATAATATAAAACAAAATCGTGTGCATATTTTATTAATTTGAACCACTTTCGGTTATTTTAATTGCTTTAATGGCTATTCTCATTTTCACTTTTGTGCTTCATTAAAAACACATCTATTTGAACATTTGTTATTTTCATATTGATAATAATATGTAGAATCAGTTAACCTTACAACCGTGTAAAGTTAAAAATTTGAAACCACAATTTTAAAATCTGCCAACATGTCCACATTTAAAGTATACAATATACCCACATTTATGGATTTTCCAGCGCCCCCAATAGTATGTATCCAAATTGTAATCGTGATCAGACCATTGGTGGTTTGTATAATGAGAATCCTATAAAAATCGGTACAGCCATTCTTGAAATGAGACAGACAGACAGACAGAAAAAATTGCAAAAGCAATTCCATGGGTGTTTATCTCATGTTACTTTGGAACCTTAGTCAGACACTGCCATTTTATGAACTATGACTACATAGTCAATTATCTATAAAAAATTACAAAATGTGGACGATTTATTATCTAGATTTTTCAAATGTAAAATTTTTAAGCGATGTCAAAAAAGGAAAATGTTCTAAGTTCAGCTATATATTTTTTTGATATATTATTCTTTTTTTGTTTAAAAGAGCGTTCCCATATAAAATTGGAAAATATTTGGTGAATAATAAAAAATATGGAAGTATGAATAAAACCACCATTAGATTTTACTATCTTGACTGATATAAATTTCCTTCAGACAATAATTAGCAATCAGTATATAGGGACGAGAATTGCAATTGTTTAGAATGTTGGATAATAATTTAAGACAAATCCTTTGAATAAGTTTTTTTTCCCACCACTACTAACTACAAATATAAGAGTTTTGATAAAAATGAAAAGACCGTTACTTATGAGTTATGGATAACTTTGCAATACTAATTTAATTGTTTTTCAAGGTGTATTCAAACTAAAAATATGTACTTTAAATGTTAAACAACCCCTGTAACTCTCCAGCAACCGAATTGACCGATTTCGATGCAGTTTCTCTGCAATTTTTGTTGCTTTTCTGTCGCTAATGTGTTTAAAAATTTTAATTGTATCCTGTTTTATGATGCCCACAGGCTGACCCCGCTGAACATGCCGGACTACGCGGAGGTGGCGGGGTGCTCGACCTTCAAAAACCCCAACTCGCCACTGTACGACAGCTGCGGGGCCTACGCAACGACCAATTTAGTGAATAACGCGAAAGTCTACCAAAATCGGTACGATGCGTCGAAACTGCGGAGCGGCTCCAGCGACCGAGCAGGCCCCACCATCAGCAGTGGTGGCTGCGGGGGCGGTGGTGGAATGTACTCAGCCCCAACGAGCACCCACTACAACGTGGACGCGAGCAATTTCATGTTCAGCGACTCGAACTACCCTCTGAGTAAGGGCGGAGCCACCCTGGCGGCTCAGCCAGCGCCCAAAATGAACATAACCGAGAACAAAATGGATCTCATAAATAACCTAAATCGTACGTCATCATCATCATCATCAACGACGTCTGTACCGAACCACATATCCTCGTCCTCGACGGCGCTGAGCCGGCCCCTGCTCAACCCCTTCCACGGGGGCGGGGGCGCAGGCGGCAGCTTCAATACGGCGAGCTACGGGGCGGGCCCCGGCGGCGGTGTTTGCACAACAATCAAAAGGAATCGCTACCCGAAACTTTTCAACAGTGATAATAAAATAAATTTCGGCGGAGTTGGGGTTGGCCTCCGGGGGGACGTCTCAACCCGGCCGGAAGACACGGCCAGCGCCGCTTTTAATGACTCGAGTGCCTCGCTTAGCAGAGCCGATTACAAGGAAGATGTTGGGGCCCCAAAAAGTTTCCGGCACCAGCCCCTGTTCGTCAAGTCGAAGGACGGTTCTTGCTGGAGCGCCGTGCAGAACAACTCATATCAAGCCCAGCCGCCGCCCCACAAAACCGCGTCCTCGACCAACGCCCCCAACGCCTCCCACCCTGACGGGGGTGGCAAGAATTGTAGCGGCACTGGATGTGGGGGCGGTAGTGGCACCAGCTCCGGCAACTCCCAGATATACTTAAGTAGTTTCGGAAAAAGTGATATTGTGTAAATAAATAGTGTTTTATCACACCCCTACGGTTTGTAAGGAGCCTTTCGTTACTTTACCCCGAGCGGGTCCACGCCCGGGTGTCTTCTGCCACATCCCTGTAAATATAAGCTCCAAATGTGCAATCAAGAATGGCGCCGAGTAAAGGAGTCTCCGGGCGGGGGTGTCACCAGACCCAGCGAAGGTAAGAGGGTTTTCTGGTTTATGACTTTCAGTTTAGGATGATACTAAAGGCGAAATATTGCTGCTATTAATTGCTCTCAACTAGGGAGGCGGGCGAATCTACCTGTCGTGCACATAAAACTTAAGCACTTGAAAAAGTTGCTAAAATGTATTCCCCTCAGTCGAGGACAATGTGGCTGCATAAGCATAATTGTGGTTTATGTCGACACAACGTTTTTTGTCTCCCTACCCTTACAATATTAAAGGTTTGCTAACAACAGTCATGATTTTCCATTTAATACGCTTTGTACAACTGCACTACGTTGTCATAGTCTACAATGAATTTGGAATTAATAAAACGATGTATGCAATAAAAGTCTTCATTCTAACTAAAAATGATAATATGGGTTTTTTTTTTGGAAATATAATTTTGAAAGTGCATTTTAAATTCACATTTCATCTTGACTCAGATATCATTTATTTTTTGTAAAGTTTACAAAATATCCAATTTCCAAGTAATTTTAACGGAACCCACATTTCATACAATTAATGCGTAGTCCTTCTCATGGCATTTTTTTGCATTATATGTATTGCTAGGATCCAAAATTTTGCCCAACGATAGTGATCAAATTTGTTTTCTGTATGGTATAATTCATATCCTGATTATTTTATGAATTTTATATGAATTCACAATTTTTTAAACGCAATAACTGAACTGGGATTGCTTAAATGTACAAAAATCGATACACGAAAAATCAGGACAAAATTATGATTTGGTTTGATTTCAAAATAATATTTTATACTCGAAACGGAAGATACTGGACGAAAGAACGTTAGTAAATAATTATATTATTTCTTTTAAAATATTAGAACTCAATGAAACTTGAAGAGTTTCAGTACATTGTTAAAAGCTGTTTTTCATACTCAGAAAATAAAATTAAGCAGGGAAACCGCACATTTCAGAGATCGTCAACAAAACATCCCAATAATACATACATACATACGTTCTTAAAGTTCCGGAATAAAATTCGGATTCTGCCATTACTATTCGCGCTAAAGGCAGTCAGATAGTTAAAAACTCTACATGTGTAAAAGCACTTGTAATCAGGCCTCCTAATGGAATTTTCACCCTTAAAGACGAATCCTCAATTGCAAAAGTGTTAGACCTCGAGATTAAAAAGAACAAAGTATAAGCGAATATATGCCTCGCAATAATTTCATTTAATCAATTAAAACCTTGGCTTATACATATTACAAAGAAAAATGTAAGCTATAGTTTAAAAAATTAACAATTTAAAAAAACAAAAAAAAACAATGTAAACCCATTTCAAAAGTTATAATAACAAACCGATCACTGAAGATTCCATTCGAAGTATAAACCTAGCCACTCTCCGCAAAAGTACCTATATGTGTATGTATGTTTATTAACAGTTTTTCAAGAATGCCTAAATTACGGTGTTCTGTATTTTTCAACCCCATTTGAACCCTCGCTGAATACTTATTAATCGATTAAAATTTCATTATAAAACCATTTGCACTTGCGATCAAATTTAATCGAATCCCTAGAATATCTTCCCAGTTTCGGGAATAAAATTTTATAAGATATCTATAGCTTTCATCAAATCAAATCACATACCATATATGTAATTTTTAAGAATTGAGGATGACATGTCTACCGTATGGAACGTCAAGTAAATTACTATTATTTAACTAACATGTGAAGCTATGCCATACGATATCTAGCCTTATTGAAACAAAATCCGTGTGCATCTTAAGAAATTTTAATCAAGCATCCGACTTAAAATACTTACCCATGATAGATATGATTAATTTTAGGTTTCGGGTAGTGTAAAAACCTTCGAGGACTAGAATATTTGAGTACTCAAATAAGTACGGAAAATAAAATGTTCTGTAACTATTTTTTGCGAATTAGCATTTGCTTTTTTATAAGTAAATATTGGCCCACGAAAATTACAGATATGTATTTCTGAAATATACGGAAAGGTTTATGACATATTTTTATACATAATACTCAGTTGTTTTAAATCTGAAGATATGATCTACTTTGTGGTTACAAATAAGTAACATTAAAAAGGCCCAATTCCCATAAACACGTACAAGCACGTCAGTCAATGCTAAAGCTATCTTGTTAAATATCATGAAATTGCAAACCGAATTTTCTCCGGCATTAAAATTGCACACGTCACGCCACTTTCCTACACGAACCATTATGTGGTAACCTAACCTTGGTGACACCCCCGCCTTCTCAACTACTATCGTACAATTATCTAGACCTACTTCTAAGTGCAACTGTGAATACGTTAAGTAAGTCTGTTTTGTGATTCAGCTTGAACTAAATAAGGAGGGTGGAGGCGCCCTCGTGCTATTAAGTATTGTGTACAGATAAGCAGTAAAAATTAAAGAAAAGTTTAATTAGCATATAGCAGCGTAGGCAGTTATAGGTAAGAAAGATTCAAATTTAGGTAAGAATTCTTAAGCGTAATGCAAATTATAGCTCCTGAAAACGAGTACTGTTCGCGCACACACTTCTTCCAGTTGTAACATGTTGAGTTTGTTATAACCTCTGTTGCGATTAACACTGCATTTTCCAACTGTAGCAATATTCGAAAGTAAAGCAGTTCATTCGGCCTAATAAAGCATGAAATTTCGGTAGATGGTCGAAAACACCTCTGTAAGTATAGAAGAGCCATCTTTAAGGACTCCGTGATTCCGTTTTTCGCTTTATCTCTCTCAATTAGCGTAACTATCGCTCACCGTAAATATTAAACAATTGAATTTGCATGTAAATAAGGTGTTTTGAAGCCGGCACTAAACCCATTCGAACTAGAGTAATAGTAATACGTAAAAAAATCATGGAATTGTGTAAACTTAGTGAAGTATCGTTTGAATTGTGAACAATTAAGAAACAATTTTTTTGTAAAACTCGCATAATTGTGTACATAGCGCATAGGCCCTATTCCTAGAATTGTAAATAAGTCGATGAAAGTTATTGTAGTAAATATGTGTTAATAACCTTGAATGCATACAAATTATTTTATATATGCCCTAGACGTAAGAAGGACTTTTCAATTATAAATAATTTGCCTAAAAACAACTTTCTGATCGACGGTTGACAAAAGATATTTAACTCGTTTGCATTCGGACAGACAGCCTCTGTAAAATATAATTGATCGAAATTACATAAAGACACTTCAATCCGAAATACGTAATTTTTGAAATGACTGTCAAGCCACTTAAAAAATAAACTGCTGCTTTTTATCAAAGCAAAACTAAGCTACCTCTAATCACTGACACTATCCTCAATTTACCTGTCGATCGTTCGGCAGGCAGGGGGAATTTTCGAACTATCCGAATGAAAAATTGAAGAAGGCACTGTAACATGTTTACATGGAAAGCAATGACTAGGATAAGGACTACGTAGGTAATATCACTGGAAACTATGATTTAAGAAAGTAAAAAAAGGTTTATGTGCCATAACAAAAAATTTCAAGTGGTCATGGTTTTGTATAAAATTTGTAGAAAGGAAAGATATCTCGAATTTGAAAGAGGTGACCGTCCAAAGCATATCGAAGTATTAATAAAATGGTTAATATGAAATGAGTATCTTGTGTTTTATTGTATTTCCCTTTAAACTCTTTTTTTTTTTTTTTTTTTTTTTAAAGTAACAAGTAACAAGTTTAATTGCCACATTAACAGAATTTTGAATGCTTTAGAAGCAAGCGTAGCTGACGAAATGTGAGGAAGGAAAACTTGTTAAAGGAAAAACGATTGTCGACATAGAAGAAATCCTAGCTACTGTTATTCATTATTTACACATGTGTTTAACATTTTAGGAAACAAAAATCTATCCGAGCGAAAAATAATTTGCAGACAATGCAAAATATTAACGACGATATCTACACGCAGCTAGTTCTTGCCTACTATAGACAAAAACGGGTCATATATGAAAATTTGTTTTACATGTAATTCCTTTAAGCAAGCTGTCCTGAAAATTGCGACACAGATGTAGTTCAGTCAAATTTCCTATCGTGCATATTGAATAGACGGAAATGTTGAGGACAAATCTCTGAAAAACTATTGCTTTATTTTCAAATTTATGAAAGTTTATATTCCAGAGTTTCACGTGTTGTGTAATGATGATTTATAAACAATTTCTCCTGGAATATATTTATTATAATATTTTCTTCATTTCTATAAGGTTTACAGCATTGCGATAGGAGGAAATTTTCGTCCGATTACATGCATATGTGCATATTATGACTTGTTATGTTATTTCATTGGATTATATGTATGTAGATAAGTATGTATAAGTTATAACCTCATATTTGAATTATTAATGTGAATAGGTTTATATTTGACAGTGAAAGCTTTTAATTATCAGTAGGTATGCAATTCATTGAATTTATATTTATTGACAAATAAAGAAATTTTTAATACGATATACCTATATCTGTGCAGGTCGCCTCTGAAAAGTAAGCAAGAAAATACCTCTTCATTACTTATAAAATAAGTCGAGCAAAAGAAATAGAATCACGGATTTTAGAATAGGTCTGAAAATTCAAATTTGTCCTCGCAAATCTTTAACAAAACAATCATCTACCATACATACAATAATAATTTTTTGACTAAAATATCTCTAAAATCTAGAAGTTTATTTGTAAAATAACATTTACACTGAAACATAAAAGTTATGTTGCAGTTCAAATAAATAACTTTAGAGTAAAAATTCTAAATGTATATGCCTGAAGCATATTTTGTTAAAGTTTTCAAGCCAGAACGTAAATATGTTATTAAGTTTTGAACACATTTACCAATATGATAAAATTCAAAATGGTCAATTTCCTCAACGACCTATTAAAAATAACTGAAATTTCTCGTTTTAAAAGAACATTTAATTCTAAAAATATTTGATAAAAGAACAAAATGTCATGTATTCTAAAATCATTCCATATGCATTGCATATACATATTTATTTCGAAAGGTTGCAAGTGCAAAATCTATTATGAGAGTAAGAGGTAGCCCGTAATAAACCCTCCTGACTCGAACTTGTGTCTTTTAATTTACAAATCCTAATATTACAAAATGATTTACAGTCTCATTACTTCTCGTGCTTTTTAATTATTTCTTTAAATTATCACTCACAGATTTGTTAAATAACATTTCGAGTACATACCATTGTTCAATACATAATTATGAGTCGCATGTTTTTCTATTTAATATATAAAATCCGTTTGCATTATTTTGTCACAAAGACCCTATTTTCAGAAAAACACGCCAAGGGCTGGCTGAAAGAGTTTTTAAAACATCTTTTTGCTCCAGAGCATTGCCAAGATGCCCTAGAAACTTGTCCGAAGCAAGACTCAAGAAGCCCGCACAAAGAAATCACGAAGCCATGCACCCTTCAGAAATCGATGTTTCGTGCCCTGAATGGGGCCGCAGCCACTGGGCGAGCCCACTGAGTTTGAGGAGGGCGAAGCCCGACATCGAAGACGTCGATTTAATTTGTCAGGCATTCTCTTTTGCCGGGGCTTTCGGAAATCCTTGCGGATATTGGAATAAATCACCCCTTGATGGAGCTGCTGGGGCGGGGTGCGGTGTCGAAGACCTTCCCGGGAATCCCCGAAATAAAAATTCAGATTGTCGCCGATGCTTACGAAGAGTCCAGGATCTCGAAATAATGAGCTGCGTGTGCTGATTTTTAATGACGCGAAGGTGGGTCCGTCCGCTTCCTTTCGACTCCTTGGACCACTAAGTCCTGAGTTTTCTTAACGGCTAGGTTTGTCAGGAGTCAAAGGAAGCGAATTGATATTAATGGGCTGGGCTATCGGATTTTTCCGATGATGACATTTTTAGAATGGGAATGATTATGCAAAGCGCTTCACTGAACTTTCGGGCAAAGTGATTGAGTTCGATTTGGTACTTACAATTCAGTCCATAAAGGAAAGATCCTCCTTGATTTCGATATCTGGTAAAAAAATCATGCTTTTGTAAACAGCTTGTTGGTTCTTAATAAAACAAGAAATTCACCGTAAAAATTCTGGAGCAAATACATAGATTCATCATGTATACTGATCTCTATGTAAGGAGTCTTTGAAATTAAATTTCGAATAGAAGGAAAAATGAAAAGTTTTCATGATAGATACTCTGCTTTGAATTTTATAGGAGCGTTTTACAATATATTTTAATGTGAATTATAAAATTATATTTATTTCTAATATAAATTGAAGTCTAACTTTAATTGTTTAAGCAAGGATCTGCAAATTTTTCTAAAACCTTTTTTTGGGCGATAGTATACACCATTATATACGAGTATAATTTTATGTTTACTTGCTGGGTGTTTTAAAATAAGATTTCAACTACATACATTTAACATCCTCTAAATGAACTTTGACCATTTTACGATTAAAAGAAAAGTCATGATTTAAATAAAAATAAAAGGGCTTTTCAAAATCATTGTATTTTTGAGGTATTTTAACTAAACCTAAGGATTGTTTCTATCGAGCTCAGAATAAGTTTAATAAATAGTACTTTTACAAACCTCTAAGTTATTTCAGTGATTATATATAAATAAACTTACAACTACGGTACTGCACTTCCATACGAAGGTAATATAGCCATAAATAAAGCACATTCCTATACCAATTTGAGATCAAATGCATAAAAAATGTCAATTTATTAAGGTGAGTAACTCTGACTTGCATCCAACTTTCATGAAACTTTACCTGGAAAAGATTTTTAAATCATATGCGAATAATATAATCTTTGAATACAAATAAATATCCTGAATATCATTAATAAGCAATAAGAAGTGCAGTAGAATGCAATATGCTCCCTGAGATATGTACTGACTCTGAGCACTTCATTATTTCGATTTTGATTCAATCACTCAGATGGAAGGATGAAATGTACTAATTTATTGAAACCACAATAGTAGGGGAAGTAGTATATGGTATTATATATTCAGTAATTTTAATAGGTTAGAATACTTAAAGGAATTTTAGGAGGGACAACAGAAAGATGAAGGAGACAAAAAAACCATATAGCAACGAAAACAAATTAAACATAATACGAAGGATGATAACATTAAAACAAAAGCTTTTATAATAACAACTAATTGTGGATTACAAAAGTAACTTGCAGGCTTATGGAATAATATATGTATAAAATATTGTTTATATGTATATATCCTATCTATGAGGCGGTTAGAGGATTCTTGTTCATAGCCAATTACGAAAACCTCAAGCTTTGTATTCTGGTATAAATTAAATTTTGGTTGATATTTTGCAAAAGTTGACTACAATTATTTTTAGCTGCTAAATTTAAATATCATTAAAAATCTAAACAATGTTCGAATCCCTTGCAGGTATCGTTTAAAGATCAACACAAGAAAGCCTCGAAAAGTATTAATATAGTAAGTCCTTCAAATAATCCCCAAACTCTTATCTAATTAACCAAAACATCGTCTTAAGAATAAGGATAATTCGAGTTAATCCTGACAATTAATATATTTGCGTGATGCGAAAGAGAAACGACAAAATGTCTCTAAGCAAAAAGCCCACAAGCACATAATGAAATATGCAAAAGGTAATGTTTATTAAGAACACATCGTTTTGTTTCCTTTAAGCCATTAATATCATTTGATGAGACTTTATTCCTCCCGCCTACTTCGCCCTCCACGAAAATAGGCGAAGACATTCGGCAACAATTGAAAACGTATCCGAAGGACTCTCACCGAATCCCAATCCGTACCAAGCGGTTACATTCGCTGTTCGTTAACAAACTGCTAATGAGACATTTGTAACCGCAAATGAGCCAATCTTTGTGGCACGCACATTACCAACTTTTCGGAGGCATGCCAACGCCGTAAATAGGGCAAATACGTCGGTAATAATTATGAAGCACCCTGTAGACATATATTGCCTAAAGTCCATGAACGGAAGATAACTCACAACGTGACCTTTATTAATTTCACCAGCCGCACGGGGCGCATCAAGATTTGATTATGAAATATGGAAAATTTCGACTATTCGGTTCACGAGAACAGACGGTTTAAAATGTTAACGAGTAAAGCCCCGAAAATATGGGAAAGGATTGGAACGATGCCAAAATTAAGAGAAATTTACAAAAACACTTCGAGTAATGAAATTGTTCCGGCATTTCGCCGAAATATGCTGCCATAATTCGCGGGGACAGGGCAATCTGATCGAACCCGGCGGGTGCAGAGTCAGCCCGCCGCTAATTAATACGTCTCCGCTTAATGGGTTTAATGCGGTCATTCCAATAATTGTATTCGAGCTGGAGGCCGAGATGGATGCGTCTATCTCGCGTGCAATCTGGACCGGAGGCTGGGGCTGATGCTGTTCCACCCACGTACCATATCTCCTCCTTGAGAGGCGCCTATCGCCCCCTCAATCTTGCAAAAGTACTTCTTAAAATGAAATCAGATATCGGGATAATTTACACTCCGCAAAAGTTATCCAGCCCGGCAGATCCGGGTGTTGGAAGAAGCGGAGGTTCGCCCAGATAAAAATAAAGGCGAAAGAAAAAAATGTTAAGAGCTAAGTACCTGGAGAGCACACTGCAGGTAATTTGATTCAATTCATTGATATTTTTGCGTCTGAGAGAAGACACCTTATCTCCGCGCATAAATCCTTCAGGGCCGACAGCCGGAGCTGAGGCCAACTTTGGGAAGTCTATTAAGATTTCATGATTGAAGATTAAAGTCGGGAATTTGCGGGAGCCGTGGATGCTGCGGTGGCGGCGACGGCATCATCACGGCACGTCAGTCCTCATAAGGCGGCTAATTAACTCCGCAGGGAGGATTACTCCGAAGCGAACTCTCAGGGATTCCTTCCTGATGTTATTAAGCGGGTTCTAAAACTTTGTCAAGTAAATAAAATGCCTGTCGCTGGAGGATCGCTTTAGCAATGTCTGGAGAGCACTTTCACGGCCCAAGATTTTTTAATTGCCGTAAACAAACAGGCAGCTTTTTCCCCTTGAGAAAGGCCGCCCGAATACATGGAAGAAAGAAGTCCTTTCGGTCTCTTTTCCCTTAAACGCAATAAAAACACTCTTGAGCAACGATGTCTTAAGACACATCCACAACTGGATACCACGAACTATAGAGGTCTTTAGGGAGATTTTACTTCTATACTCTTTGTACACAGCACCTTACAAGGACTTTTTTGTATCCTCAAACAAAACTGCCCAAAATAAAACAACAATATAGTATTTTTTGCCTCGGTTTAGTTTAAGAAGTTGCGCTCCTCTAAAATTTTGAAATTCATATTATTGTCTTGACTTAAGCAATACATTTAGAATGTTTGAAATAAACTTCAATTAGTTTAAAAAGTGGCACAATTTATAATAGGGGTAGGTATTCCGTGTTCGGTGCATTTGGTATTGCATTATACAAAATTCTTTTACAACATTGTACTACTTCTGAAACAACAAAATTCATCTTACACGTATTGTAAATATTCAAGTAAAACATAAAAGTTAATAGGGTTAATTAGAGTCGTAACAATTGAATATTACACATAATTTACTCATACGTACGTATGCATGGTTCAAACTCAAAATCTATCAAGTAAATAACTAACTACTTTATTATTTAACTATACTGATCCAAAATTTACAATAGTATATAGTATTTTCCTACAATATGATCACTCTTCATTGTATGCAAATATAACAAATTAGGTTTATAGTTAATTCAGCGAATATTTAAATCAAATAAAACCACATGAACGCGCGAGCCTTGACACTTAATTTTTTAAACTAGAAGGTAAAATAAATTCGACAGATATTGAGGCAGAAAAGCAAATCCAGCTTTTTAAGCCAGTTTTAAATCACCCTGCATTGTTCTTTCTCGTCTAGATAGAGTTTGTATTCTACATATTTAACATTTTTAATAATACAATCAAAAATCAACTCACACTTTAAATGGAGGACATAATAAAAAATTAATAACATAGGAAAGAAAAATTAACATGTAATCCTTTCTTATGAAAGGATTTCTTTTTATTAAAGTATTTTGAGCATTAATTAATTAAAATTTATTTCAGAAAACCCTCTTCTGATCCCATAGATTCCCTTAATGAAGCCCAATATGCAAATTAATTAATTTGTCCATTCACTCATTTATGTCGTATTGAATGGATGCATTATGTCCTTTCAAGTTCATCTACATATCAAATTACTTAGCTTCATTCATTTCTCTGACGATGTCCATGCTCCAACCAAATGACATACCAATTTGAAATTAGAGCTAAAAACTAGAACTGTACGTATGTACTTCCCTACTACGCAAAATGAAACCCACCTTTAATGTGAAGCCTTGTAATCAAATATTAAAATTTTAAGACGCCTTTTTTAAAGTTATCAATCACCCTTAACTTCAAGTTGAAAATTGTTTACCAAATCAACCCAATAACGTAAAAAAATAAAATTAAATTATGTAAATTATTACTTTTAAACACTCGAAATTCTATATCATGGGTCTCAATTCTGTATAATATTTAAAAAAGTGGGTATACGAAAACAACTCTCAGAAACATAATATATGAAAAAAGAGTCTGAATATTGGGTTTTTCTTTGTGGTTATTTAACATTTTTAGGATTACCTATTAAATGGAATCTAGATTACACCTTCATATTAAAAGCTTTGTAATAACTAAAATTAACTTTTCGAACCTAAAAACCACATTTACCGAATGGACCAAATGTTCGTGAATCCCTGTTGTTCTCGGAAAATACTCAACGAACCAAAAAAAAATTCTCTTTCTCTTTGGAAAGAAAGCGGACCCCTATTAAATTTCAAATGAGAACCGTCTTTTTTATTGCATATAAAAACTTTACCTTTATTTTGTAGATATCTTTTCAATCCCGTAAAATTGTACCGCTCAACCACCCTAAGGGCGAATTTAAGACTAAACTTGGTTTGCATGGAATAATGAAGACTATATATTAAAAATTATAAGTATATATATATATATATATACAGGCAAGTTTTAGTATAAAACGGAACAATTTTTCAGTATTGGTTATTAATACTTTTTAATATCACAGACCAAGTTGTGATCTTTTTAAACAAAGTATTTTTCATTTATTTTATGTTTCCCAAACTCCAAACAAATTGGTTCCACTAAGTTTAGAATAAAATTGTTAACTGTCAAGATATCAAACTGTTAACCATATAAAAGTCAGTTAAGCACCTACTATCGACTTTTTTGGTTTCATACTAAGTGCTGGTCATCCCCTCTTATCTCATCCGCCATTTATCGAACCTGTTGCGGAGTTCTGAAGTAATATTGAAAAACAACAAAACTGATCTCGAAATTGGTTGAGTAAATACGCTGTAATGCGACGTGGCGACCGACTGCAAAAGGCCTTTAAGCGTTTCGAAAAATATTAAAGCGAGCAATTTGAGTCCACTCAAGTGGAAGCACCCCTGCCCAGCCCTGCGCCCTCGCCAAGCGCAGCCCTGCTAAACGGCCGTGCACCAGCACTCTAATTCAATAGAAGTCAGCCACAAGTTGGATTACCCTTGTTTGCTCGTAAATTACTGGAACGCCCCATTATCATGTGCACATCGCCCCAAGGTCCTCAATTTGATTATATCAAGTGCAGTTTGCATTTTTTCCTTTCTCCTCGAGTGCTCTTCCCCCAGTGGCCGCGCCTCGGAGTCCTGGCAGAATTATCCTTGGTCCTGTGGGTCTTGGAGGAAATGTGCTCGGTTGCTCCGCTGCTGCGGGGCGCTCCGTCCATCACCCCCGTCCAATCCAGCCGCACTGGAGCGAACAGCCTCCTCGGGTATTTCTGCTTCCGGCGAAACTTTTCTTTTATGTCGCCCCACAGATAAAACTGTTTTTCTTCGGGAATCAGTTTCCCGGATCAATCAGGCGTGTGGGGGAGGCCTAGGCCAGGTCCTGGAGAGGGTCCAGGCCCGGGACTTGATTTTTTCCTGTTTCTCCCTGCAAGCCCATGGACTACTTATTGCTCGTGATATGAAATTCTTTCGTGCAGTGAGACAGCAAAAACAATGCGGGGGTGGGATCACAGGGACACTTAATTTTTGGTGTCCTTTTCGTTCACCCTGTGCCAAATACCGTCGCCTTGCGACCGGAGGAATTTCCTGATTTAGGCGTCGCTGTCGGGCTGCAGTCGGCTCGCATGCGGGGGTTATTTATTGCCGGGGGGAGTGAAATTTATTGATATATCACGCAGATTGGTACCAGCTGCTTCGGGGTGATAAGCCCCCCGGCCCGCCCCGCGAATGTGCCATGGGCTTCGATTCTAGGGGTAGATTTGCATGGGAGCCTCCGACATTTACTTTATGGGCCCCACTGATGAGAAAACTTCCGTGAAACTTCTGAAAATTGTCAGGGCACCCCCAAAACGCTGAGACTCCGGAGTCGGCTAATGACGACGGTGACGCCTTCGCCAGCCGCTTAATCCACTTCGGGTGGGATTAAAATTTTTACGTCAGTCTTAAAATTGATGGGGCGCGATGTTATGACGGAACTTGCGCCGTTACCAGAATTGCTAATTTAGCGATATTACTTAAAAATATCTCCTATCTAGGCCGGTGTCCGCGGCGTGGATCAGTCATGCGAATGGAATTCGCCGGGAATTTAATTACGAAAAACTTAAGCCCTGCGCTGTGACTGACGGAGGAGCGATAAAATTCGGGGAGGCCTCTAATTGAACACCGGGGAATGGCAGCCTCCGCGAAAACCGCTTAAAATTCAGATTGAGGAGATTTTTGTGCTCTGCCTGCTTAATTTAATTGAATACGGCTTCTTCGCCTCCAAAGGCCCGAAAACAGGAAGATTCTGGATAACGCTTGTTTTCGGTGTTGGCTCCCCAATGATCCACTTTATCCCGGATAAGCCGAAAACAGCAGGAATGTTCCCAAAAAGGTCGATGGAAGCTGGACACAAGGTCACTAGCTCTTTCATTCATTCACTAAGTTGCAATATTTTTAAGCATTTCAACTGTCTAGAAGATTACGAGGAACTGGCGTTGACGAAGCTGTTTAATCCTTTAACAGCCGAATATTCAATTTCATTTCTGGCTCTTTAGCACTTAAGCCAATTGAATTGAGTCATTTGATGAGGGATATTTGAAACTTGGGCAATTTTTTCCTGAAATACCTTTTTATATACAATACAGACATACAAAAGTTCTTAATTTAGTATATTGTAAGTAACACGATTTTTGTATTGTCTAAATTTTGCTATTTTTATAGCTGAGTTGTTCATCACCCATAAACTTTTTACAATGAATGCGCAAAGATTTCCATCTCAGAATTTTTTTTAAACGATGGGGATTTAGTAAACAAGTTCATTCAAAAATTACTTACAACAACTACTTTTATACAAATAAAACGTTCTTTAGGAAAAATAACAATAATTTTAAAAGAAACTGTACAAGGGTTAATATCCTTATACATTATATTTAAAATAAGTGAGCACTAGAAATGTAAGTAAGCAAAAACTATTAAGCTCCTAAAAAAAGGTTAACCAATATCAAAATTTATAGAAAATTCGTTAATTCAATTTTAAATTGGCTGTTGGTTTTTGAGGTTTTACTCTTAATTGGAAGGGTAATCCACAATTAAGCTTTGTAACCAAAGCCTGAGTTCCTTTACTACATAAATTTATAGTAGTTTGAGTACTCTGCTACCTTATTTATTGGGATCATCGATCGGATAAAACAGCGTCGATGGTTTAAATTAATTTAAGTTTAGGTATCTACGCCAGCAATTATTCATTAAAGGAAACATAAGTTTTGTTCATTCGTGCTCCTACCTTTTAATTTCATTTATGATGCTTTTCAAAGCGAAAATGTAGTTTACTTTATACCTTTTCGAAAATATCCTAGTTGCAAAATATATATATTACGGTTATCTAAATTTTATTAAGCTCATCTGCATGAAATGCAACATAAATAAAATATTAAACAAAGACAAACATTAGCTTTTGTCATGATCTGAAATTGATGACTGATGAAACTGATTTATCAAGAACAACTTTTTATTCTGAAGTTCAAAAAATAATAATATTGTATAAAAATAAAAACCCAAAGAGCACCAATTCTTGTAAAAGTAACGGTATATTTAGTAATGAAAAAGTATACGATTTTGATTTTGAGATTGAAGCTTTAATAAAACATTATTAGAAAAACAATATCACATAAATTCAATGAAAATGCAAAAGATGCTCAATCAAGTTTTTATTGTAATAAAGCTGGTACTTAGCTACAAACAACTAAACTGGTTAAAAAATGTTTGTAATTCAGAAAAACTGTTTATTCCCCAGTAATATGCAGTAGTAGCAAAAATTTTCAATAATATTAATAATATCAATAAATTATAATATAGTACTAATCAAATTATCTATATCAATTTAATATAGATAATGAAGCAATAAAAATTGTAAAGGCGGCATTTTGAATATTAAAATAGTTTTCTTTCACTTTCGCGTGGACAACTTGTTTTCTATTTAACATAATAAAATTTTAATTACGATTCTACAACTAAAAATCATTCAATTAAAATCCCCACAATTTCATTTAAACAATCCAACTTATTAAGGAGCCTTACCTACATATTTTAACAAAAAACATTAAGCTAATTAATTATGTACATTCCTTTTTTTTAATTTCTGAAATAGGAGTTAATCCCTTTGACATATTAAAGTTAAAAATCGTAGGGGTAGTTATAACACTCTGTATTTGTTAGAAATGTATTATCGATCCTTCAATTCTTATACAAACACATACATATGTAGCAATCAGCGTATTCAAGGGAAAAACGATTTTCTAGATAATGCTCTTAACTACACTTCGTTTCGTTCGTGGTGTAGTAAAGTAAATTTTATAAATAGACCTTAAATAAAAAAGTTCAGCTGATGTTTATGGGGAAAATATATGGAGCAATATCGCTAATATTCATATGCGAGAAGAGGCAGCTGCTTCTTTGCTCGGTGAAATTATGAAATTGAGTGCGCCTCATATACCAGTCCATCAATTTCCGAAATTATTCGCCTCTATCTGGGCGACTGATTTATTTCTATTATTTCCGGGAAATGGGCCCATTTAAGGTAACACATCATTGACAAGCTCACCCATAAACCGAATTTATGAAAAAAGCGTTTCCGCCCATTTCTTCCATTCTCTCCGCTTTGGGAGGCGCATGGCCCTTGGTATTAAGGAATAAATCACGCCTCATAATCTTTTATCTAAAGCAGCTCCTTTAGGTGAGCGCGAATACCCATAAAATATTAATTTTCGCTCCACAGAAGCCTCATATCTGCAGTTATCCTTAAATTAACGAAAAAAGGTCCTTCACACATTTCAAAAAAATTAAAGGGGAGGCCCAGGTGTGGGTGGTGGAAACGAAATCGTTTATTTCATATTCCACGAAGGATTTTTTTTTTTTTTTAATTCATTGTTCCAGCGAACCTTGAAAAGTTTAAATGTGTAAAAAATGTAAAAAGTAAGAGCGAAACTAAAAAGCGATCCTGCACTAGTTTCAAAAAACGTCCTGCCGCGCATCAAGCGACGGTAGGGCAAGACAGGCAGGAAGAACGATAAGGGAGGAAAAAGGGGCGGGTGGAAAACGGAACGGGTCGGAAATCGCGGTCGGGCAGGTGTGGACGTCCTGGAATAAGGGAATAAGGAAAGCAGATGGTTGCTCCTCTTACGGAAGAGCGGATTTCACGTACTAGGTGGCAATATATTCGGGGAAATAAATTCCAGGTTTTTTCATCCTGTAAAACTTTCTTTTTAAATATCTTTTTGTGTCTTCGCCTCGCAAGGATAAAAGGTTGATATAAGATAGGATAGGGATGTCAGGGATGAGCGGCTGGGGAAAAACAAGCTATCGAGAGGGTTTTGAGTTTTAGCCTGCCCGCCGCCGGGATAGTACGTGGGAGTGCAATATGTCACGAGGGAAAAATTGCTCACTTTAAACTTTCACCCCTCATTTCGTAGAATTGCAGCCGTGCAAGTTTGAAATATCTTAAGAAAATTATGACAATCCCTTAAGGATAACGACACAAAAGTTTCCTAGTAAAACCAGGGATCGTTCTTTTCTACCGACGCCTGTTCAGCGCCGGATATTGCCTGTCTTATCGGTCCTCCTTCGGTCGACTTAAGATTCCTTGGGCGTTGCGCCGTGTGCCGAGCACCTCGACGGACAGTGAGAGGTCATAAGATGCTCATTACTCGGGATTTCCGACTCCAGACAGACTCAGCACTTTACGCTACTTTTTATAGATTTATTCTGTGGGATGTTGTTTATTTTAGGAAACTTTAATTGGGAATCATGTGTATTACTCTCCTTCTTGGCAAACGGTTTCGTATAAGTCGTAGTAAGGTTTTCATATCCCGTAATGGCAATTAAAGTTCAAGGACCTAGACAAATCCTTTTAGAAACTATTTAATATATAGTGGTGGCAATATATGTTCCTTAACGAAGTAAGTTTGTCGAGTAGTTAGAGACAATTTAAAATAACTTTCAGAATCAGTGTCTCTGTGCACTTAGGTATCAAACACAAGTTCTATTAATAAATTCTATGAAAAAAGGGCTTCCAATTAGAGTTTTCTGAAACAATGATTTTATATTTTGTTAACGCATCCAATTATTTTTTCCAATTAAGACGTAAAGGAAATATTTTTAGATACAAACGTACTTCATATTTTGTGGCAGGTAATAAAACTTTAATATATCAGATCAAAATATTTTGACATAAAAATACAAAAATAAAATAGAAAACGCTTTCAACGCATCATAAAACTCGAACCATATATATTGATATACCATACATAAGTACAAAGTAACATTCACTTTTTGCAACTCCAAAAATATTTACAAGTAGTAAGCTATTTATTATTTTTATTTAGACAAATTACTGAATACTGTTGAACTAGTAGACCAAAATATGAAATCATTAACTAAAATATAAAGACAAATTCGAAGCCGCCGTTGTACTAAAGCAATTCTTAAATTTTTCAATTTTACGATACGAGCGATACGATACGATGTAATTCACATAAAAAGATAGTAGAATAGGGATTATCGAGGAAATAGTATTTATTCCGACACAAGCATAGGCGAAATGGATAAAGGATATAATACAAAATTATTGTCGCTAAAGTTAATGAAACCATAATAAATTTATATATTGTATGTACAACAATGATATGTAATACAAATAATAGAATTCTTTCACCATAAATTATTCGCCTTATGATGAAATTTTATAAATATAAATTGGTTTCAAAAACACTGTTGTTGTGCATATTTACTTTATTTAATACCTAAACTGATACAACAAGCAAAATATATTTTTCAAAGCATATAACTAATTCTAAGGTATCTGGCGCACCAGTCAACTTTATGTAAACGCCATAACTATGGCGACGCTTCTAAATTATTTTTAGGTTAAGAAACTAGGAATGGTTAAAGCAAATCCTCTATACATTTTAGATGACAACAAACCGACTCTAAAAAGTACTCATGGCCGGCAAAATTTGGATGCATATCAGCCTGAAAATTAAAAGAATTAGTAATACAAATAACTATTATGTAGAAACTAAACTAATACATATTATTTTACTGGTGTTTTAGCTAACTCCAGACATACAGTTTGCCAAGCCTTCTGTTTAAGAAGACAATCAAATTTCAGTTTTTCAAAATACTTCATATTCTCAAACACTGAAACATATATTCATATTTCTACCAATGGCTTAACCTTCCTTCCTAAAATTAAAAACGAAACTTTGTACATAACTTTGTATTAAAAATATTACTCCCTTTAGGAAATGAGCCCTCGTTCTCCTTAATGTATTAAGGTTCATTTGTTATTTTGATTATTACCCCCATAAGCGTTTTATTGTGTTTTTTTTATAATCATCGATATCCTCCGATAGATGAAACCCATTAACTCTACTTCTTTCCATTTACCTTCAAATTTCTCCCATAAAACCCCAGAAAGGATCGTCGACCGGGGGTGGGTAGCTTTTCCGCTCTTCCGGAAATTAAAGCGATTTACAATTTTTATTTCCACGGCGTTAACCCGATCTTTAGCTATTTGTCAGGCGATTTGAAATGGCAACTTGGTGTGTCCCGACTGCAAATGTAGCGTACATTTCCTGGTGGAACTGGCCATGGTATAAAAATCCTTTTCCCGCATCGCTCCCGGAAAGGGTGCGGGAAGAGTCGCCCTCCGGTACAGCTGCAGAAACCTCTCCGCTTTTTACTCGTTTTTACACGAAACGGTATTAACGCGGAGTCAGGATAAATACGCTATACCCCTCGAAGCTACCAAGGTATACCGGCAGGTTTCGAACCTTTTTCACCGGTTCGGTGGCCATTTCCCGGAGGAGGAGCGTCCGACACATTTTTTCAAGAGTGTAATGGACTTTGGGGCGTTAATTTAGTGTTTCGCTTCTTGGTACAAATCCATAAAATTCATTAAAATTACTGAACACTGGCGCCCTCTCTTGGTTTTTCCCGGTCGTAGCATCGCCCAACTTCTCGTCCTTTCGCTGACTATCTGCCCAGGAAGAGTCCCGAAATCCGCTCGAATGCGGAGGGGAATGCGGGGGATTAATAACATAAACTTTGCTCGTCTCTACGGGAAAATTTACCCGGGGCTGGGATGATTGCTTTATGTACAGCTCCTTGTAGCAGAAGATTGCCCTCCCCCGCCCCCGAAGCTACCATTTTAGTGGATGAAAAACAGCAGGACGTATGGGAATTAAAACTCGAGAGCGTCATCCTTTTCCCTATTTTAGTTCGTGTACGCACTCTGAACGCCCCAAAACGGGCGGGCAGACGAGCGGCGTGCGGTTACGACGAAATGGCACTTTCTGGAAATGTGCTCTTCCCGGATTCCCACCTTATGCCCGCCGAGTTATGGCCTTCTCCCGAATAAACTTCGGAACGCTCTCCTCTATGGAGCAATCCTGTAAATATTGCCCCTGTGGCGGGCCCACAGCCCCCGCAGCCGCCGCACCATCTAATTGCACAATTGTCGTTGGGGCTAATGGGGCTATTGTCTTGAGTGCGATGATTTTTCCAACATTTGCATTTTAAACTGACTTCATTGTAGGGAAAGTTCAGAGAAAAGGTCCTGGCAATTAGGAGGCGACAACTCCCAAAGGATGTGTAGTGCTTAGTTAAACAAGGGTTCAAACAGAAGCGCTCTTTTGGCCCCGGTTGCGTTTATAAGTATATGCTCCTTTTACGTGCCGAGGCTTCGTAACCCTGTCCGCGACAGCCCCAGCTCACCCAGGGCTCCGCTGCTAATTCTGGGGATTCTTGCAAAATGCGAAATGTTTACATTTGCCTGCGGGCCAGCTGAAAAATTGCATGCACTCGAACAACCAAATGCGATTAAGCAATGTGCTCTAAGCCCTGTGTTATCCTGGTGGGATAACAAATTCGTGGAAATCTTCCCGATCTATGTTTACACTGCTTACAGCGATTCAGAAAAAAACCCCAACAGCATGACTTTTATGTTTTTGTTTCCTTTTATATCCCAGCCAACCTTTGGACCTTCTTTCAGCGAACATCCTTAAAAATTCATCAAAATCCTTGAGCCGACCTCGGACCACACGGGCACTTGTCAATAGCTCACGTCATTACTAGACGACTTGAGGCCTACCCTGTTAAATAGTTTATACGAACTGAGGGGGCTTTATCATATTTTCCTGGGGTGCTTAAAACTCAATCTCCTCAGGAAGTTTCGCTGAAAGGTCAGAGAGATATATTCATACATTCATTTATAAACATGACTGGAAAGTTAGGAGCCACTTAACCCCGGGCAGATCCTTTCAAGGGTTAAAATTTCTTAAGGGAGTTTATCAAAATACTTCCAGGGCTTCTCGTGATATCAACTTTTATCCCTCGGAGGTTCGTATTTAAATTTTGATAGGTCCATTATGTGACGATTTTGAAAGGAGGGTGACACGAAAATCATTTTAGAGGGATAACAGTTTCACCTTGTTCACTTAGCACACTTGGGATACGAAAACCGCACAGGGCGGTAAGGAACCCGAGGCCTCTAAGCGCGGTGATTTCTTCGCGGTGGTTCCGCTTCGACTCCGTGAAATTATAGCCATCAGCCGCGTTTTATTACACAACATGCCTCAGGCGTGTGGAGGGAGGTTCCTTTCAATTTCCTGGGTGTAGTTCAGAACTTATATTCAAAAGTGTGAGGACTAAGTAGACGCAATGTGCCTAAAAAGAAAGGCTCTATCCTTCTGATCATCTAATATCAAGTTTAGAAACAGATACGAAACAATGAGAAGGAAAGTCAGACGAAAAGTCTGTAAACTATCTAGTTCCTATGTTGGAGGTGCAAATGTTGTTTTATAAACATTTATAATTTGAAGGTATTCTTTGGCATGTCAACTCAAACAAATTTACCCCCATATATACATTATATTGATTAAATTGATAGAAATTTAATAAAGTTTTCTTCATGTAAATAAGTATATATATATATATATATCTTTATGTAATCTCGATCTATATTCTCAAAAATAACTTGAGAAAACAAGTAATTCTTCAGATATTTCAAATACTAAATAAGTGAGCTCTTCTCTATAAAAATCAAGCTGAAATTAGCTCAGTCTCCTTATCACCAATTTTTGAAAAATATTAGGCAATATAAAAAAAATTTGTATCGCTTATTTTAAGAAGAGTGTAAGTTCAGTACGTAGACACTTCTCTAGGTACAGATAACAAAACTTATATTTTATAAATTATATGAAGCAATATTCTGAATTTACACTAATCCCTATAATTTTTTGTCATTTTCTTCTCGTGATTTACGATTTTCGACTTCACAGTTAAAATTATTTTTTGCATGATTTTACATTTTTAATAAATAAATTCATCTCCTCCTTGCCTAATAGAGATATATACTAAATTTCTCTGAAATATTTTTACTTTTAACTTTTTTTCTTTCGTTTTGCCTGTACTTTTTGTATTAATATTAATGTATGTAACATATGAAGGCTTTCCATATGCAATACATTAGGTAACTTCATAGTATACATATTATTTATAGAATAGGATAATTATGTTGTTCTATTCCATTTTCCATTATAGGTAGCTGAGTCAACTGAATAAATAAGATTTTCTATTCGATGTAGTTTTACGATATTTTTGCATTTTCATTATTTTAAAAACAAACTAAATTTCTGGTCTCTTCCTGAGTGTGATGAAGCCTAGAAACCTTCAGAAGTGAACTACCTTGAAATCGATATTTAACTTTGAGATTTCGTAGAGTTATGGTATATTTTCCGTTACGATTTTTACATATTCCTATTTTAACATTTTAAATTAAAAATATTTCTACCCCTTGTCTTTTAAAAAATTCTTCAAACATTTTATTATATTGTCTTACGAAATGACAATTCGAAGCGAAGCAAAATGTTTCTTATTTTCAGCATTCGTTTAGAATTAGAAAATCAGATGGTAAAACCTTTAATTTAAGGTCTTTTAAAAATGTTGACCAAAACATTGTAGGAACATAACTAAAATCGCAGTGGTAAACTATCTCCTCTCTAGAAAAATTTTTTACATGTTACCAAAATCCGTGGGCAAAGCTAAACTCAATTAATTCCTCATTTTTGTTAAAACTTCACTGTAAGATCCTTTAAGAGATATGGTGTCAATAGAATATTCCCTCACATATAAATAAAAATATTTCCAAATTGAATAATTGTAAAAGCAAATAAAAGGTGATTGAACCCACAACAAGCTTATTTTATCTTGTTTGATAAACTTCTTAAAAATCTCAGACGCTCCGAAGTTTGCAGCCGAATTGGCCTCTTTTTCTAAATTTGAATTCACATTTTAAATGGCCTCTTTCGCTCAATTTCTATTCAGAGTGAATGGCCAATCTTCGGTTGGAAGAAAGGCGCGAATACTTTGGTCCTTTGAGGGCGGAACTTTTCCCGAAGTAGTAGCTGAAGAGCCAAAGTCTTTTTAACTGGGAAATTCTCCTCAAGGTGAATTATATCAGTGGTAAATGTGCCTTTCGGTCAAGCCATCTCCACCTGCGGTTTTCCGCTTTCAAAATCAAAAGCCTGTGAAATTTCACTTTTTGCAAACCGGAGCACTGACATCGAATTAATCTAGAGAAAATCTTTAAAAAAAATTTTATTTTTTTTCCGGCACTCAAGCCCTTTCACCCCTCGTCTGTCTGACCCTAGCTCTCCAGGACTTAAGCAGTTTTCCAGCAAATCTCTATTGATTGGATGGTTGGCGGGTCGCTTCACCAGAGGAGCCCCACCGACTTCTTAGACGGAAACCAAGCTCTAATTTATGTTACGTCCTCCATGGACATAAAAAAGGCAGCCGTAAGCATCCTGTCACAAAAGGGGGCTCGCTCCGGACGAGGGAGGCTCTGGGCGGCATTCTCTTCTGTGGTTGAACACACAAAAGAAGATGTTCCCATTGTCACCCTTCGGGAGTCAAGTCACGCAGAAATATATGATTTCGATAATCCATAAGTTGCCCTGTTACAGCAGTGAGTCCAATCTCCTCCGGTGGTGCAATATAAAAGCATAGTGCGGGGGCAGAGGCCGTCGTCTTCTTTCGGCTCCTTTTTCTTAACGATGAAAACAACCAACCGTTGGGGTTGGCAAGCCATCAAGTATTAAGGAAAATCCTGGATTTATAGCCACTTAAAGTTTTCATCCGTAAGCTTTTCGTTTCGGCGAAATCTCATTTGAGTTATTACCCACCCGGAGCCGCCCGCCACCGCACAGTTCATAGTATGTGAAAGTGTCAGAGGAATACGTGAGGCTCATTGCAAAGAAATTGGTGCTCTTCTTGAACGGCGCGGCGTCGCGGCGGCGGTGGCGGGCGGCATAGTCTCAGGCGTCGGGGACCCCAGGTGCTGGCTGCCCCCGAAATGAATCCTTCGAAACGTGTCTTCTTTGTTGCGGGGCACATCCCGTAAACATGGACGAGGTGTTCCCCAACACCAAGGGCATTTCACCTTTCATCGACTCTGCCGGCACTTCGCCTTTATTGACACAATTTTCCCCGAATACAGGAAATGGGATGGGCTCCAGGAAAAAGAAAAAAAACATAAGGAGCTCCAGCTCATCAGTTAGTAGCGCTTCTCTGTTTTTCCTCATTGTGTTATTTCTTAAGGACCATTTTATCATAGCAGGGGTGCATGAAACCCCACGCCGGGGCGCTGCTGCTGCCCCGTGGATTCATGGCTCATGGCTCACGGAATCTTTCCACGCCGCCATAAAACGTCCTCCCCAACCGGCGGCGGGTGTAAGGATTCTGTTTTATTTAAGGGTTCATTAAAATTCACCCTCATGCACTTCTTTTATTCGGCCCTCCCCTTGCGAATTGTCTTATTACTTAAAGAATCCAGCTGCTTGCAAGATGTACGCATTCTTCCCGCCTGAGAAAGAGCAGCATCCCTTTCAACGTCGCGACGCTACGAAATATACCTGTCCCCCGGTATAAGGGATTTGATAGTACAAGAGAAAGTTCCCAAAACGCGTAATGGGATGATTAACTTTATTAATGATGCATAAATGCTTTGCAGATGCGATTTTTCCCGCACGTATGCATAATTTTTTAAGAACCCCGAAATACGACATAGTTAGACTTTTATATTTACATTGAATCGCCCTCTTCGCGCTTTCTGCTCGCGAACATTTTTGAGAAGACGACGACATCTCTCTTATTTACGAAGGAGGTGGTTATGGGCGCATTTTCTTGAAGAATACATCTTGATAAAACATGGAATTTTTTACGAAACTCGCTTCATTTTTCGTATCATGTCACTTTTGTGACTTGTTTTATCTCCGGTGGCAATGCCCGGTAAATTCGAGAAGCACCCTCGTATTCGTGAACGTGCACCTGGAGGTATGTAAATATGAGACCTTGATTCGGGCTTTTGAAATATGACATTGCTTTGTTTCTTACATTACTTATAGCTAAAAATGAATGCATAGGTTATCAAATTCTCAGTTAGTTACTATTTTAGCAAGGTTCTACGAAAATGGGTAATTCAATGATGCCTAGTTAATAATCAAGCAAATTATAATCATAATAATCCTTTCTCATTGGTCATTCAATTTTTACGTTTACAAAATTATTTCTTCAAAGATTTATGCTAGTTAACTGTTCTGTTATTATTATTTTATTATTAAGAATAACATCATTTCAAAACAATTTATTTAATATATGAAATTTGCACAAAATAATTGAGTCCACATTCACTTATGCGACATAAAGATTTAAAGGTCCAGTCAAATATTATCCTAGTCAAAGATATATTTTTGAACATTCCTAACTGGAGTTAGTCGTTATTGTACTAAAATGAAAAACCGTATCACTTTCTACCAAAACTTGTGATTTCAAAAAAGACCTAAAAACTACTCAATTTTCGTGGACTCTGATAACAAAAATGTCAATCTTCTAGCAAGGAATTTCTCAATTAAAAATAAATTTTAATTTTATTTCACTGTCTTTATTTGTAATGTATGGAATCTGTTTAATAAGATCAAACACATTTGGTGCTGCCATATGTTGCAAATATATTTCGATTTTTTCCCTAAATTAGTCAATATCCTAGTTTTATTTCGGTTCCTTGGAATCGATATTCGAAAGAATTAAAATACATATTTTCAATAATTCAATATAAAATTATGATCCTTTCGGAGGAAAGTATGCTTAATTATTCTGTTTCCTACAAAATTACCCAATTTTCGTGGGTCTACCCATAAATTGTTATAAAATATTAGCCTTTATTACCTTGACGGTAGCAACTAGAAGCCTATATATTGAATTTTGAATGAAGAGGAAAAAACCTCAATTTTTCTTTTAAGTAGATTATTTAAACCAAACTATATATCTACTAGTAATGCCCAAATTAGATATTATTTTTATGTTTGCATTTAATATAATATAATGTACGTAAATTTATTTTTTGAAACAAAGTTTTTGTTGACATTGCTCGGACTTCTTACGATTTTTATTTACATATAGTATTTGAAAAGTTGCAATAGTTTTATCCCATATTACGAAGTTATTATTTTCGTCTTAATAATATAGACGCCACCCAAGTGTTAAGAAAGTGGAATATCCTATCCTTGCATTAGGTCATCCGATGAAGGGAATTCAATTGGAAAAGTTTCTGTTTAACTAAGACTACCCCAATAAGTTTTCACATAATCCCGCCAGACTATTTCCCCGAGATCCTTAAGTCCAATTGAGCAGCATAACTACCATTTTCAGTGCGAAGACGGCGCGGCGCTGCATAGCAAAGGACCTTAAAACAATTTAAATTCAAAAGCAGTTCCAACTGAAACTTGCTGTGTGTAACTAACATCAAAAGGCGACACCTTAGTTAAAGCTAAAGGCACAATCCCTCCACAGGACGAACGTTCGTTGGAGTGGTAAAGCCTCTCCCTGCTCTGCCGCAAGTTAGGAGCATTTTAATCGGTGTGGATGCTGTTAACATTAAGAGCACAACGTGGATAGTTTTAAATTCCCAGTCCCGGCAGGAATTTATTCAAAATACATTCCGAAAGGTTAGGGAAGGCGGAATGTTGAAAAAAACACAAAACAAGAAGAAGAGGATACCTCACCTAAGCTGAACGTGAGTGTAATAGAAATGGCTTCATTTTTAAGGACTTTCGCCGCAGGCGAATAAAAAACTTTTTGTATTCCCATTTCTCTCACGCAGAAAATTTTCCAGTCCCAACTTTTGTTGGGCAGAGGCAGAAGCATTTTCCCAGAATGGTATTTTTCCTCCCTAGTCCCTTAAAAGATATAAAATTAAATGCCTGCCTAAATGAGCGGACATAGAGTCGCACACACACACATAGATATATATTTACAATTAGGCCCTTTTTGTATACTGTGCAAAATCCCTGGATATAGGTTCCTTTAAGGCAATTTTGGGGTGATGTATGGACGTCGTTTTCAAATTTCATGAAAGATTCTCAGTGAAAAATGTTTTTCCTTCAACAACAGCCTAGCTTTATTTCATTTACAATTACATGGTGGCCCGAAAGATACATCTACTAAATGGAAGACCTTTTTCCCCACCCTGCTAGATCCTAAATCCTGTAGGGCTGAGAGTCAATTCTCACTTAAACACTAGAATTATTCGTAAGGTTTGAAGACCAACCCTAGAATTGTGGGAGGCCTCATATCAAAACTATCAAAACAGTGCGCATCATAGGGCTTGAAAGCATTAAAGCTAAGCGGCCAAAAGTCTTTAAGAAATCCAGAGAAAACCCTTTCTACATCTCATAGCTGCTCAGACAATGACAGGGCCAGCATAAGATTTTAATCCTGGCACTCTGACTTATTAACCCCTCAGCCTGAAGGAGGCCGGGGGTGCGGGATGAAGTGGAGCCAGCCTTTTATTGCAAGCAATTTATCATCGGGGCGCTCTGTACGGAGCCTGGGCTGGACCGGGACGAAGGATAATTAAAGTTTTCTTCGTATGGATGAATATAATCACTTTTGTCCTTATGACTTTATATGATTTCCGATCCTTTGTCTTTAGTTTCCTTTCGGGCTCGGTGGCGACGACGACGACGACGACGACGACAACGAATCTCCTGTAGATTTAGATTTGTATGTTTGTGCGTCCGTCTCGAGCAGGGGGGCCCCACCAGCAGGAGGAGTTCCCAAAACGCGGGCTTCGTTCTCCCGGCCATGATGCGATAACGATGGCCAACTGGAAGAATAAGTTTTTGGCGGAGAGGTCAAATGGATGCCATTTGAATAATTTATGCCCGACAAGAAGGAACTTTAGTTCGGATATATATTACTATTCTTGCCAGAGCGCCCGAGATAAAGACCAAAAATTTAAGTTTGGATGCAAATTTAAAATATCCTAGCCCCCACACCACCACCTCCTTTCTTCTCCCGTGCATAATTGCGCGTTTGAACTCCTTCGCTTATCTTACACAAGTTGGCACGTATTTATGGAAATGGAAAATACGGTCTTAACCCAGTTTGATTTTATCCAATTTAACATCGCCAGAATTCTGGTCTGAGATGTTGTCGGAAGGTATCGGAGGACCGTGGACGGGTTCAATGGGAAAAATCCTTCCCTGGATGGATGATACGTGGAAATGAGGTCATTCCGGGGGCAAAAAGAGATTTATGCATAAAGGAAAAATTCATTTTCTGTCTGTTACGTTACCGGTCGAATATTTCACGAATTTTTTTTTTTATCATCACAATTTCGGGAGCAAAATGGATTGTGAATGAGAAAGGAGTAATGGCGTAATAAAGTGACTTTTAAGGATTTCATGAAGGTGTGACATGAAAAATTGTCCTGCACTGTATTTATGGGACTGGAAAATTTTATCGTATCTTCAAGATATTATGTGTCGTAGTGACATTTACAATTCAGTTTATATCAACGAGACGACATTGAGCTTTTCACAATTTGACAGTATCGGGCTGGTAACATGAATCGATTGTGGACACACCATTTACATGTTTTATCAAAACATTTTGATTTCAATAGACCGGAAAAGGTCATGAAAAGCTATAGCCTTTTGGACCATTAGGCAATTGATATAGGTACCTTTATCAGGTAATGTAACATTATGTGTTATGATATAATGACAAACAAATAAAGCCTTAATTTAATAAAAATATACAATAATACAATTTTTAAACATCAACCTTCACAGTTTTTTTTTATTCAAATGCCTTCAATGCATTTCTAAAATCAATTTTTGCAACGATATCTATTTAAGACACCAAATTTAAAATTTGAACTATAAATGAAGTGCTCACGCTTTCGTTGTATCCATATACCTACATATGTACATATGTAGGTGCAAATTGGAAAAATTTTTACGAAACAAAATGGGTAGAAGTTTTAAAACCCATAGTACCACCTGCGCCCACATACATATACGTATGTATACATACATAGGTGCAAATTGAAAAAATTGTTTAAAAAAAACGATCGAAATTTTAAAACTCATAGTGCCACCTACTCCCACTTATTTTGACTCGAACTTCGTTTTGATACTATGAGGTATATGAGTTATATGAACGCGTGTACGCCAGTTCTTGTCCTTTAAAATCGCAGATGAAAATATTTTGTGTGCTAGATAATTGGCCCCAGAAAAAATTAATTCAAAAACAATAGTAAAGGAAATTTTACCGGAAAACCACAATTTCAAGCTTTTCAATGGCTCCCCAATAAAGACGAACTATCTACAAAACAACCTATCACCAAACTTCAAAAATAATTATTTCGAGACCCCAAATTTTATCTGCAGCCGTTTCCGCTGCCAAAGTTTTATATCAGAGAACTAAGCTTGCTTTCAAAAAAAAAAGTGTGACTTTGTGGTCTTATATTGTTGCCTACTTTGTCTTAAGGTTAATTCAACTCTGCGCCTATAAAAAGAAAATGGACCCAATTTTATCTGTTGATTACACTAATCAACATAATGCTTTTAATAGAATCATCTACAAGCGTATATTAATCAACCGAAAACGAAAATGCTTTACGGTACAACTTTTAAAACTCCTTTAAGAATTAACAAAGCGTCATAGAATGTTAAAACTTTATTTGTGTTGCAAAAGCTCGACACACATTCGTTGAAATGAGAAAAAGCAAATGCGCCTATTAAATACAGTATCAAATTATTTAACAACTTCTAATTGAAAAAATCAGCTCAAAATCAAAGAGTTTTCATTAAAAAAGAAAATTTTAAAATCAAAGATGTACCACTTCTAAAATAGATATGATAGCTCTGTAAAACACTTCAATTTAAATATGACCAAACTAAATAATTTCGACGTCGAAATTAAAATGTTGTCAATTCAATTTCAATTTGTTGGTAAAAAAGATCTTTCACTATGAGACCAAAGTGTTTATTGCTTCAAATTTTCAAGTTTAATTACACGAACTTTTTATTAAAATGAAAGCAACTTCAATTCAAAGTTAATCGCATTAAATTTTACTGAGGGTGCCAGGAAAGGAAAACATAAGGATTCATACATTTTCCAGTAGTAATAAATCTGAAGGAATTGGAAACTGAATTTAAATATACCTTCGCATTAAGACTATTAAGTGTGTAAAGAAAATTCGTTTTGTTAGGTCTTTTTAACTTAAATTCATATATTTGTTTTTTATGATAAATAAAATATTTTTTAATCTGTAACTATCATTACAATTCTTTTTTAAGCTAATAAAATCGTTGTGTTTAACGACATCTAGAGTCGACGGAATCACCAAGACCATAACTTTTGTAATTTTGTTCTTTAACGACCATATTGTTATTAATTCTTTTATGTAGGTACTTCGTAACTATGATTAAATTTACTTAAAAATGCAATTTTATTGATAAGATTTTAAGCACGTAAAATGATTGGCTTTAACCGTAGCTTACATACTTATCCTTCAGTAATATTGTTACAAAATTTTAAAAAAGTGCGAACCATCTCACATATGGTTGGCGAAATTTTGAATTTTTGTCTAATAAGCCTAAATACTTTGGGGTAATAAAAGAGCTTAGCATATTTTATCTTCTAGATCCTTGGGATTTATTTTTAATTTTCATTTATTTGTCATACAATTTAATAGATCAGCT
This sequence comes from Tolmerus cingulatus, assembly GCA_959613345.1. Taxonomy (NCBI): domain Eukaryota; kingdom Metazoa; phylum Arthropoda; class Insecta; order Diptera; family Asilidae; genus Tolmerus; species Tolmerus cingulatus. The sequence continues at coordinate 22,486,279 of OY390707.1, read as the reverse complement.
TCAAAACTGAATCTACTTACTTCTAGCTTCCGGTGCTGATCTCTTCCCCAAAGCCAGCTGGCGAATCAGGGGTACGACCGTGATAAGGGATGATAACGTGTCCATTACAATTAGAATTTCGGCCTGATTTCAATCGTCTGCGTCCGCTTTCAACTTTTATGAAATTCCCTTTAAATGCTAATTCCCCAGACGGGACGCTAGCCTATACACGTTGGTCTCCAGCAGGACTCCTGGGCCTCGGAGTTTTTTTCGCAGCAAGAGCGCCGCTCGTTTGCGAATTACCCGTCTAAGCCCCGAGTTATCTGATAAGGAATTATTTACGAAATTTACAGCCGGCCAGGATAATGCCCTATCTCCCAGGACTCCAGAAACTTTTTATTGTCCCGCCTTCGTTGGGAAACTTTCAATTTCCAGAGGATCTAGCTCCCTTATCACCGTCATTGATTTAGAGTTTGCAATGGTTGGGCGGGAGCGCGGGGCGGGGGCGGACTGGCCGCCCCGAGGCTATTTGTCCTCCGAGTATTACACCGACGAGGGACGGTGGCGTGACTTGAATAAAAATAGCAAATTAACGCCAGTTAATTACGTTTCTTTAATTTTGGCTGCAGGCGAACTGGGAAGCGATGTCACTCTATCCGTTTGGCCGCCACTGTGCCATCGATGCCAGGACGAGGCCATGGGAAGCTGCGACTTCGGAGCCCCCGGGGGTGTGCGCTCGGGACAAAATTATTAATGTGCCTGCTTATTAAGGGTTAAATTTAATTGTGATAAATGGGGGATTGCGTCTCCTTTCATGGGTCGGGACAGATTGGCGGTTAAGACGTCGATTTATCTGACGTACAACAGACATGTATACGCCGTAATTAGCTCCCCCGCGTTATCTCTCGAGGACGTTTTACATCTCCTAATTACAACGGTGGCAAATTCATTTCACGATTTGTTGGGACTGATTGGAAAACGTTTTTGTGACAATCGCTCCAGTGACTTTGGTGGAGTCTAGTCTTGAAGTGGGGGAGGTTAATGAGTTCGACAGATAACAACTTAGCAATCGAAGTTACCTGGTCTTAAAATTAAGAAGCTGTTTTATTCATTAAGGATAGGAGCAGAATAACGAATAACAAATACTTACGAATTAAAAATTATTTGTTATTCGCAAACAATGATAATGATACATTTAGCGAATCCAATATTGCAACTTAGAGCTGGTGAAATAACTAAAAATATTTTAGACAAAAACAATTAAATGGTCAACAAAGAATTAATAGAGAATAAGAATTTATTCTTTTCTTTAAAAACAAAAAGACAACTTTTACAAGTTTATTTGCATTTTCACATATATTTATGGCAACATTGGTTTAATCTTTCCCATTGGAAATATTTGTCTAGCAATTTTTAAGTATGGAAAAATGATATGAACGAAAATTCCAAATGAATTTTGCAATCAAGCACAAAATGGTATAAATGTTGTTTTTTTACTTAACCTCATCAGCTTGATCGATTTTTTCAAAATTGTTGGTTACTATACGAGGCGAATTCGTTAAATATACTAAACATTTTTGTTAAAAGTGAATGAATTTTTCGCAAAAGTTATAGAAGGCTCACTGTTATCTTTATGTAGCACGAAACTGTTGAATACTAATTTTCGTGGTACTCCCTTAAAATTAAAATAATGGTAGAAGTATGAGATAGACATGGTATATCGCCTTCATATTATTTCAATGAAATAGGTACTAGGTATTATACCACCCTATTTCCATTACTATACTAATCAAACAAACCAATTTTTGTAAAAACGTTAAAGACAAGCTCACAATTGACAAGTTTATTGTGTACACTGCCATCACTTACATAATGCTTTTGAGTTCAATTCGTGCAGTACTCAATTTCAGTACTTGCTTCGAGTCTAATTGCTATTTTGTCTTACTATTTAGGACGAGAGCAGAATGGCACGAACGTGACATGAAGCGTGCTCCCATTAGGCCAGGAAGCTCCCGTCAAACATGTGGGCTATTACTGCAAATTGCGTGAAAAACTCATATGAATGTCATGTTAGAACAATTCCCAATGATCCCGGTGTAACTTTATGGGAGAATTCACATTAAATCAAGTCCGACGGGCTCCCGGCAGTTGTGCGCCTTAATGCCGGGAATTAATGTCACATCCGCACGCCAGGATGATTAGTGGATCTGGTGGGTCCTGAATACTTCCCGTCGACTCGACAAATTGCGCCACTTAAACATATTCAAATTCGGCCGACATCCAAAGTTTTATCAATATTGCCCTTGTTCGACATTAGTCGGTATGTTTTCCTTAATTTGGAGGACAAAGTTATCTGGCCTCTCTGAGGGATGCCGGATGCTGCCGTTTTTCTGTTGGGGGTGGGTAATTTTTCAATGGATGCTCACATTTTGAATGTGTTCGGTTTTTTCTTTTTTTGGAGAGAGAAAGGGCGGCCGTTGGCGTTTGTGGCATTCAGGCAAACTTGTAACGACGCATCCATTCAAGTTTGACATGGGGCTAAACGTGCAGAAAAATCGATGCCGCCCTGCGTCGGCGACGGCGGGCAGGGGCCCCACCAGGAGCAGAAGTAGCATCAGTGGCAGCACTGGCACCCGAGCATCCGGAGGGTGCTTCATGTCAATTTGCCCCCTGATATATCGCAAATGGCAGAATAAACCAAAGGGCGGAACTAATTTGAGATGACTAGAAATAGGCGTACATTGGAAAACCAAAATGACACGGAATTACACGAGAGGTCTGATGCACGAGCGCACTTAAGGCCGATGATTTATTCAGCGGGCGGAATGCGCCCGGCAAATTTTATCGCTGCTTCAGTCGCCGCTTTTTTGCGAGATTTGCACAACATCCAGTTTTCGGTTATTTTGATTAAGGCTAGACAAGGCTGCGAGGGGCACAGGGCGTTCCACCGTCCAAGAATTTATTTTAATTGGCACCCCCGGTGCGGATGCAATTGCAATTGATATGCAATTGAACGAGGGAAATGCACTTCAAAGCAATTTATGTCTCATTTGAGGGTGCCGTACCTGCTGAGTTGCATATGGCTAATGTGCGCTTTTATTATCTCGAATCATGTATCCCGTCATGTCTGCGTTTAAACACGTTGTGAACCAATTTGTCAGAAATTCCAATAAAATGATTATTGCTTCTGTTTATCCACAACTCCTTTTTGTTAAAATTCCAAGATACATCATACAAATAAAGCCTACCTTATTAGAAACAGTAAATATATGAATATTATCTTTAATTTATTTAAATTTAAGTCAAAATCATTAATTCACCAATGGATTAGGCTTAGATAGTTAATATTTAGATATCATAAAAAAATTCACCAAGTAGACAAAATATTATCTTATAAAAATCATATGAGAAGCAAAACAACAAAACTAATAATAAATGAATTTGGCATTTATAATGATATAATTCAATTATTCCAAACGATAAAGTTCAGAGCCACCAACGAGATAATTATTACAAATGGTTGAGGTATAATAAGTATAACTCACCCTGCGCACTCCCTAAAGATTTATATTGTTTTTTGTCAGTATATAGGGATTAATTCCTTAAAATGGAAAAAACGGAACCCTTCTGCATAAGTTTATTGTCTATCTTAAAAACCAATTATAAATTAGTATTTATCATGGACAAAATCCAAGTTTCTAACTCAATGGCAACAAAAAGATAGGGCGATTAAATTCCTTCAAAACTGTACTAAAATAGATGAAAAACAATCGTGAGAACTGCGAAATCTCCGATTATTATGGTAATAAATATATAATAGATTTTAATAGCAATTTTGGCGAACTCAAATTTTAGTTCTATGTGCTAATATTATACGTGCCAAAAAATCGAGTGAACCCTCAAGAAACAAATCATACTCACACTTTTCCCATTTGTTGAATATTTCACTTACTCTTTCTAAGCTTTCATACTTCTAAATTTTTCAGTATATCACACACAGAAAAACAAAGATTATATTTAAACGAATGATGAAAAAAAAAAATTATTATTTTGGTCATGTCGGAATCTTAGAATTTGAAATTTCGTATCCCTTCTACGTAAATTGGATAACTCTTTTTGGAAAAATCCTGGCGCGAAAAGTTAACGCGCGTGAAATAAACTTTATTTGTAATAAAATGTCATCGCTCCAAATTCGCATAATGTGCTCCACCTTGATTTTCATTGATCCTGGGGCAAATCGGCCATTAATATTCATCGCATATTTTTATCTTCTACAAAACAAAGGATCAAGCAAATCCTTACTTTGCGCCATCTTCCTTCAGCCTATCTTTTCATTGCGCACTTCAAAAGGAAAAATCGCAGTGGGAGGAGTGGCGGCGGTAGAAAAAAAATCAAAACAGCAGAACTTGTCGAAATTGCCCCCCTTCATACACGAAATGTTCGCTCAAAGCCAGTCAACAAGGACCTCCTCCTTCACGCAATATACATAAATTTCGTATTCAAGTCACGTACCCGATTTACGCATTTTTCAAGATTTCGTGGGTCACGTCCTCGTTTTAGAGGATCGATAATTGTAACGTATTGCTGCGACGCACCTCATTATCTCTCCTGAATCATATCCCATTTGATTCACTCGCGGAAAAAACGCACGTTCTAATTTTTAGCAGCTGGGGATCGCAGTTTCCGACAGCCAACCCCCTGGGACTAATTAATTCAAAGTGACTAAAGCAGCTCTTTTGCGTTTTAATTAGGGAGAACTCTCAAAAACAGATTTATAGGCCTTGTACAGCATTTTGATGACGATTTTTTTTTAATTTTATGACTTTGATGAAAAGTTGGATCTAATTTTCCCCGAAGGGAACTATAAATTAATAGCAACCTTAAATGCCATAATTCAAATAATTTTCACTTTGATGATCCGATCGAAAACTTGGACAGATTCAAAATATTTAGTTGTATGTCAGCAATGAAAATATATTGAAACTTATAATTTAAAATACTATACAAATAAATAAATGAGTCATATGTCTGTTCTTTGGTTTTTCTATTTATACAAAATCTTAAAATATTCTGCTTACTGTTCAAAAGATATTTGTAAAAAAAAAAAAGAAAAATTTTACGATTTAATACAACAGTGTAATATATTTTGGGGCTTTATTTGTATGTATTTTAAATGTTCTACTCAAACTAACTTTTCGAATTTAAATACTTCAGATTATTGATAAGTACGTATATAAAAAAAAACCTTTCAATTTTTAAATACAAAATAAGATTTTATTTTTCATATTACCGTGAAATATAGAACAGCTTTCCGATTTCAATTTATTAAAAATTGTACTACAAAAATACAACAACAATGGATTTTTAGCTCCCTTTGTCAAGAATTTGCGATCACAACTTCATATGCTTATAGATTATATTACATTATCAAAATAGCTAATTTTCAAACATTTATTTGCTAAGCATATTTTATTATCACTCTTTTTAGGATACCATTAAGTATGCACTAACTTCGGGAAACAAACTTGCAAAGCAATTTCAGCATGCTTATTCTAACCTTATTTATTATTAGCTTTTAAATCAAATAAATGCTATTTTAATATGATTGAACATTTAGATGTAATATTAAGTTTCATGCTATTTCATATTATTGGAAATGACAATGAATTGCCACAACATAATCAAAAAAGCACATATTTAGTGTGGATAGATTCCATACCTTTTAGTATTGGCCTTGGTAACGCAATAATTCATAAGTATTGATTATACTTATTCGTTCAGCTAAGCTAAATTTCAGTTTTCCATTTTGTATGTCTTATTGATTGACATTGTATCATGAAAAAGAGCTCTGCCAAAGTTAATTCTTTGTACTTACATTTCTATTAAAAGACGTGTAAATTTGCTTTTTGAAAGTTTACTCAAAAACTTGTACTCAGTGACAGTATACGAGTATGATTTTCTACTGCTCCTCGTCCCAATAGATCAATTTAAAATGGAAGAGAGAGAGATAAATTATCCGATATGTATATATGGTACATATGAAAATTTTTCAGGAAATACCTGAACATATGAATAAAATTGTATTTGCAGGAAAAATATAATCCGGCCACAATTCCATAGGCTCGCGATTTTGTTTTTCTAGTAAAGAAATTCAATTTTATTAATTCGTATCACGCACCCAATTCATTTCATAGAGCTCATTTGTGTGGTAAAATCCTATCGCAATACATGTCCAAAGTGACGACTTAATCACTCAGAGGCGTACAAATTTAAATTTAGTCGTCGATGTGGACAGGTACAAAAATAAAACATATATAAAATTAATCTCTCGAAATATTTGTGCTTTTCATAGTTTCTCAATAAAATCGATCCCCCACCGATTTCCGAAAAGCGGACGTATGCGTTCCAAATATTTGCCATTTGGGCACCATCAGATTTAAAGTGGGATTGGTGCTGAGCTGGTGCTGCATCTCCGAACGAGATTAAATATATCCGGAAAATTCGCGAAATATTTTGAATCATCTAGAGTGATTTGCAAAATGGACAAAAAAGGGAAAAAGAAGGAAGAGGATTTGACCAACGCCCTTCTGAAGCTGCAGGCTCTGCGGGAAAAAGTTAAGATGCAGGAGGAAGCAATGGCTAAGGAGGCGCAACTTCGAAAGGAATCAGAAAATTTGAATCAACGACTACTCGCCGAAAAATCAGTGATCGCGGACTCTTTAGAGAAGGAAAAGGGACAGTTGCAGAAGTATCGAGACATAGCTGAAAAACTTCAGATCCAGAAATCCGATCTAGAAAAGAAAGTTCAGGTAAGTGGGTTTGATGGATAGTAGAATTAGAAAACGGAAATTGTGAAGTTCAGGATTTTTCTTAATATTGTGAACCCATCAGATTAACCCACATAATTTAAAGGCCAGTGCAGTTGACCAGAACTTGACCGTGTGAAAGACCTCCGGATAGCTAACATTCACGACACGTATTCAGCTGTTAACAACTGACCTTAATCTATTTATGAATCGCACGCAGGCGTTTCATTCCAACATCCAATTCCAATTCCGAAATATAAAAATGTCGATTCTTTATTCTGTATGTACGCATGCTTCTTCAAAATTAAATGAAACTTTGTAGAAAAATTTCTGAAAGTGGAAATTGTAAAGCAGTGATATTTTGGACTTCTTGGTAAATATGGTGCTTACGGAAATAAAAGAGGGACTTATAACTAGTCAATTTTCTGGAAATTGTTCAGAATACGCCGTTAAGTAGGAGACTTTTGCATAAGTACACGTTTTCTATATTTATGAAAAGTTTAAGATTATAAGCAATTTACTCTATTACTTTTCAGTATAAAACGCTCATGGTGCGAAATAAAATTTTGATTCGCACATCGCTAAACGTATGAACTTTACTTGAAATTCTGGAATATGTACCTAACTAATATGGAATATGGCGCAAACATTTAAATAATATTTTAATATGTGCAAGAGTTTTGAAGAAACTTTAACGAACGTGAGTTTATCCTTCATTGGCGGCAAGACTGACACACTTAACCATGTCTATACTCTACACGAATTATAAAATTCGTCTATGCTGTGTAGAATGCCTACTTTTTAAAAATTCGAAAAGTGAGCCTTCCACTGAATATTTTAATTTTAATTACAGACATGAAAACCAGTGCCGCTTTTACGCACGGGCCAACGGAGCCTAGACATAGGGCCCCGATATTCAGAGAACCCCTTTTTATCAAAAACAATTTTTTTTATTCAAAACATATTTTCTTTTATTATAGTCAATAGTCAAAAACAAGCAGTCCAGAAGTATATGCATTCGTAATATTATAAATTAATAGGTATTGAATTGAATTTCGAACTAATCGGTAGTTATGAAATCTTGATAAAAATTCCAAAGCATGCCTGCAGACACATAAAGTTTAAATCACTCTAAACAAAACTATATTCTAACTCAATTTAATAAAACTATATTTTCTTTCTAAACAAGGTTGCAAATAAAATGTATATATGTACATATTAACGAAACCCTGCCTAAGACGGCCCTGATATCTCGACCACATCACCGAATAATTTCTTTTTCGTTTAACCCCAAATGAATTAATTTTTACTTTGGTTTATTTACATCTGATGAAGACTGAATGAGCTCCTGTATTTTTCGAACTAAATAGTGGAAATATAACTCATATTGTATTTTGCGGAAAAAATTTTAAAAACATAAAATCTAACATACATTTAACAGCGAAGTGGAAGTAATACATATGTATACAGTTGATTAAGATCTGATGAACTATAAAAACTAAAAAGGTGAAGTAAAACTTCTACTCAAAATTACGCATACCTTTATGTTATTTGAATCATATATATGTATAAACAGTCAATGGCTTTTGAGACAACATTAAATATGTAATAAAATTTAGAGGTAATTATGCTGTAAACAGCTGCAAAAAAGCCCGTACTGAAAATTACTTTTAGTTTTCTTAGGAATTCTGATCTTTTGAAGGCGGTTCTGTTTCTTTAAGTAGTTGTTTTTTAATATGTAAATAATAAGTCAATTAAAAGTAAAAACCCGCCACTGAAAATATACATTAATTTCATAAAACTTTCCAATAAACTTTAAAGTTAAATAATAAAAATTTCGTTTCCTGTTTAGACGCTGCAGCGACGAATGAATCAGGATACCGAGGACTTCGACAAGCTACTTGAGGAACGAAAGAAGGCCGAGGACGAGCTCTCAAAACTGAAGCAGAGCTTAAAGAACGTCGAATCGGAGATAACGAAGTGCCAAAAGTGATAAAGTAGTGTTTATTGTATGCTCAAGACCTGGATACGATTTTAGCGAATTAATAAAGAAAGTTTGGAGAAGCGGTCCGGCTGTTACTCAGAAGCTCCGGCTAATTCATCAACCGGAGACAACTCACTAAAACATAATAATGCCTTACCTGGGCGGGGAGCCCCAGAGCCCTTGGCGGCGGCTTCGGTGGCATCCTCCCAGGACCAGTCATCAATAAGACGGTGTCACATCTGTCGAAATATTGATTCGAGGATATTCCGCCGTGGGGGCGGCGGGAAAACGTCAGGAAGTCCGAAACTACCAGGGAAACTTTTCCCCGAAAAGTCTTTTTTGTCATTGCCTTGGAACATCTGGGAGTAGGACCATTAATCATTTTTCTTTACTTACACGTTTGCCCTCTGGCGCTAGACCGGCCCCACCCCGGATGTCTCCGGCGGACATTCCTTAAACACATCCTGAGATCCTCACGTCTTGCGGGTCCATCGGAATTGGGTTTTTTGCCACTCGGCCGGAGAATAAATCTCTCTCAAGTAATAATTACACACGAGATTGAGTTTTAATTCAATTCGTGGCTGGCTGGGGGTGGCTCCGGTCGTTCACTGCTAATTGCGACTGTTTGGGAAAAGTTTTTCGTCATTTCGGCTGCGTCACTGTCGCAAGTTTTCCTCCGATTTCGAGGACTCTTCATTGCTTTTCAGAAGTCCCTCTGGCGAAAGTTTTGTCCTTTGGGACAACGAATGGAAAACTGTTTTTGGGCGACTTGCGGTCGAATGCCGGGATCACTAACTGTCGCAATTGCTAATTCCCAGGTAAAATTTCTCAATTTACCCAAATTAATTCAATTCGAAGTAATGAGTTTTCCGACGAGGTCCGCCGAGAAATGCGACCAAGCCTGGAAAGTTGGGCGAATTCCAAGGAGCAGTCCTTAGACCGCGACTTGATTAATTCTCAAATTCATGTCTCGCGTGATTGTCGACAGATATATAAACTTAGAGATGTTTATTTTATTTTCCGCAGAACGGCTTAGTTCGGCGCTTTTCATGTTGAATAATTTTGTTATTTCGCTCACACGTGGACTGTCGTTAATTATCACTAATCTTGTTTACACTATTCAAAGTCACTTCAACTCAGTTTGTTTTTGACTGTACTTTGGTGAAGATAGAAAAGGAATTGGAAGTGGTTGTTTCACATTTCCCACACCTATACAAAACCTCATTATGACAAGTCAGCTTAGGAAATTTTTGTTTTATACGAATAACGTAATTGAAAATTATTACCCAGTAGCAATCGAATAATCGAATTGGAGAATATATTTGGTATGAGTCAACACTCTTGTTACTGTCCATAAAATAATAAAATCGAAGGTCTAGTGCCCCATTATACGTAAATACGTAAATACTAAATGTGAAAAGCATTTTGTTTTATATATTTACAGCATTTTCGAACCCGAGAAAATTTATTTTACCCCATCCTTTGTTTTTATTGTATTTCCCCAATTCTCGTAAAAAACAAAAAGGTCCACGTCTTGACATCGAATTTTCATTTTAGTTAAATGAGGTATATTTTTAAATATTTTGCTTTTATATAATTCATATATCTCCTTGTCTAACATTAGATAATAAATTTTAAATATGTATTTTCCTGTTATCTGTCTGGATTTTGAAATTAACGAAGAAAAAAAAATAGGTAAGTCAATCAACCGAATGAACGAAGTGATTAATGATTGATGTCTCCACCATTAATACATAAGCTCAAGATATTTAAAGTATACTTTATCCGAGTCAAAAAATTAATTTTTATTTTAATATGTTCAGCCTGTAGATATAAGAATGATTAAGGAGTTAATGAAGTATATGCAATAATTGACTAAATTTATTTGATTAAGAGGACAAATCTCTGTAAAACTTATGAAAATACGATTTATTTGACTTACTTCACAAATTCTACTTTTTATTATATAAAACACGGATTTTCGAATAGCCATTATAAAAAATTACCGCATCAAATTAAGAATTTTGTAAGCTTTCAATTGAGTTCTAAGATCAACCTTAAAACCGAAGGGTATTGTTCTGAAATTTATATATTTCTGTCGAAACAAAGCTACCAATTTTTTAGCTTTTTCAAAGCAACAAATATGGTGGACATTCAGGATGCCAGAATTTCAAGGTTTATTTCCAGCCTATATTACTCAGAAGCATTAAAAACAAAAATATTTTTTCATATTGGAAAATATTTCTAATGATACTCTTATTTAACAATAAACATTCGATTAACGAGAAAGTATACACATTTTTGGCTCTGTAATCTAAAAAATGATCAACACATTCTCCCCATGGCATTTCAAATTATTTTATTCTTATTAAGCTTCACTTCCGGTTAATCGCTTATTCATTTCCGATTTAATCGCAATGAATGATCATTTCTACTCTCATATTATTTAAACTTATTTTAAGCTTTCAAAATTGTGTTATAAAGTGAAATCAGTATTCAGTTTGAAATCTGCTTAATTAAGTTTTACACAAATTCTAATATAAATACTATGTTGTGAAAACACTTCCCGTTTGCAATATAATAGAAAAAAATATTGTATTCCAATATACCTTTTTTTACTAATTAATTAATAGTCCTTTTTATTCATCGGTATATACTAGTGAATTATCAGGATTGGAAAACTAGACCTGATTCAAAGCTGATCTATCCCGTTTATACGTATTTACATGTCATCTATAAATCCTCTTAATATTTCTAAAAGAAATAATTAAAACTTTAAAATGATGAAGTAACGTTTCAATTTTTTGAGTTAGATTAACACAATATTACATATATTATATATACCTATTATTGAAGCAAAAACAAAATATCGTCGTCGATTTTTATTAAATTCACTTTAACTTATCTCGTAGGAAAGATATGCACTTTATTACGTACAGACCGTAGTTAGTCCAGCCACATTCATTTCAGTCTGGTGTAATTGTAATAATTTGCAGCCCTTCCAGATTTACTGCCGTAGGGAGCTATCTAGATTTCCTGCAGCTAGAGCCAACCCTGGCCAGAGGAGTGGGCGGTTTCAATCTCTTACAGAATCGGAAGTTCGGTATTTTTTCGGGTCAGAATGTAATCCATTTTACGTTTGATTGCATTAAATCAATGACCCCTCGTGGGCCAGGGGCTGGGCTGTGCAATCCTTTGAACCCGCCGCTTCCTGAGAAACCCTGGTCTAAAAGTCAGAGGTGAATGTATCGCTCCTGATGAAATTTAAAGCACGTGTCAGAAGGGGCAACCGACGGATATTGATTTCACGTCGAGCCAGTAGGGATTCGAGTGACTTATCTTGCCAAATTCGAAATCCCCCGATCTGTCGGCCCCAAAAGCCGTTGGTAAGACGACGAGGACTCCCCCGCAGTATCGCCGGGCGCATTAGCCCTTCTTAGGACCACTATCAGCGTCTTATCTTAATGGGACAAACATATGCTACGTGATGTTAATTTGAATAAGCCCAACAAGTTGAAAATTGAATCTATCATTGCCGACATGCCGCGTGCTCTGCTGGCTCATTCCGAGTCCTCATTTTGCTAAACTCTTCGTAAGCTCCCGATTTAAATGCATTTTCCCTGATTAGATTTCCGGGACTGCTCCGGCAGGGAAAAAAGGAGACGGAAACGCCTTGCTAGCCGAACCGAATCGGAGGCGCGCGGGACTGCGGTGTCCCGGAACAGTGCCTCCAGCTGCTTGAAATTCATTTTCCGAATTAGCATAATGTTATTGGATTCCGTCAGTTCTCGGGATGCGGATTCAGTTTGTTTGCAAAACATGGACGTTTTCCGTTCAAAATTTTTCCGATTGTGCCCCACGCGAAAAATTCCGCATACATTTCCGCTCCGTGGCCACTATTGAGCACTTCCGGACCCCGAGCTCATCGCTCTGAGCCAATGATCTAAAATTTTGCACTTTTCGATGTAAGCAATATTCAGGAGATGAATTTTTATCCAAATAAATTCAACCACCGACGAGGACCTGGAGGAAGTTTCGTCCGATGATATTTAAATTTGCCTCAAATGGAGGGCATTGGGTGGATCAGCTACTTTTACTTTGTACTCGCTCAAATTCTCTGTCCTCGACACGATAAAGTTTTAATGTTATTACCCAAAAGTTGGGTCTTCGCCTTTAATTCTGCCAAAAATTTGCTAACACATTTCTTTTTTAGAATAAGCAAACGCGCAAAATTGTATTTCCTCAACTAATCTGAAAATAATTTGGATTTCTCCAGATTCGGTGTTTACATGGAACGCATAAATATTCCCTCCGACTGCAATTCGAAGCTGTTCCCCAATACCAGCAAGGAGCAGGGAAGATATTCTTTCAGAAAAAAGCATTGAAAACACTTGCGCTCTTTTGGGACGCCATGTGCTTCTTATTATTTATGAAGGTCCCTGCCTTGATGGCATAATTAGGCAGATTCTGACTGCAAAAGCCGGGCAATCTCGCAAGCAGGAAGGGAATCAATTAATTATTCATTTTCCTGAAAAAGAACACTTGCGTCTAATTGAGGATTAATTAAAAAATATCACGACCACTATTCAAAGTGCTCGAAATCAAGACTTTTATTCTAATCACGGTACATCTTAAATTTAAATTTCGTTCAAAAATATCCTTAAAATTCCTTATGCTTGTTATGAGGAACACAAAAATACTTGTTTAATATTTTTATATTGCATATTTTTAAAGATATTCTTAAAAATATGAAAACATATAGGGACTCTATGCCTTTTTTAAAATTTACATGAAAACTATAAGAAAATTCTAGTTCTTATAAAATTCTGTGAAACAAATTTAGAAAAAAAGAAGAATATAAAATAAGTAGACACTAAAGAGCAGAATCTCATTTAAGAGAGGTAAGATGTGCAAATAAGTTTTCAGATTTTAACAATGAGAATATTTATTGTATTAAACGGAAAAATATAGATTATATTTCTATATCTTATCATTCTCTTAGTAGTATTTGTATGCTACATCGGACCTAAGAAAGGGGAAAAAGATGTTGGGAGAAGCAATACAAAACAATATGGTGCAAGAAAAGGGGCTGTGCACAAATTAAATTTGTACTTCACCGCATTCTTTTATTTTCAAATATTACATTAATTTCGAATCAGTGTATCAGATAAAAATTTTTATTACAGGTTCGCAATCAATTTAACTCAAATCATATAATAATATCACTTATTATTGAAAATTTTTAATCATCATTTTAGGTTCTTCATCGTGAAATTCTGTCTATCGATAGACAATTTTAAACCGCATTCTGATTTAAATATGTGAAAGGAACATTACAAATATAAATCTTCGTAGTAAAAAAAAACAATAATAATATTCAATACAACAAGAAAATTGAAAAATTTTTAATTTAATTTGAGAAGCCATAAAAGTTGAACTTTTTCAAGTTACCTTAATGACCTGACGACCCTTTGATGAGAGCACGAATTTTTGTATTATACTATCTATAATTTCAAGTTGAATATGTTGAATATATTAAACATTATTATAATATATTAGCTTTTAGTGATAACAAAACATATATTTACAAAACTTCTTATACTCAAGTACATACATATGTACATACACATGTAGATCCAATACAGTTCAATTCGTAAATTCCTGATGTAACATCCCCCACACCGGGAGCTAAGGGCATTTTCCACTACCCCATTGTTTAATGCTGATTCCAGTCATCGAAAGAACAGATTTGATTACTGTTTCGTTCCAGTTGACAGTGAACATGTTTTCGTACTTATCATCCGCATATTTAATACGCATATATTTTCTGCTCTGACTGAAGGCTGGTAATAGATTTCGTGAAAAGTGAAAAGTTCTCTCGACCGTGTTTTCAAAATAAATAAAATCGACCTGTTGCTGGTAAAGGACTGTGACTTTTTTCTCCCAACTTTATGGAAAATTCTTTTTGGTTATATTCTGTTGTTAAAATATTTCACTTTTGTTTGGAATGCAAATCCATAATTAATTACATTGGTTTCTCGATATGTGCAGTCCATGGCATATACGAGCACTCGAATGCATTTTGTGGCCGTCCAATTTAAAAAATGTTGCTCCTGTTTTCTGAACTTCATTTGTACATACCAATGTGTAAATATATTTTTATTATTCAAGTATGTAATTGAAATACTTTTTTCAACCTGCCGGCATGCAAGATACATAATCCACAGACATTGTAGAAAAAAAAATTTGCAATAAGCACCAAAAAATCAGAGATAAATTCATTTTGCTGTTTGTTTGCATCGTATAATAAAGAATAATTTCAATTCATTTTTTGGTATTATAGACGTTTAATTAAATTACGAATTTTGTTTTACCTTCAGCGAATAAAAGGAATTATTTCTGGAAGCCGGTAGAGCTGTGATATTTTGTATATGTATGAGGGGCACTCATCGGATTATTTGACCCTAAGCGGAGTATGAGTTAAATAGAATATTTTATAATATTTCAATATAACTTTATATTAAAGATGAATGCATATAAAACTCATTTCTGGGAAAAATTATTATTTTCTATTATAAGTAATCTTTAATTTCAAAAGTTTTTCTTCATAACTTGCGAAAATAAACAGAAAAGTAAATGTGACCATTAGAACAAATAATTTTAAAATCAATGGCCCTGTTGCAATTGCGACATTTTCAACTATACATTTATAATAATAATTTTAAGTATAATTGAAAATTCATTGTCATTTCGGCATATTATTGCGTTTACCTGTAATATCACTGTTGGTTTGACTGCTGCAATCTCTGTGGTTAGAAGCGGACTGCAACTAAATCTTCCTAATTACTCAAAGTGATTTAAATTAACTATGCGAATCATGTTCAATTACATGAGTTCTATTATGCATGCAGATACCACATCAGTGCGATTAGGATTAATGCCTGCACCAATAATGGAAAAGCTAAAGCCAAGCGGCTGTATCGAATATTTATGGGTGCATTATCAGTGGGTGTTTTAGATTAAACAAATTAAGAAATCATTCATCTTTATGCCAATTACATTATGTGTGATGTAATTACTTTTGAGGCTTTGTGATTTTATGTGTCAAGTTTGACAAATATGTTCCTATTTACATATATACTACAAATTGTGAGCAATAGGTGTTTTTGATACTTTACACATGGAGTTTATTTTGTAAAAGTATTATTTAAAACTTAATCGCTTGTGCCCTGTTTAGAAATTTTGACCTTCGGTTAAGTTTAAACTGGCATGATGCCTATAGAGTTTCATTATAGTACCCCAGTGATTTATGCAGTTTTGAAATAGAAATATATTAAAAAGTTTTCTTTTAATTGTACTAGTGTTAATAATAGATAAAATATGAAGATACGAAATTTTTCGAAAATCCTTTCTTAGAGTTTAGTGGTTGGATAATTGAAAGGCATTCAAGCATAATTAGAAATTATTTTGTAAACAAGAATTCATTCCTTTATTTTTTATGTCTTTAATACTCACAGAGAATTTTAGGCAAAGTCTACATTTTATTACAAGATATATGAATTTATTATTAAATTTAACCTTCCTTCGAAAACGTTTCGTGCACCTTCAAGCCCTATATGTACTTTTTAATATACATACATGGACAATGCCAAAAGAGATCTGAAAGTAAGTATTCCAACTTAGGTAACAATGATCGGTATATTAAATATTCACGCCTAAATTTAATCTTCTTCACGTAAATTCTAAGAAATATCTTCTTTGAAGTATATATTTTCACACCTCATACGCACATCTTCAACTGTTCTGGAATGACTCTGGCGTACCGCTTTTCAAATAAGCGATAAAATAAATTAAAATTTATAAAACAGAAAAGCAAAATATAAATGCCTAAAAATCGTTGAAACATAAATATGAACACGACTATACATTTCCGTCCACAAAAATTCCTTTTTAGTCCCTGAAGCATAGCTGGTAAACATAATTTTATGTAATGACATATGAATAAAAGAGCGGGAGGGAATCTCATTCCCAAATAAATTCCCAAAAATATGCCCAAAATAAAGCGAAAACACTTTCAGGAACACATAAACAGCAGAGCACAGCAAAAACAAGGAGAAACCCCTTTTTAGCGCTGGGAAAAGGACACCACTCGCGAGCAAGTCACCGCAGAATTACTCCTATGACCGGGGGTACCTTTTCATGGAGCCGGGCGCTTAATAATTCCGCAGAAATTTAGCCCACTCGAGTTAACTTGTAAAATAAAAGGCGGCTGCTTCGGCGAATTTCGTTGTTCACGGCTAATTAGAAATTCATTGCTTGTTGGCCCAAATTGCGGTCGAACCCATCTGGAGGTGTTGGGAAAACAGCCAACGCAGCGCTAGCCAAAAAGGACGATGCCTTTTGGGGGTATACAACTCCAGGATATAATGAAAAACACCCTTAATTTTCTAAAACATAAAACTGATAAAAGATATAAGTACGATACTTATGAACCCATCACTAATGAACCATTAGAAGGATTTCTTGTTGCGCGTTCCCAAAAGGCATTATATAAAAATTGATTTATTTTAGTTGTTATAGCAGACAATTATCAAAACAATCTTTGCAAATATGCATCCGATAATGCAATTGTTGAAATATTTCAAACTAAAAGTTTAAAATATTAGATGTACAAATAAGTTTCCGCCGCTTAACAAAAGACGGCTACTGGAAGGTTATATTGAAATTGTCAGTTGTGAGTTTGACGTGGAAGTAAACAACGCAGTGGAAGGCCGAAAATGTACGAAGACACGAGATTGGAAGTATTATTGGAGGAAGATTTGTCACAAACGGTAAAAGAACTTGCACTTACATTACAAGTGATTCAACAAGCAATTTTAGATCCCGAAGTACAATTCTTTAAAAATAAATTCCTATTTTTTGGTAAAAACCGGCGAAAACTTTTGGGTCCTCCTAATAGTATGAAAGTTACTCTTTACTGATACCGAATTCGCGAACAACGAAGTTGAACTGCACTTCAATTGAAAAACTATCTTTCAGACTCGCCCTTAAGCAAAAAATATTCAATTTTCTTCATTCATTAAATAAAACCTTATATAAATACTAATAAAATCTCATGTCATTTACTTACAATAAAATATTTCGAATTAAAAACATTGGAAATGCAAATGATAAAAAGTTTACCTGAAGAGTGTTTTCAATGAAATATAAGTAAGGTCGATTTTTTAATCATCTGTATTTACAGTTTATTAAAAAGACCCTTCAAAATGGTTATCCGATAAAATTGTTGAATCGATGTTATTAATGTACTTCCAATTGAAAACATTTCCAACCAAATTTTAGTTAATTGTTATCTACAACTTTGTTAATTCAAATGAGCATTTCAAACATAAATAAAAGTCTAAGTTTCAAAAATTGAAAAATCGTTCATATACATATATAGATATTGTGATGTAAGCCTTTATAAATCTGTAGAGTTTTCTTTCACAAAAAAGGACAAATTTTAATCATTTATTTTTATTTGAAAATGTCTCCGTATTAATAACTTTAAATCTTTCGATTATGTTACCAACTCGATGGGCAGCTTTAATTATGGAGGACTAAACATTGTACGCTTTTCATAAAAATAAGTTAATTAGGGTTTTTACTTACTTCAGAATTCTGGAAGTGCCCATATTGCTTTTTTCCACGAAAATGTGTAATTGCGGGTTTTTGGGTGGCTGGTTTAAAATTTGTTATTTAAATTTTATGAATCTAATACCGAGAACCTTTCATAATATTTAATACCAGTAAAGATTCTTACTTCGAATCTGTTTGGAAATTTAGTATTTCTAGTATCATAGAATAATCTAGATATTGTAGATAGATATAAGCATGTCTTATTAATACATTGGTCGTCCAACTTGCGAATGCATACAATGAATTTTCTAATTAAATTACTTTATTCAAATTCCGGGCCCAGGTTTATCGCCTCAGGGACATCCCCAATTGGAGCACTTTCGGTGAATTACCTTATTTTACGTCGCAGGGACGCTCGGCTGAAGGAAGTTAATCATTTCTTTTGCATTCAAATGAGCCAGGCGACAGGCCAGCGGATGGGAGGTGAGGAAAACATGTGCCGGGCGCCGCGACGCGATGACTTTGAATCAGTTCCAAGCTCTTGCCACAACTTGGCAATGAATTACCCCTCGCCTTCATTAATCCTTAGTCAAAAATCAATCACATCAGACGGCGGGCGCGAATGGGACAAAGGAGCCCCCTGGAAGGCACCGGGAATAGCTTGAAAGGAGCACTCAGGCGGAGCCGCCACCCCCGCCAGCACCCGGAGAAAAATTTAATGTCAGTTAGTGTCGCTATGGAGGAAATTGTAAGGCCCTGAATAATATATTACTCTGCTGCTCCTTTGTTGGAATGCGACACAATCGTCATTAATTTCCCCTCGCCTGGTAACTCCTTTGAACGCCCGCTCGTTGGCCTCTACCCTTAAAGTACCCCGGGGCCCAACAATGGTCGACCGGGAGGCGGGGGCGAAGGACGACCCTCCAGCAAACCTTCGCCTCACCAAAGGAAAAAGTTTAATCTGTTTTCGCCATTTCCCCGAGCATCTGGATGCTCCATCGGTTCTTAAGTCGATTCAATTTTTGACGATTCCAATTATCTGGCAAATCCGATCTTCCTCATTGACCTGGCCAGATATTTTGCAGGAGAAATCTACCGTGAAATCAAATAATCATTAACTAAACAAGTCTGGATGGATGCTGTGTTGCTGTCTGTGGGGCACAGACGCAATTGTGCCCCAGAAGAGCTCCTCCTCGAAAGTCGACATAGACCGACGTGGGACGGCCCCCATTTTTCTGTCCGGCAAATTGGAGAGTTTTCCTTAGCTGACCATTAAGTCTTCTATTTTCTCTTTTGTATATCGTCGAGAGATGACTTCTGGTCAAGTTCCTTCGAATAGACGTAATGTCCTTCGCTCGGGTACCCGTCGTTGTTATCCCGCCAAGAATTTCAATTTTATTAAAGCACTTCGACCAATGATCAAGTGCAGCTGGCTCCAGTGACCATGGGAACATCTTCCAGGGACTAGCTGCGCCCTGTTTGCTTAGGAATGTTCGGGCACTCCCTGGAAGACTGTCCCCGAGCCCACATAGCATCTGTATCAATTACAGATAATTACTTATACGGAATTGCTGTTGAAAAGGGTTCGCTACATCTTTCGGACCGGCCAATTAGGACTGTCTTCGAGTCCTGGCTCTTGAAATCCTCTTGAGCGGAAAATTCGCAATGTTTACCCAAGTACGCCCTGAATATATCTGATTCGATGCCCTCGTGATTGATACGGGTAAGGGCTAAGAATTAGAAACGAAGATCCTTTTGCTTCACTTATGAGGCATGAATACTAAAGAGTCTAAAGACGGTTTTGATGAGCAGGAATCCATTGACGTAACTACCGAGCGGACTTTGTGATATTGGTCCAAGACCATTTAAGATTTAATCAACAAGAATCACTTTAAATTCATCTGGACACATCTGTGGTAACTTTTTAATAATAAAAATAAAATATAAAATTATTAAAGCCTGATGATTTGCAGAATCTTAAAAAGATTTAAAATTTGGTAAATATTCATATGCACACATCAGAACAACATCATTTCAATCTTGAAAAATAAATTATATACAGCCTTTCCAAACATGGTTTTTAATTTTTAATTTATGAGATGTTTAATAAACTATAAAAGACGTAATCAATAACACCTACAATTATAAGTGAAATATTAAATGTAAAAATTATCTCATTTTTCAATTACTCACCTATTTGACTCAACATACTAAATAAGTATTATGAAAACATCGTTTTAAACAATTTTTCTAAATCATTCAATCTATCGCACTGGAATTCTTTATACTTATAATCTTAAACTACGTTATGTATTGTACGTAATACCTAATATACATTGAAAAATATAATTTATCATCTTTTTTTAGAAAATGCAATGATCTATTTCTATTTTTCTTTCTTTAACCGTCCTCGTTGTATCACCAAAATATAAAATCAGATGTAATGGTTATCTCAAAAATGATATTTTCTAGTATTTTTCATTAAATTAATAACTTTAAATTAAAATGCACACAAGTGTCTTTCTCTATGCAAGTCATAGTTAAAAAGAGTGACCCACTTTATAATTACTTACTACTGATAAAACAGAAAGATAAGAGTTTTCCGTAAAATGTAATATTATCCTGTCTCAGAAGAGTCTTCTGTGCTTCTGTCGTTTTTCTTGGTTATCCTTCAAAGGAGCGATATTATATAGTAAAGAGTATTTATGTCTCTCTCGCATGGTTAAATTGAGGTATACATATCACATAACTTTTGCATTCCTTGGCAATATCAAGGAGGATGTTAAAGGACCTTTTTATGGTATCTCTTATTGTACATGTCTAGTTTAAATGCTTTACAATTCCGGTGTAATTTCATTGCAGCAATAAAGCACATGCATTTTATCTTTGAGGAAAGGGCAGGACGAGAGTATTCATGAAGCATTACAGCAATCAACCTAAATTCTTAACTTGATCGAAATGCAGGCTCCAAATAAACGAAACAATCGCCTAAATTGACTCAATTGAAAATCGCTTTGAAATTTACATTTTGCTCTGGTAGCCAGCCTTTCAGCCCTCAATTTGCACCAATTCTGTGTCGACTAATAAACGAACGTTATTCAGTCAAATTAACTTCACCTGAGCGCTATTCCGATAAAATTGGAGAGCAGGTGCCCCGGTCAGAGGTGTTGGCACGAAATAGGAAATCACTCAATTCGCCGGGACGCTGCCACCGGGCCTGGAGGCTTTCGGGAGAATTGATTAATTCGGCAGGTGAAGAAATCAAGACAAAATTGAAATAGTTCAATAAGCCGCCCATTTGTCACTCGTATCCTTTCCAGGCTTTTTATAATTCGGGTCCACACGTAACTGATGGTTGGCAATCAATCGCTGCCTTCGTTTTTCCCACTTTTTGGCCCCTCTATCCAAATTGTTATTGATAACCCGATTGAATTGACTCGTAGACAAGCAATTTATCACGTCGCCCAATTTTTTAGTAACAAAAAGGGGTTTTTCTCCCGCTCTGGGATCGTTCCACACAACAAACTTGCGAGCTGTTTAATTTCTTTTCACACGAAAAATGTTAGCCGGAAAAAGTGAACGATCTACTGACGGCCAAAGACTGAACTGGATTCTCGTAAAAGAAACGAACAAAATATTGCCATTTTATGCCAGCAAAAAAGGATTAGCACTTCTACAAGGACAATGATTTTATAAGCATCACCATCCTGCTCATAGAAAACAGAACATGGGTTTAATATTAAATAAATCCCAAAATGTAAAATTTTAGGAAATGCGGACTAAAGCCTAATATTTATAAACTGACATATCATGATGACTACAGTACCAGCATCGTTTTGCAATTATGAGTTAGTAAATCAGTTTCCTGGCAGGAATTGTGAAAGTGTACTTTATTTCCTAAAACCTGGTTTAAAGTATACTTAAAACTGATTTTAGGCTTAAGTATCTGAACTTTGCTCCGGCATATCGATAATTTCCACATTTCCGGTTTATATATGTAAGTAAAACACACTAGTATTATATTCTTTAAGATAATTAATAAATAGTAGGTATTTTTAAAAGAACAATATATAAAATGAAATAATATACTATAATCATCTGTGATTCAAAATTAACTTAATAAACACTAATTAATAGGTGTAGGTAATACCAAAAAACTAGCTTTCTTTTCTCACAATCTATTTTATCCATACAACACTAAAATACTGATTATTTAATATCTTTTCCATTGTCTCTGATTCTCACTTTAAATTTGAATAGTCGTCATATGTACATAATAAAAAAGTGAGTTAGAAAACGTTGTCAATTCTTTTTCCAAAAGTACCTGCCATGCCTATCAATTTCATGTCGGGAAAAGATGTCAGAACAAAAAATTCAAACATTCCGCATTCATTGAACATTCTGCCTAGTCATCCATTAGATCGAGAAGGCATAAAAAGGATGCGATTAAATGGCGAAATTTACTCTTGTCGCCATCATTAAGGCGTTCGTCTTAAAAATGAAAGCGCAAAGAAATTGCTCTCCCGATTAAGGAAAAGCATTTTGCTTTCAATGCAACATCATTATCCTGTCATTACTCACTCTTTTAGCAATCGTTAACATCCTAGCGAATTTTAATTAAATCAGCAACGACAATTTATTGAACTTTTTATACTGTCTGGCTTTAGTCTTCATTATACGAATAGTGGTATAAACTGGAATTCGTAGATAATGTCTGAGCATTTAGGTTAATTTTAGATTCAAGACAGAATACCGATAGGAGTGAAAGAAATATTTATTGTGATCATGGAGAATTTAAGACGGATTTGAGCTTTTAATGGAATTTTTTTATTTGTTATATCATTCGACAACACATAAATTTGACTATGTATTTGATTGCAAATCTTTATAAATATTAATATCTAAAAGTTTCAACAAATATTTCTAAACTGAGAAAAAACCTTTTTTCAAAATGCTGTTCTTTTGATTATACAAAATATTTAATTTTTCTTCAAATTCAATCAAGCTTACTGGACAAATGGTTTTATTTCAATTTTATATTAACCAATTTTAATTATATTACAAGGTTACTTAACAAATGTGATTATTAATATATTTTTGAATTTCTTAAATCTTCGTTTCAATTTCCGTGAAGCAAATATTTTGACATTAGCTACACTTTAATTTCGAAGCAGTACGATAATTTTTAATTGCGTTCATGGACACAACTGGACAGGTAGGTAGGTTTTATATTTTTAACCAAATGTTAAGGATGCAATAACCAAATTAATTTGTCTAAGCATAAATACATCAGTTTTGGACAATTGCTGAAAATTACAAGAGAATAACCCAGTAACATTATTAAGATAAACTTTCAAAACCAAGTTGAAATTAATGGAGCGGTTTGAATTTAAGACCTTTGTAGAGCATATCATCATAGTAGCGAAATTCAGAAATAAATGCAAAAAATCGGAATTAGTTTACTGATTTCTATCAATTCTAATATTACCCAGTGTGTATTATTCTATCACATCGGGTTAGTAAAGGTTTCAGCGGAAGGGGGGTTCAGATCGAAAATATTTTTAAAAATAGTTCTTATACTACCAAAACAACCAGTGACACTATTATTATAAATTGAAGTTAAGAAATCAAGCTAAAATTAACAAATTTATTTTCATTACAGAGCTTTTTTGAAGTAACTTGTCCTTTTTAGTATTCCAACCTAATTTAGTTATGTTAAACCACCTTTTTGGTAGAAAATTGAAACCAGCCAGTTTGTAAAATTTACTACCAAATTTTTTTCTCATTGAACCTAAGATATCAAAAAATAAATTAAGGTAATGTCGTATTCAGAACTGACTTCATTAAAAAACATATATAAAAGTCCTTCGTTTTTAAGATACCAAAATGCTTAATCAACTCCATACTTTAAGTGAGAAAATATGTGAATAAATACATATTACATTTTACAAGAATTTGTAGACCATTTTTTGTTCAAAACGCGAGTGCATATAATTTGAAACCCTAAGTTAGTTGTTTGTACTAACTCATGTACCTATCTATTTATTAATCGCAGAAAGTCACTGATTATTTTCTTATTAGTAGAGAACACATACATTCTTGTTAGTTCTATATATTGTTTCAATGAATAAAAAGGAATTTCAAATTTAAATTGAACAATATCAAACATTATACATACATATACATGCAATAGGAAAGGACTTATATGTCTAAAGAGTATGTTATGCCTATTTGCAATAGGAAGACAGACATTCTAAAATCATTCCAGTGAAATTCGCAGTTGCCTAAACATTCAAAGTTGAATTTCGAATAAAAGTAAAATAGGATCCCACCCGATTTTCCGCAACTCCATCCGAAAAGGTTATTTAAAGCGCAACACGGAAGACAAAGTAATTTAATCCTGATTCCAGGCTATTTCCTGACTCTTATCTGGCACAACCGTCTAAATTGCTCCCGCTTAGCAGGGATCGTGTAGGAGCATTTAATTATCCCAAAGTACCGGGGCAATCAAAACCGAACCGCAAGAAGAAAAGAGTAGAAACTTTAATTGCGCTGTTAGCGACGAGGCAATTAAGTGGAAATGTAAAACAACATACGATTGCGGGATGAAATAAAGGTGCGCGGCGGCGGATGATAACGCACCTGCTCCGCCATTTCGGCCCGAAATTGAATCCAATGGGAAGGTTATGACAAACGGGGAGGGACTCCGAGAAGCACCACTTTACCCCTTTACTTTAAGGAGTCCCCAGAGTCCCGGGACACCCGCTTCCTACTCGAGAGAGTGCCTTTTAACGTTTAATCGCAAGACAAAAATGGATGAAGCCTTTCTTATTATTTGAACAGAGTTTTAGGGAAGCATGGCGCCATTATGATGACAAAGCCTCACCCTGGTTAATTTCGGGAAGGCAATAAACTAAATTGCTACACATTTAATTCTACTCTAATTAAAAAATATAAATATACCTGCCAGTTACTCATTTGGGCGAATGAACTAAAAACATACTCAAAACTTTAAAAAATTATACTTAATTGACAATCTACCTTAAATAAGTAGACTATGTTAACTCACTTAAACATAAGTAGCTCACTTCAATACACAATAATAATATTATTTAGTTAACCTAAAATATGATCAACTTAAATCCAAATTTTAAAATTTTAATTGTTATTCTAATAACGCCCTCAGTTAAGGTAAAATAATATATTTAGTTACTAAGTTATATTGTAGTTATTCACAGAAAAAAATACTGTTTAATATTTTCTAAGCTTCGAAGTAAAACACATTTAAAAATATCCCTTATTAAAATTCTGAGATGAAAATTAAAAATGCTTTTAGCTATAAGTATAGACGGATAATTTGAAATATTCAGCTTCTCGTGAAAATTTCTTACTTCTTTGTTTTCCCCTGATGGAATTAATTTGATTCAATTATCGGTGATCTCTAATCTGCTCTATTAGGATGTTTCAATTTTTGACTTACAATTAACTATTTTCGCACTAATTAATAGTTTCCCTTTTATAGTTGAAACTAAACAATTTCATAATCATCCTATTTTCTACCTTGTCAAAAAAATAGTTATTTGTAAACTGTATTTTCCTTCCAAGTGACAAGAGTAATTTTCTCTATATTCCAACACAGAATAAGTCCCAATAATTTAAAATTTTATTTATAGAAATATGCATAAAAAATTATTGATTCTTCGTCTTGACTCTAGATCCCATAAAATTCAAAATGTTTGTTATATGTCTTTCACAATAAGACAAAGTACCTCATTATTTTTGATAGTTTTTATGTGTATATTGCAGGTATTAATTCCATCACTTTTGGTTCAGATCTTCGAGTGTATTTAATGTTATAGATAAGTAGCATTGTACAATTTCTATGTACTAAATATATAATCGGATTTATTTTCATTCTCAAAACAAAGTAGCATATCTTCAATCTATGGAAAACCTACAGTTGGAAAAAAAATGGTAGTTGTAACATTTTAAATGTTGCTAAAATCAATTCGAATATTAATACCGATATTTGTCACTCACAATTCCCACTGGAAACCCCACCGAAAGGAGTTCCGAATCGCTTCTTTTGGGGAATTTAATTAAATGTTTTAAAATACCGTTTCTTTACTCATACTATAATTTTTAAATAACTGTTTCGGGCTCTGAATTTTAAAGTTGCATAAAGTGAAACGATATTTAAAATTTCTTATGCTCAATATAAGTGTCCTACCTTTTGAATCTTGTGGATATTTCCGATTTTCAATGTATTTTGCAGACAATTTTGAGTGTTTTCAAAATGTATGTATAGTTAATAGTCAAATGTGCCTTTTATAGAATTTATTCGACTCTCCGACTACTGTTTGATCAGCTCACATTGAAGTGCGTTCTTCCTTCTAAAGATCGAGTAAGTAACCATACGTTCTCTCTCTTCAAAACGTACATAATACGTTAGCAAAAAGGGTATTTGAGTAGTATAAACACCAGACTTGTTTTATTTATTTATTGTTTCACCATAAGTAACACAGACATTATAATAGATCACCATTTCTATATAATAATTTCTACAGAACTTTATAAATATTACTGAGAGCACGCACAGCAGTGTCGTTTTGCAATTCGGTCTACCCTTAAATATAGACGGTTTTTAAGCTTCGTAACGCAGTTGGGCTTACTATTGCAACTTTTTATAGTATTTTCGACTTGGTTCAGCACAGACTCCATGCCCCGTTTGATTTTAATTAATTTTGTGTTCATATTCGAGTTCGAGTGGAAGATCTCGTTCAAACCTCTTTGAAGACGTTCTGAAGAAGAATTTTTGATTTTATCCGTTCCGGTATTTTTCATAACTGTTTTTGGTAGCTCCTTCTGCGGTGGCAGAATGTCTTCCAGGTATTTTTCATAGTTCTCTGCCAGCCAGTCCGTGTTGTATCTGATGTTCAGCCTACGGACGTGATTAAGAGACTTCTCAAGGCAATTTTCTAGGTCCTTGCAATTTTTTATTGCTGAATCGAGTTGATTAATTTCATCGAATCGATACATATTTATTATGTGTTTTTGGGCGTTTTAGAAGTTAATAATCCATATTATTTTAAATATTTTTGACGAAATCGAAATGAAAAACCAGAGTTGTGGTTTTCAAATAAGAGAATATTTTTCTATAATAAATAATTGTTTTTCCTTGGCCTTCTATACCAAGTTGTATTGGCAGAATCAAAAGTACAAAGCTTAAAAAAGGAAATTTTCAGGGTATTTTTTATGATAAGCCTCCTACGATTTCGCTACAACGTTGTTCGGGAAACCCAGTGTACAAATATGTGTATGTATATGCACAAATATGTATATGCAATTGTAAAGTTAACAAAAGTATCAGTTTGAAAGCTATAGAAAAATATTTGAATAAAGCCAAAAATATTGTAAATAGTACAGTCGTCTACCGGAGAGGGAGGAAATATTTAAAGAAAATCTTCGAAACTGTTTATTTGTGCCTATAATTATTATGTTGAAGTACGTTTCATCAGTATTGATTTGATTTCTAGTGATTTTAAAAGGGAAAATCATTTTAGAATTATAATTAAGGACATACAATCATTTTCTTAAAACGAAACGATCTGCAGATAAATAAATGAATATAGATGCATGCTACCTTTATGGTAAATTAAATAAGCCACTGAGATAAATAGATTTCAATGGCCAAACAAGCCTAAACAATAATTTAAGATTTCATCTCCGAAAAAATTGCCAGTAAGCTAGTTGTTTATAGATCGGAGGTTGATAGAGGTTAGTATGGAAATTGTCGATCATAAAAATTTCTACAGCAGATACTATAACGAAAGTCTTTACAATAATCCAATTCATTGGAAGTCTATCATGCCCAGTTTGGGCTACTTCCGATCTAAAATGACTGGGCAAGAACATTTCTAGAATCACTGGAAGAGTAAGTAACGACATAAAATAAAAAACACAATTCTTTTAAACTTTGAAAATTTCCCTTCCTTCTTTTGTTTATGCCAAGTTTTATGTATAAAAGCTTCATAATATATAGAAATGCATATCAATATATGAAGAATAGAAATTGAACTTTGCATTTTACATTGTACGTACATAATTTACCAAAAAATACAGAATACCTTAGGAAAGAATAACTCAAACAGTTAATTACAATATTATGATCGTTTCTATAGTGTGAAAAACATAAAAGTCTTTCGTAACTGTTGCTTTTGATTTAACAAATAAAAGTCCTTTGTAAATAGCAATTTATAACAAAATTAAAAAATAATTTTTCATTATAGTTTTAAAAGACTTAAATTAATAGTAGGTTAAGATTATAGTCAAAAGGAATATAAAATATTTGTTGTAAAAATTAATTGGTAATTTTTGCCTTACAACATATGAGTTTCAAAATAGTAATTAATATATGATATTTTTAGTATAAGTTATAACAGTTACGACCCCTGATGAAAATCTTGGAAAACTCCCTTTCACTTTTGTAAAGTTTGATTTCAAGGTGACTCGTAAGTTGACTCTACCTTAGGCTACTGCTCATAGCTCAACAACTAGCGTCGAATGTATTTTTAGGGAAAATGCGAATGGCTTTGCAAACAAACTAAATTGTCTTTTTGTTAATGAAAGAACTAATGGGTTCCTGTACAAAACAAACACGCGGCAGTCAGAAATACTTTCTATCAGTCACTCAAAATCCTGGCGAAAACGAAACAACCTGCCACCATTATCGCTTTTATCTCGCCCGATTCTGGTCTGGATTTGCCAAGATAGAAGCGACACACATTTTGCGTCTTTTCAATTAATTAGTAGCAAGCAGAAAATAGGAGTAGCATTCGCATTTTGCTTTTGAAAAGGAGCCAGCCGTAATCCTGTTCAAACTGACAAGCAGCCCGAGTATTCCCGCGAAATTGCTTTTGGATCATGGTTCTGGCACCGA
Organism: Tolmerus cingulatus; assembly: GCA_959613345.1. Lineage (NCBI taxonomy): Eukaryota > Metazoa > Arthropoda > Insecta > Diptera > Asilidae > Tolmerus > Tolmerus cingulatus. Next base: position 22,456,953 of record OY390707.1, on the reverse strand, counting down.
GGCATGGAGAACGACGCCGAACAAACATGTTCCTGTGTAAATTATTGGGAATTCAACAACGCTTCTACACGATTCCCAGCATTTTGCCGTAAGCCCCGAAAACTTCTATCGACACGATTAGGCAGGTCCTTGTGCACACACGCAGACACCGCACCGCACCGCGCTGCGCGGGGGAGGACGTAGCTCTCCCAGTCGTGGAACAGGAGTTGAAAACATCTGCGCTCCCCCCAAAAGTGGCGGGATAATGCCCTCCGTGTCCTGTGTGTAAATGCGTCTTAAGTACCCTATTTAGACTTTATTTCGAAATCCTGCCAGATATGACTTTTCCTCTCCCGTGGAGTTATCTGCCCGGATCTCGCCTGGTTTGCCTTTATATTGCGATTTAAGCTGCGATGAAATATGCTCCTGGGGAAACACTCGGCTTTCATGGGATCGAAGCGATTTACTAAAAAAAAATATAAGAAAAACGAAAACTTCGACTGCCAGTTCCACGATTGAAAAATGGTAACTTTGGGAGCACCAAATGTCGCAAAGCACCTCGATTTATCCCGACGGCGATGCAGGGTACTCCTAGGAGAATCCGAAAAGTTTTATTTTTGAATTTACGACAATCGCTCCCTCCCAGCTCCGATTTACTGCCCACGGGACATTTCTGGTGGATTTTAGGTCTTTCCAATATAACGAGCGACGGCCTAAAATCATTTGGCTTGCCATAAAATTTCATAACATCCTAACCCTCCCTCCATTTCTCCAGAAAATTTTACAAATTGTACTTATAACTCCAGAAATTTTAAATGCATAAAATTGTCCAAAACACAAAATGTTATCTAATATAAAACTGCATGCAATGTAAACAAATCTTCCGAAAAATTATGAATTTTACATGTGCCGAGATTAAAAGGGTTAATGTTACTTCTATAGATATTTATGTACATATTTACGCCTGTAAGTATAGCTAACTAATTTCAGTTGCACTACTTCCAATTGCAATTACTTTGAATTGTAATGTTTAAGAAATATGTTAAGAACGAGACACATATTCTACCCTATTTGAAGAAATCGAAATTGATACATTTTGTAAAGGGTTTGAATCATTCACTACCTTGAATTTTGATGTTTCCGCTTTCTAAACAGAAAGAGAGCGAATAAAGATACACTACAAGACGATTTAAAAGTTTCTTAATAAAAGAATTGAAATTTTGCATGATTATAATTTTCTAAGTGTAGGTACAAAACCCGCAGTACCTACGCGATGACCTTCTTATCCTCTAAAACAATAAAAAACGCTTTTTCTTTACAATACTAAGGGATTGTAGCACAGAAACATATGCAATAATTTAATAAAATATGGACTACTGCTTGACATTTCTGTTTTGTGCATAGTTGATTTTAAAGTTTTCGTTTAAAAACACTATAAAACCTAGTGAAAATGTTTTCATTACTTGGAGTATATTGCTTCGATCACTTTCAAATCAACGCTTATTCTTTTTAGTTGCAAGGACTAATCTACCTTCACTAAGATGTTTAATTCTTTGATAACATAACTAATCGTTTAGTAGATATGAACTATTCTCTTGCGAATTCTAAGTAAACTACCAAATTTCACACAAGCCTGCGAGTTAAATTGATATCGGTTCAATAACGCTTATCGCCTTGAGGGGAATATTATGGAAATCACCTCAATATGTAGTAACGCACATATCAAGTCATAAATAAAGCAGAGCCCAGCTGACGAAGAAAAGCTATATAGGAGTTGGTTGTACACTAATCTGTAAAATATTAGTACAAAAAGTTTGAGTAAAACCCCTTTTCTTTACTTTTCAAACTGTTAATTGGAATTTGGCATTGTCGTCGGTGAAACACGCCCAGTGCTTGCAATTACAAGTCAAAGGACTGCCTCGTTCTGTTTTGCTTTGTTTTGTTTTTCCTTTAGCCTCCAAAATTTGGCCCGCTGCCAGTTCCGATTCAACTTTTTTACCCCTAAAACATGAATGAGCTGGTATTGTCCATTCACTCCCATAGCCAAAATCCAACATGCATAAAACAGTGCGGCTGTTTGCCTTTGTCTAAGCTCTGATTGCAGCAATTAAAGGGTAGTTTGCTCTAAAAATCTACAGACGTCACCAAACATCCCCAAATCCTGCGTATCACTGCTGTTAATTGGCTGTTCCCTCTGTAGATGCGGTAGAGGAAGGCATGGGTTTCCACACCCACTACACCACCTCCAATTCCATCCACTTAGGCGCCCGAGTGCAGCACTAGAATAAGCAGATAGCAATTACCCTAATTGATAGGAATCAACAATTTTAATGAGGGTCTATTAATAATAGCAATGCGGCACTAACTTCGCACAGTGAAGGGGAACGAACTTGCAGATAAGAAGCAACTCGGTTTTGAATTCGACGAATTATTTTGCTTGTAATTACGAAAAGTAGCTTGGCGGCAGCTGACACCCTGTGTCCCCCGAAGAGCACCTTTTACACCCACACTCGGTGGTATAAGGAGCAATATCGGAAGGAATCATTAGTACTAAAAGGAAATTCACTTAACTTTTCATTTAAGTTGTGTTCGCCTCATGTTTTTTATGAGCCACCCTGTGTTTCACATTCAAAAAGGGTGTCGAAGAGACCCACAAGAGCCCCCCAGTTTCATTAATCAAATCGATTTCCAGCTGCGTTCGCTCCCTTAATCCCTAGAAACACTTGTGGTAAATTCGCCTCCTCAACTTCTTTGTTACGTGCAAATCCGCAAAAGCTGTTAATCACTTCTGCAAGAATTTATGGACTTTCGGGCATAGCCGGGAGCCATCCGGGTTTTCAAACTCAAACCAAAACCATGGGAGAATTCTGGGGGCTCTAGGCAATCTGGAGCGCCCTTTCTGCCCCCATCGCCATGGTTTATGAGAAACGATTCGATTTCAGAAATTTCATTACAATTGATGTGGGCACATTTGCACAGTGACATGGATTTCTTCCCTATTAATTTAGACATTTCGACAGAGGCTCATTGTGCGTTTGTGTATTTGCAGCACGCATTTCACTGGCTTTTGTGAAAACTGGCAGTAGGACAGGTAAGGTATTCTATACATATGGAGATTACTCCTATCACTGTCTGATGATGGTTCTGGAAAGTGACTTCTGTAGTCGAAGTTCGACAAAAGTTACGAGTTGCCCTACATTCCAGTATTTAACGCAAGTGAATGAATAGCAGGGTTGGTGGTTTCGAATGGCAAAGTAAATTGAGTCATCAACAAGACAACAGAGAAGATGAATGCGATATCAAACATTTGAATAATTGGATTGCTCTACGAGACCAGTAATTTTCCTCAAATCGGAATTTATCTCTCTGTCAATTTAGAAAAATGTTTTCTGCTAGCATCTACAAAGGATGAAACATTAATCTTGCATTGTATGATAAGAAGTGTAATGTCAGACAAATATTTTGAATTGGAATTGAAACTAGACTTCCTGTTAAATAAATTGAATATCAACTTAAAAATCATTGGAGAAGTTATTGGTTTTGTGATAAGAAATTCGAAATCTGAATTTCGTTGAAGAAAAAGGAGATCTTACGTCCCTATTTCTTTTTCCATAATACATCTACTAGTAAGTATATTTAATATTTTGAAAAAAGCGGTAAACAGCATATTGTATCATGTAGTGTAGCGTTCCATAGCTAAATACAAACGATAAAATACGAGTAATAGAATGATAAATAAAATAATAATGTAAATATACATACCATACATACACACATATTCATTTGTGCATAAACCTTAGAACGTGGGCTCAGTTTTCCCCGAACAGTTACTTGAGTCCAAAGAAACATAACTTGATCGGGTATATGTGTATCGTAAACTTTTAAATTCTGTAAGTCGTGTTATTTGCAAACCTATTATATTTTCAGTTTATATTCCAGTAACCTATATCTGTTCAGATTTTTCCGAAATTAGATTCAGGATGATATCAATTGGCCGGCACAACTTAAATCCAAAGGAGCCTCTCTGGCACCGGGCCTATTTTTGAAAATCGATTTAAGGAAGCTCAAAAGTATTTTAAATTCGTGACTGGAAGGAATAAAGAAATATTTGTTTTATTTTCATACCTACTCTAACTTCCCTCCTTACAAGGATTAATTTTTTCCCACTATATTAACACACATCTTCTTAAGTGATTTAATTACCTATACAGATATACCACATTTTAACGCTATAGTTCCTAATAATCTCCGAATAAAATTACTGTCCAATATGATTTGACGAACGCATATTGCGAAACAGTAAGTTTTGCTAAGGAACCATAACATTCTTTTATTCAAACCAACCATTGAGTGAAACAGATTCGAATTCGGGTTGCAGGATCGCATTTATACAATATTCGACTTTTTTTATTTGCATACATGGGTAATTTGAACACATGTAAATGTAAACTCATTATATAATCCGAAGGCTGGTTTGCAAAATATACCCTATGTAAAACGACCTGAATAATTTATATAAAAATGAGCATAGTTTTTCTTTATAACATGTAGTCTTAATGCAATATATTTCAAAAACAATTTTGTGCCCAACATGACCCACCCTGACCTTTATCATTTGTCTCCCTGCGGTGCAAACATGTGACTTTTTCCGACATAAACCACCGTAGATCATACGTTTGGTACAGAAATTGCTATACATCGCAGACCTTCAGATGTTATGGCTGGAAAGGAAAATGCTATCTCTAACAAGAAATATTTCAGGTCCAGCCAATTTTCCCTTTTCGTGTCTCTCTTTAACGAAGAAAAAAAAAACTTTCCTTTTTTTATTATTTGGTCCGGGAGTTTTGTGAAAAAGTGCAGATGCTGCAGGAGTAAACATAATCCTGAAAACAAATGACCTCCAACGAAAATATTTTTCTTATCTAAATTTTCAGGCGATTACACATGAAATACCTTCTTCGAGACGAAACGCAACTCCCTTTGCCGGTGTGTGGGTGGGATGGTGGTTTCCTTATAACCACTAGGGCCAGCATCCCCCGGCCGAGATGTGGTGCGGTAGTGGCTTTATGTTGTTTTTGCGCTTTTCATCTCGGCCCGGATGTGGGGAACGGATCGATTTGCTGTTTCGAAGATAATAAGCATAAACATTTCGTTGCTTATGTTTTACGAAAATTGCTCAGTTATAAATTTTATTACACCGCTTACCTTCGATTGTTCTTTTCATTTCGCAATAAATTGAACATTCTAAAAAATATAACGATTCAGGGATGATATTTTCTTGATTTCTTCTATACCCTTTTAGTCTTTTATGCCCCTCAAATATAACATTTGTTTACTTCAGTAATAAAACTACATGGTTCGCAGAATCTTCGAAAATCATGTACTACTATACGTAAGCCGAAACACAATTCAGTTTTTGTATAAGAATTAGTTTTCGTATTACACAAGTAAACTAATTTTTGAAGGATGTCTGACCATAGGTATTTTAGGCTATTTTTTTTATTTAGAAACTAAAGAAAGACTGTCTGATGTAACTTCTAGATGACTCTTAACGTAATATGCGTAAATATGAATAGTACAAAGTGTTCAAATAAAGTACAACTTAGAGCTACAAGATATTTGCATTTCAGAACATAACTATATTATCGAACCAAACGTTTTTCTAGAATGGAGTTAGAAATAAGACAGCGAAAAATATGTTATTTTCACACCAAATATTATACTTAATATGCAAACGGAAACAACCTTCGTGCTTGTCGCAGCCAACACCAGGGTAAAATCATGATACGAAAGATGGCAAATTCCAATATTGCAAAAAACATGAGAGATATGTAATTTTGTGGTATTAACCCAATGCCATTGCCCAACAATTTTTTTCGACATATTGCCGTAATAGCTGTAACATAAAAAGGAGCTGGCTGGCACTGTTCGGTGCCTGATGGATTATCAATATTATTTCCTTGAACAATGTAAGTCCTTCAAAAAGAATTCGTTCACATAAATAGAAAGGATTTCTTCGAAACGAGGAAAGTTTCTCTGTTCCTACTGTTTTTTCGTTTTCTGTACTTTTTTTTTTAGAAGTCTACACGAACCACAGGAGTATGTAAGATAACAACTTCAGAAGAATTCAATGGTGGCGTATGTTTCATGGTTCATTAAAATGCACCCTACTGTTTTTCGCTATGTATATTCAATAAAAAGAGATTTTGCCTATGTTCCGTTCGCGACGAGTGGCGGAAGCATTCGGGAAGTGGCAGAGAAATCGATATGTGGAATTCTATTTCCTCCTTCTTTGAGTGCTGTGCGAACTTCCTCTACTCTGTGATTTGGCGAAACATAAAGAAATTTATTACCTATAAAAGTTGTATGCTCTTCTTTTACTTGCGCAATATGTCCCGTCCGCTTCAAAGAGGAAACATCCTGAAATTGGCACAACTAATAAAATTTTGTCATACCGGATTTCTGCTTGTAACAACAGCGCCATGCCCGAAGTGGGCGATGGTGCTAAACGGTTCTAGGTAATAATTTATTTACAAGTGGACCATAAAGTCAGTCATAAAGAGACAGGCCTTAGGGCATCAAGGTCAAATTTATTGCAATTGATTTTTTCCCCATTTTGAGATGTGTGTCCATCCGGGGAATATGCGGTTGTTCAATTCTTCCTGCTTGAACGCGTCACTGCCGGATATAATCAGTAATGAGAAATCTGACGAATCACTCTAACGACATAAGGAAACAAGGATAATTCCTTTTTCAAGTTTTATCTCTATAGAAATTGATGTATTTATATATTGTCATAGCCAAAGAGATATACATATGTATAATGTATACACATAGGCATAAACATTTCAGGTTGAGTGCATACATGCATACATAATGTATTCAAATGAATAAAATTTAAACTTACTATTTTGTTATTTTAAGTTTAGAGTGAATATTGCAGCCTTTTTCTGCAATAGAAACGATCTTTGAACTTTTCAAAAGACAATATTTTCTAAGCAAAATGAATATTATATATTCAAGGATTTTTTTTTTGTTTTAGCAAACCAAAAAAGAAATTCTGAGATTCAACAAGGTTTTGAAATAGGTACAAGTTCTAATCATTTTCACTTTAATCCTATACAAACGTGAAAAGCTAATGACACAACTTTTAAAAATTTAAACTTGCCATTTACAAATTTCAGACCATCGATCGGTAGAAACAACTTATTGCCAAAGTCTGAACTTTTTGGGTAATTCTTATGGAATGGGAATATTTTGGATGTTTTATACTTTGAAGATAAAGACTGAGTAAGCACGATATTACTCTCAGAGGTTATGTGTTAGGGAAGACAATTTTTGGGTAAGTCAAGCAGTGGTGGTGAAAAAAGTACTTTGTCTAAAGGGGGCACCAAACAAAATTACAGAAAATTTAGCAATATAAAATTGACCTTAATTAATTATCAATTTGCAAGTGTAGGCATTGGAAAATCAAAGTTTCCAATTTAAATTTAATTTAATTTAGTAATAAATAAACCTCTCCAAAAATTCTTTTGTCGTGGGAATCTCGTACATAATGACAGTTATCTTTTTTATTGATTAAGTGAGGCAAAATTAGAATACAATATATACGGAAGAATTATTGTCCGATTGTATAGGCCACGCTTTCATTTAAATTTCGAAGTTCAATGGTTTTTGAATTAATTTCGAAGAACTCGCATTTTCAGTTTAAAATATGTTTCTATTTACATATTTATTTATTTTTCCTTAATTCTATAAACAAATTTATGTATGTATCGACACTGAAGCTATGTATGTAAACCTTATTATCTAACTATCAACAACATGTCAGGCAAGGGAATATCGGCTATTTTGCTTTTTTCGTAAAAATTAATTGCTAATATGTATAACAGTTATTAACTCTAGTTTATTCAAAGTGTATGCAGCTGTAAGGTGGAGTAGTCGCACGACAAATTACATAAAAATACGACTTGAAACTCTATTTTCTTTAAACGAAGTGAGTTTCCGCATCTTGAAACCATAGAGGAAGCACGCTTTCGGACTTTATGAGAAATAACTTTACTAAATAAAAATCAAAATAATTTAAAGGTACTTATGTCGGATTTTCAACGAATGCAGGCATTGCCTTACATTTGGAAGTAGGTAGGTATATAATACATAGATGTAAGATAGATAATAAGCAACATCCTGCAAAATCTTCTATTTGATTCAAAAGACGTTTTTTTTATTGACTAGCAATGTTTACAATGAATAATGCAGAAATAAACTGGCAGGTAATATGTTCTATTACCAGATTTATAAATTTAAACCTGAAAATTGGAAGTTTGCACTATACAGAAGGGTAAAACTGGGTATATCTACCAAAACAGAGCAAACGCACGAGTGGTTCAAAATCAAAAGAAGACGTTCTCTTCAGTTATTCTTCCCTCGTGAAAAATTTTGTAAACATTGTGAGGAAGTTCGCGGTACAAATTCCGATACACAACCCGAATCATTCCGAATGCATTGCGTATCTTTTGTATCCGTTTCAGTTTTAATGAAACAGTTGAGCGGAATAAATTAAGAGGAATCAATAAGATAGGAGCCGCTGCAGTCAGGCCCAGATAAATGTTTGCTCGTTAATATGTACATCCGCTTCAAAAGTTCGGAACAGATAGGGGATACCCACATGGAGCCCCATTGTAATGCACAAAGCAACTTAAAAGCCCTGGAACATTTGAATCAGATAACGAATCCAACCCGAAAAGTAACCGAAGTCACGTACCCGGCTGCAATCAACTTAAATTGTTTGAAAACGTACGCACATAGGGAACAGCTGGAACCAATTCGGGCGTCCTAGCCAAAAGCCCCCACCGCAGTATAGTGTAGCCGGCGCCCCATCATAGTGCCGCCGGAGTCTCCATGCATAGGGCTCCGCCCGACTGCTGGCTGGCCTTTTAAAATATTGTAATTCGAGACAATTTATATCTTGAGGTAAACAGGTGCGGCCGTGTTTTACGTGAAAGCCACATCCAATTTTTGACTGTGGGTCCGGAGCCCGAGCCTTTGGCGCGCCGTCGCCTTATTGGTGAAAAATTATTTTAGGCAGCCCAACCGCACCGCAGCAGCCGACCGAAACACGTGTAATTAAGATTTATGGGTGCCGAGGTAAACATCTTGTTAATTTCACGGAATGTACCAGATGGCATCCCCGCAAGAAAGCGCCGCGACACAAGCTTTCACTAGCAATCTTCTAACAAAGTACAGAGCCGCTCCACCTCAATCTCCATTTCTTTCGCCCGATTTTCCGGCCTTTCATACCCCTCTGCGGCACCCTTAGCTGCTGCCAAGGAGACCACCACCCAGGCACATTATCCTTTATGATAGCAATTTATAGTCATAGCAGTATTATGAGCTTTTTGTGTTTCTCCGAGGAAAAGGGCGCTGCGTACTTTCCTGCCGGAGTAGTTTTATCTACGGGGCGTTTGAGAACATTTGGGCGTTGTTCGTTCATATCCTACCCCGGGGGATGTGGGGGATGCTGGAAGAAAGGGCATATATGGACCACATCCGAGTCGAATGCGAAATTATTACTTCGACATAAACGTAATGGAACAAGCAGCTGTCAAATTATTGATTGTTCTCGTAACTCAGTAGAAATTCTCATTTGTTGCAGTCTGCTCCTTGCCTGGCCCATGATTTACTGTCCGAATGCCCAGGATCGTTAATCTTCGTGCCGTAGCACAAGTGCCAAACATTAAGACAGACAACATCCGCACCACAAGGCATAGCAAACGCCCTCCTTCTTCCTTCCAGCGGCTCCAGAGAAGGTCTCAGCTTGAATTGCTAACTAATGTAAACTACGATTTTCAGCTCATTTACAACTTAATGGATAAACCGGCAAAAGCCCCTTGATGGGCCCTAACTATGTACCTCTTGAGATACAAAAATTTTGCATGTCTTAATGAGACGGGTTTTAACTATCTTCAGACTTTGATTAATGGGCTAGTGGTGTTACACAGCTCCTGCGAACATTCGACGAATTTTTATTTTAAATAGAGAATCTGTTTAGCAACTATCTCTAATAGCAGACAGACAGTTAGTGACCTCAACACTTATTTTCATTTCTCTCGATTATACTTGTACTTCTAATTATAGCAAAATAGGAAATTTCAAAACTATTAGACTATATACACTACGATAACAAATGTTAATAAAATATCTTACATTAGCGTCATTTTGTATAATCTTGTTTTTGTCATTGTTTGATACAATTTTTTTTCATTCACTATTATATGTATATACTGTACTATATACCTATCCCTCGAACTCTTACGCCCAAAGTTTAAAATGTGATTCTATAAATTATTTCTTTCAAATTCGTCGATATGTTAACTAATAAACAAATTAAAAACATAATAAATCCAACTTTTTGGATTATGCATTGTAACTTTCCTAGTTTTTTAAATAAAAATCTATTTTTCTTATAACTTTCTCTTCGATATGTATGTCTCAATAAAGTCCCACATTATTTCTTTTTGACATCCTTAAACGAACCCTATTGGTATAGTCAAACCATCTTGTACGTTAATCAATTAACCTTTAAAATTATTTTATTTTTTAACGCTGATAAAAGATAATGCCTTCTTTATACCCAAAGCTGATTGCTCCACCTTTATTTCGATAGTGTGTTTGTCACCGCTTTAATTTTAAAACCATCGAATGTTCCACCTATTTAAACAACCAAAAGCACGACAAGTTACCTCTGCCCTCATTGGTAAACATTTGTTTCCTCCTCCCCTAGTTTATGTCCCATAAAATTATTTTCGACTATACAATGGCACGTTGCCAAGTAGTTTGTTATATCAATAAAATTCGCTTGAGTTTCACAACCAGCAGCCCTAGGCGCCGCCCTGCTAACGGCAGTTAAGGTGCAGTTCTGCAGGTAAAAAGTTCACTACGATTCCCAGAGATATGCCTGATAACAAATCACTATACAACTTGGCTCGCATTCGTGAGCAAAATCCATTTTTGCGGAAACTGGATCAAGTGCATCGTCAGTGGCAAAAAGTTCTACTAGCGAAAAAAGTCGTTGCAAAATCGAATATCTTGGCTGCAAGGAGGCGAATTCAGCCATCGTAGTGAGTACCCAATTCAGCACACTTGGGAATTGGTAATTAATGGATAACGACGATATTAATTTGCAGTTCCGAAATCTGCTCCCAACGATACCGTGCAGCCAGAAAAAAGTACAATGCTGAGTTTCGTGCAGAAGTAGTAAGGCTGGAAGCAATGCAGCCGACAGCCAACGATGCCATGCGATTTCATCGGTATTAAAGGTGTTAATGATAATTACAAAAATATATACATAATAAATTACAATCCAGACACTTCACCATCACCACCCTGTGGCCACCACTTTTTTCCGAACGAGAAATTTCCTGGACGCTGCGCCAATTGAGGGGAATCCTTTCGCAGCGGGAGCGAAGACGCCTGGAGCATATTCTGGCATAAATCGATGAATGCAACCTCTGTCAGCAAACAATAATAAATTCATAATTGGCAAATGCACCGCGCTTTAATTGATTCATTATACATTTAAATTGAAAAGAGCACGGCTGGTGTGGATGGTCGGGGTTTTTCCCGCAGGTGATCAACTTTTCCGAAAAGCAAATGTTTACCCGAATATTAACCAAATTAAGTGAGCTATGTTCTGCTGCTAATTATATTTTTGGGATTGTTTAGGTGTATTGGCCCAAAACACTTCCCGACATGCCCTCAAGGCACCATGCCACACGCGTTGAGTGAGTTGACACAATACCTTCAACATAGTCCTAACAAGCTTAACAAACATAGTTTCGAATTTCAAAATTGAATAATTTAGAACGTGTCTCGCTCTTCGTTCTTTACCTGTAAACTAGCGACCAGGTTTGGAAATATTCTTATCACATATTCCTAGCAATCCCATTTATCCCATCCTGCGGCCGTATTTGGTATCTTTGCTTGATTCATAAAATCGACAACACAGACTTGTCGATTCTTACAAAGTAAGCAATTTGGCAATATGATCAGGTCGACAACCTTATTTTAATCCTTTAATATTTTTAGATAAACTCAGTAATATACAGTGGAATATATAGGCTTATTAACATTTTGCCCACAAAACTTCGTCTTCACGATAGCACATATGGCATCGTGTGATTTTTCGATGACAATCGACTGCAATTCAGTTGATGTCGCGTTACCCAATATATCCATATGTATTTGACGAAATTAACAGAAATATAAGGTACCAATGTTACATACCCGAATTTTTTTGAAAAGGTCGCACAACAATCGAAATATACTAAGAGCCACTAAATCAGTCGTTACCTCAACATAATTCACTATAGTTCGCATACTAAAGTGTTCGGCAAACTTACCTAAATGTGTAAAAGAAAAAAGAAAGCACATTATAAATTGACCAAAAAATGAACTATGAAGTTGTACTTACCTGGTATCTGGGTGCTCACAAGTCCATCCAAATCGCAGTAATTAAATGAATTATTAAAGATTTGTATAACGAACAGAAACTGATGGATATTTTAGACAATATCAGGAGGGAAGTCCGATAACAGCAATATAGAAAACAAGAACGAATATTGTTGCGATAAAACTGTGTAAAAGCGCACCGCACACACCCACAACATGTTTGGGGGCCCTTACCTTTGTTGGCCGCCGCGGCAGGTGAGAAAAGGCGACAGCTCCCTCACCTGTGACTGGAGGTAAGCACACGCACTGCGTTTTTTTAAGTGAAACATCACTGGAGGACACATTTAAAGCACAATTATTATTATACCGGTTGAATATAACGCGGGCACTCGCGAGGGGGATAAACGCAGTCGGCACTGGAAATCCGCGCAACCGACTTATGTCCTTATGACAGAAGTCAAACGCCAATGGGGACTAATTTCAGGCGACTTCAATGGCGTTGCCAGATTTGCCATTTGTTGCCCAAAGTCGGCTGAATTTTGGAGAGATGGCCGAATTCATCATCTGGTGAATAGTTGTCCAACATTTTGTCTCCGAGCAGCTAGTGGAAGGGGATGACTTTTGGGTATAAAGGGCCAAAGACTATGGAACCCACTTTACAATGATTGAGTTCTTACTGGATTTATGCTCAATGGCTGCATATTAGGCCAATTACTTTTTAATTGTTTTATGAATACCTAAAAAAATTGCGTAAATATTTATATTGAATTAATAATTAATTTTGGCATAAAGGACCACTTAAAAAAAATTTGTCCGTTGAAATTTTTTCGGAACCCTGTAGCACTGTATGAATTCCTCTAGTAAATTCCAAGCCCCGTCTCGGCTTTTTTCTCTCGTTTCCACCACAATGATTAAGCATGCTATCAAATTCTAGCAAAATCGTGGGGTTTGGAGGAATAACGGTACCAAGGTCACGAAAAATGAAAAGCTTACTATAAATTGCTGGAGTGAACAGTCTTTGTAATGCTTTGTAATGTAGCTTCCATAGTATTTAATAACAACCTACAACTTTCATAAAGTGTTATTTTTTGAAGAACGGTTCGAAACAGGTCACTTTTGATGAATATATTCGTCTTAACACAAAAGTTTACAATTTTTGTGACGAATATATTCGCTATAAACAGTTAACTGAGAACTTACATCTTTCTTTTAATTCTTAAACCGCTACACATACCATCATCCAACAGCTGAACAAAAAATACGGCACGAATTGTAACCTGTTTAGGTTCTCGTTTCTACATATTTCAGCTCAACAAAAGTCACTCAATTTTGCTACCGAAAACACTAAGAAAAACTAATGAGATGTTCATTCGTACTTTCATAAGTTCATTCGTGTTTTCCCAAGAGAATAGAACAATTTCTAGGAAGATTTTAAAGATCCTGTTTATGAACCTATAGTAAAGAAACACGGAATTATATAATATGAACACAACATAAAATTCGAATACAATTCGAAACGTTTATTTAACGGTTTACAAAAAGAAAACATGAAGACGTACGCCTACACTATCAATAAATTAATATTTTACAAATTAAGTTTACTTTGAGTCATCTGAATTCATTTCATGTCGCAGCACTGCTTTAATTCTTCGATTAAATGTTAAAAATGCAAAAATTAAAAAATAAAAAGAAATTAATGGTGAAACGAAAGTCGAAAACGAAAAATTATAAAGAATTACGGCCCTACATGCGAAAATAAGTAAATTATGAGTAGAAGTTGGTCTAAATCAAGGTAGCATATCCCGTAGTAGCTCCTTTTGGCTCGCTGTTAGTCTCTCAGGGAACTGGATATCAAAAGCCACCAGAAGATCACCTTTCCTTGACGTATCCTTCGGGAACGGCAATCCATATCCACTGATCCGCTTTACAGTATTTGGCTTGATGATTTCTTGCATGGTACTGATTCGCAACTTATCGCCTGACATTGTAGGAACTTCGAATACAACACCACAAAGTGCCTGGAAAAATAAATTGTATTAATTATATAAAAAATCTAAAGGCTCAAAGCTACAAATCTGTAAAAAGTGTATGATATTGGATTTTAGTGAAATTTATTTAATTTTGGTAAGGCAATACATGTATATTGCCAAAATTTGGCGCCAAATGTTAATTGACCTCTAAAATAATTACACAGTCCTAAAATAGATTTTTCAATGCACAGGGCGCAAAATGACTATTTTCCGTGCCAGCATACTGGGCGCAAAATGGTTCTTTCTTGACCTAGCCTGCTTATCTCTTTACATACAAATGACAATTTTTATTACTTTCGAGTCCTGTACTTAGAGAATTTTGTTTATCATAAAAATTCCTCATCAGAAAAGAAGGCCTGCATATTACAAACCTTTTTTTATTTATTGTAGAGAAAATAGTAGGGAAAGAAAACTTGCTACAATTTTCAGTCAGTCGAAAGGCAACTTTTACAGTGAAAAGATCGTGACTTAGTTTTTTTTTTCATTACAGGGGGCTCCGCCCCCCGTACCCCCCGGCAGGGGCTTCGCTTCGCTCGGGGCTAAAACTCACACTCGTCGGGAATCAGCAATTTTGCGCCCTTGATGCACAATGTACTATTAAAGTTTCTTAAATTCCAAAGATATTGCTTATATATTCATATAGTGTAATATTTAATTCGATCACATCGCGAATCACATTTAAGTATATAGATTCCTTTTAAAGTAGACTCCAAAAAAGTTGAGTTGAAATCAATCACTGAAGTCTTATGTTTGGAGCTATCATAAAAGAAAACAATTAGCTGAATCACCACCTCTCTTAGCTCGTTAAGACTCCATGAAGGCGCCGTAGATGCCGTAGAATGCAATCCAGTGCAATAATAATAATCATTCCCTGCAAAACGGGCAATTATTGCACTTACTATCTCGTTTACACTTTCCATTTACAAGTTTTCTCAGGTTTTATTAGGTATTCGTGTCAAAGAACAGTATCGTTTTCTTGTTTAATGGATCGCAACATCTGTGTCTTCTCCTTTTGCATTCCCACTGCTTGCCCCACTTATGAAAAACGCTAATTTTGTGTTTTTGCGGAGAAAATAAAACCTTGAGTAAAGTTGCAAAAGTGTGAATAATTATGTTAGAGTTGATTACACGAACTCAACTCTTGGTGCATTCATTAAATCACCATATGATCTACTTACTTGCCAAATCGATTAAGTTCACAAGTACATAAAATGTGGAGACACTGATAGAACTTCCACTTGTCGAATATGTTATCATTTTTAAAAATTAATTCAAATAAATTTTATTCAATATTAAAAGTTTAGGTGTATTGATATTTAGGTTCAGAAATAGGAAGAACATTTGAAAAACAAAATTGTTTTATAAAGTTCATTATTGAAAGTTAAACAAAAATTTGAGATAGTTCCTAGGGGTTTAAAGTTTACTCTGTATAGAGTTACCATCGTTAATAGCGTAATCAAAAACAAAAGGTAACTTTTTAACAAAAAGTCATAGTTTTATAAGATTTTAGCATCGTTTGCATGAAAAAGTATCCTGGAATCTCTTAAGGGGAAAACAATGCTTTTATATGTATAACTTTTAAATGTATAGCAGTGCAAGAGACCTCCTTACGAAACGCCCAAAGTTTTGGACATTTTTTGGAAACCGCAGTAAAATTGGAGCTTTTTTAAAATATTTCGTGGCTAATTCAGTAAAAATTATACTCAATGAAATGCGAATTTCCTGTCTTTAGTCACATGGTACTTTGTATATATATTCATATAATAGCTACCGTTTTATAATTAGAAAATGTTATCGTCTTGCATAAAGAAAAAATAAATACTTAGGAAACTGAATGGCATTTATTAAAAACGACAGTCGACTATGTACTTCCATTTAAGTGATAAAGAAAAGCACTTTGCATTTTCAGCCGTAATTTAGCCGAAGAGTTTCCGCATAGCCCGAGAAAACATGGCAGAAACTCAAACAGGTGGAGTTTAAAAGACAAAGAATCCAAAAAACGGCGACTAAAGTCAGTTCACGATTATAAATTTTGTGTATAACTCAAAAGTAGAAAACACTTGAAGTCAAACAAAGCGGAAAGTTGTCTCATCTGTAAGACGCTGGGAGTGGATAGAAGTTCTACTCCACCCGCGAAAACATAAAGTTAACCTTATTAAAATTGCCGGCAGGCGGAAACTTGTTTTGCCACCGTGTTGTCCTTCCCCCCGACTGCGCGGGCTTATTCAAGTCATAATGCTTGAAGATGCAAGCCGCGTTCCTAGAAACCCATTAAAAACTAACTGCAAAGTGCATATCTATTGAGATGTTCCCTCTCGAGTCCATTTCCAGGAGTGGCTCGAGTGGCGGGAGGAAGTGCACTGTTTGCACCGAGTACCCCAAAGGATGGGTTCGGCTGAAGCTAAAAGGACGAAGCCTCTAATGCTTGCTTATGGCCAAAAGGAGGCGCCTAAAGAGAGTAAATCCACTGGCAAGCTAAATAACCGCCGCGCTGTGAATTTCAATTAGATGAAAATTGTTTTCTTTGCCTCCAATAAGATTCCTCAGTATCGATTGGTGCCCAGTCGTGCTGAAAATATGCATTGTGTTTTGCCGATCAACTTTCCGCTGATGTCAGCGATTTTGCCGCATGCAAATTTCTTCCCTGGGCTCCCGCCGTTAAAAATTCAAATAGCTACCAATAATGATGTCAAATTTAAAGTGCTTCCGAATTGGCTTGGGCTATAAACTAAAATCAGCGCGAGAGAGGGAATTTCAATTAGGTTGACGTACTTTATTTATTTATGTAGAGCGTGTGCACTAAAGTTGATCTTTCCCTCATTTAAATGAGAATGAAAAACTTTAGGATTAATTTTTCACCTATTATAAACATACAAATTTATCCAAACTCTTTCCGAATCAACGGGCATTGCCTAAAAAGGGCCTCTTAATTGTTAAATTTATTGCAGTATTTTTTAGATATTTTAGGCAGATTTCCCATTTTAATACTTAAAAAATAAGTTCCAGTCAAAATTTATCTTAAATCGCAAAAAAATAAAAATACGTAAGTTGAAGATTTACATTATAGAAATTGTAAAGGATTTCACTTTTTATTGATTTTATATATGTACATCTTCTACAGATTTGGGTATTTTTTTAATATATGGTAATTTTTCACATAGCACATATCCTTCAATATGTCTTTTAAAAATATTTAAATTAATTTAAAAGGATAGTATTAAATTTCAATTAGAAACAAAATAATATCAGTCAAGTTGACCCCAGTAAGTTTACTAACCAAATTACCTTCCCCCAAATGGGCCTCTAAAAAGTTCGATTGAAGGTCCATACAAGCAAATGAGTTAAACATAAATATGTAGTCATAGCTATGAAATCTTACACTTACGCGTAATGTAACACGTACTTAGACAGCTTTTTACAAACTGATTTGAAAATTTAAAAGTGAAAATAATTGTGTAATATATGTAAAATAAATTATAGCTTAACAAAGTCTCTCCCTACTATGTTTTATACAAATTTGGAACTTCCCATACCTGTTATATTCCAAAATTACGGTACCAATTTTTAAATAAATAAGTTTAAAAATATATCCTTAAATATAACTTTTATAGAAATTGAATTTCACATTTGTTTTATCATCTTTAAAATCAGCGACCTCAAAAACCGATAAGTCGATATTTTCACGAAAGTGCTCATGTACTACATATACTCAGTCGTCATGGTATACACTCAGTACACGTGGAATTCTCATTACAGCCACTGTATCAAGCTTTAAAATGTTGTCAATATTTCTTAAAAGAGGATCCCTGGTACTTTAAAGAAAAAAATAGTCAAATTGGTTTACTAAAAGATTGATTTTAATAAACGTACCCACATATGCAAAGAATTTTAAAACTCTTTTTTTATTTTATAGATTAATCCTAAGATCAATTTAAATTACCAAAGTGTAAACAGAATTAATGCAGGTCTTAACGTGAGGCTGTGAACAGCATTACAATGCCAACATTAAGTATATATGAATCAAAAATAAAAATCAGTTTCATTCAATAAACGCGAATTTATTTGAAAAAGGTAGATTTCACATTTTATGCAAAAATGATTTTAAAATGAATTTTTAAACACGCGCGGGACACATTATTCCAAATGGGACTGAAAGGGTTACTTCATGATTCAGCACATATTTATGTTTCAACATACATATATGTACAAATAAAGGTTTAGAGTGATATCGTTGTAAGCTTATTTTGTTTTATGAGTCCTACAAAAGCTTAATTTGTAATAGAAAGACAAATCATGAAAATTATACAAATGGAATTTGATTTATGTTTACAGAATATATTTTCTCCGATATAAAAATCGTTAAAGACAAAAACCATTTCTTCCGCTACAGCTGCCAAATATGGAATATGTGTATGTGTAAGTTAGTTAATTAATTGCTAAATCTGCAAAAAGAAAAACTTGAACAACTTTTCCCACAAGAAGTAATTATTTAATTTGTTGGAAAAAATTTCGCAAAGGCAGAAAATTGCTGGATAACTAAGTAAAGAAGTAATATACCTCTGTTAAGACAGTGCACATGAGAGACATGGTAGACTTGGTAGAACACGGCAGACCTCCTAAAAAGGTGCTCATCTTATTGCTCGGAGCTTGTCAGTGACGATCGTAAATCTCCCAGTACAGAAAAGAATTTGAAATGTTAATTAAATGCCTCGCCAAAAGCTGAAAAATGTTCACATAGTGGATATATGCGAGAGCGTAAATTACGTGCAATATATTTTCTGAAATTCCATCGATTTATGGCCTAGATTTGGCTTCGAATGCAGAGAAAATGGAAATTTAATTGATTTTCACACATATGAGGAGATTGGGGCTCTGTCTTGTCCCCAGGTATTGGGGCCTCCCTGCCTTCATTCCGAATGACAAGCCATTGGTACAGGCACAGAATCCCCATCCATAAAAGTATCTTGGATCCGGCGACTGGAAGATTAGGCAGATGTGATTCGAGCCTCGTTCACAAAGTGCTAATGACAGAATCGATAAATTTTAATTAAAAGCGCCTTAAACTGAGCATTTCACCTGTTGGGGGATTTTCAGGCGGCCGCACTAAATTTATGACTGTCGCGACAAAACGCATTTATGAAACCAGGCACGCAGCACCCAGATCTCCGGGGATGCATCAGACTGGCTCCAGTGCTGGGGACAGCTTTAAGGCAATGCCCAAAGACAAAACCCCAGCAGAATTCGAAAACCGTCACTCGACGGAATGGCTAATCCCTGGTGACATAAGAAATCCAAAAAAGGACAGGACCTCTTTTTGCCACCGAGGTACATGTGCCCAGAAGAGCTGGGCCGTATGCAAATTTCTCACTATGCTGGCGTAATGAATTATTTGCATATAATTGTTCGTTGTGCGTGCGCTGTGCATAAACTAAAAATAAACAGAAAAACTTTATGGAGCGGAATTGAAAAAGTCGCGGTTAATTGTGACCCGCAAGCCTCGCACTCCTTCAAGAGCGCCTCCTACAGTGCTCAAGTGGTCGTGGAGAAAAGGATTTTTTTATGTCAACGATTCTCGTAGCCTCTCATGGTAATGCGGGTCGCTGTAGAAGTAAGTCTTGAGTAAGCCAGCAGTACTAAATATATTCATTTGCGCTGACAAAAGGCCCCAAGGCATGCAAAAGCGCTTCATCATTGAGCTTGATTTTGATTAATTGCATTCTGTATCGTTCATTCAGTAATAATGATATATTCGCCCTCGAAACATTTATCCAAATTTGGGCACTACTTCAATAATGCCGGTGAATTAATACGCTCAATTCTTTCAATTTGATTTAATGCTTCATTTGAGGTAAATAACCGGAAAACTGTCTAAAAGGGCTTTGGAGGATTATAAATAAATACTATACACATTTATATGAAACTGCAAAAATTATCTTCGTTAACTTTGATTCATTAAGCATAAATTTAATACCACGAACCTTTTTGTCAATTACAATATAACGATCACTCAAATCTCTCTATTATTATCTAGCTCATCTGATTATTTACTACCAGTTTTATTTGAAAAGTTCTGGCATTTTATACATTATACAAAAAATACTTTTTAAGCAAGACAATACTCCGGTTCATACCTTCAGTTGTATACCAAACTACGCATTTACCTACATGCAATTTATTTTCGCGTTTCTTCGGTTTCCATAATTCAAGCATGTAATACCATTGATTTCTATAAAATATTTATATGAAAGGAGAATTTAATCTGGTTTTTAATGTAACTAATTAATTGCAATATGTACATTTATTTAGTCTTAAATTGTACACTTGTATTTAGAATTGTTTGGTACAAGGAGTATCTACATATGTACTAGACAACAATTATTATTAATTCAATCAAAACTACTATTGCTGGTGTTATAGGCTATTTCTGTAAGTTTTCTTCCCCTGATAACAAATCTAAGAAAACAATTTTGCCACTATATCGATTAAGCTCATCTACATACTTTATTTAAAATATTTCTGGGTCAAACATAACTGTGATCAGTTAAAAAGGACGTTATTAAAAACTTTCTTTAAAAGTTATACCCCGAGTATCAATACATTTACACAAACTACTGAAACTGCATGTAACATATTGAGATCATTTTCAAATTGCTCATATTATCTTTTAAAACCCTCAAAGTCAGTAATGAAATGGTGAATTTTGATTATTTCGATTGAATACTATAGTTACTAAATTTTGAAAAGAACAATAAATTTTCATTACGGATGGTCAAGCAGAAATGAATAACACTATGATTCATTCAAATTCGCCAAAGATAAGAAATAAATTTCACTTTGTGTGTGTTCATCCCAGGCTAAAAGAACTATTTCCAAGTGAGGTATAAACCTGCTTATATTAATATATTAACCATTTTAAGCATTGACTCATAGCAATTTTTACGAAAATAAATGTATAAATAATGTATGCATGTATGTATAAATTGTATAGTAATAAAAATAATAGCTTTACAATGAATATGAAAATTTTATAATTAATGACTTGTATAGCAATTAAATAAAATAAAACCGTAAAGATACTTACTTGTTTTAAAGTCAGCCTCGCTGTATACCTGAGATCACTACCCTCTCTCTTAAAAAGCGGATGCGGCTTATCTCTAATAATAAAAACGATGTCGGCAGGAATTTTTCCATGTGTTTGATCACCTTCCTTTTGGAAAGTGACTTTGGTCCCTGACTTCCATCCAGGCTTAATGGATATACTAACGTACTTATCCTCCTTCTTCGACGAACCATCCGGCTGTAGAACACGTCGTGAAATTTTCATTTTTTTAACACAGCCATTGTAAATTTCATCTAAGGTCACATATAAATCGTGTTCTACAGGTGGATCTTGTTGCTTCTCCTTTTTAAGAGGTGTATGCACGTTAAAAGAATGCGATCTATTTGGAAAACTACTAGAAATTATTAATCAAACATTTCATTCATATTTTGTTACTTACCTAAATGCACCACCAAGACCATGTCTGGAACCCAAACCTCCGAATGGCGAGGAGAAGAAATCATGCTCTGTGTCCAAGTCGAAGACATTTTTGTCGAACAAATTGTCTGACATATCAAAGAAGGAGGCGAATGGATTGCTTGAACCGAAAAATCGGGCAAATGTCTCCCTCGGGTCACCATGGAATTGATATGTGAAACTAGTGCTGTTGGTACCACCATTCCGTGCGCCTGGGAAAAGGATAATGAAAAAGTTTTAAAATTTATGGGAGAAATATCCTCAAAGAGAGCTCACCTCCTTTAAGCCCTTCTTCGCCGTATTTGTCGTAAACTTCCCGCTTCTTTTTATCTGATAATACTTCATATGCTTCTGCGACCTCCTTGAACTTTTCTTCAGCATTTGGTGATTTATTTTTGTCTGGATGAAACCTTAGGGCTAATTTTCTGTACGCCTTTTTAATTTCCTCCTCAGTCGCAGTTTTGGGTATACCCAGCGTTTTATAGTAATCTTTTCCCATATTGAGCAACTATTAATTTTAATATTACCCTATGTAATGGATTTTGGCCCTTTTTTTATTATATTTTAATTTTATATTATTTTTTGACTCAGCCTTTGCAAATTAACTTTCCCTTGATTTACTGAACACCATCATCTTGCTTCGACCCACCTGGAAAAGTATAGAAACATCTTTTAGTTCTCATAAGCATTAGTTTAAGAAACAGAAATTAATTATACAAAATAGAAAAAATTGAGTCTCTTATTTCTAATTACCAATTGTCACTTGAATCACCTCCTACAACAATGTTTTTTAAAGGCTACACCACGGAAAAGTAAATAGGACTAACTAAATGTAATTTACCTTCTTATTTTCAAAATTGAAATATTATTTATTATTCCTAATTACTCAGTACTTAAAGTTGGTGTTTTTTCACTGACTATTGGCTTCAATTAATAAATAAATAAATTTTTACTACTAAAATCTTTATACATATAATTGCTTCTTGTTCATCTACACATATTTAATACGGTGTTCCAGTTTGAAAACGTTTTTATATATGCGTACTTACAGTAGATATGTATGTATATTTCTAATAACGATAATAAGTTGACTCATTTTAATTTGATTTAAAATTTCGAACTTTTCCGCAAATGGCTTAAATTAATAAATTAATAAAATACAACGCATCTTCACACCACCCCCCTGAACTCAACTTACTGAACTTGATCCAATTTCGAAAAGTAAACAAGCGCGATAATTAGCACATCATCTGCTTTTTGTGAGCGCCACAAATGCTGCATTTAAGCCTAAATTGGCTTCAATTGTTTGGCAACGACTACGATATCGACTATCATCGATACGATTACGACTCAGAATTCCGCAGTCATCACGGGAAGCGGATGTGGTTCTTAAAAATCGGTTGAGAGCTTTGAATAATTCACCCACCCATCGGTCTATTACGCAATTCAAAATGAAGCTAGGCCCTACTATCCACCAAATTCAAATTTATGCGACAATACAGTCGAAAAATTTACCCAACCCGCCCATTCATAAAAGCCACCATTAGGAAAAAAAGAATATTCTTTTTATCCCAAGGCAAAATAAAATGCCCAGTTTCTTAAAAATACATTTGTCACATTATTTTTAATTTTTTGGTCTCGCGGAGCGAAGAGAGAGTGAACAACATACCCACGCCAGCTGCGAAATTAGAATATAAATTTGGGGCAAGTTCACAAGTCGTTGGCATAAAATGGTAAAAATATGACAAAAATTTTTCAAATGCCCATAGAGAAATGGCATTCGTAAATATAGGCATTTTTTTAACGAATGAAACAAAGAGCGGATGTGGATCCAGCGACTTTAATTATTTTGAAGGAAATGGCGCTTCAGAACCTGTTCACTCAACCACGTAACAATTTATCCTAGCAAAAATACTTGTTTATAAAGTGTCTATTAATAAACTATTTTAAATCTGTAACACATTTAGGTTTTCACTATTTTGACGGCGCGAAGGACATGCGTCCAATGAACCTATAATACATTTCAAGGGAAAAATGTGCTGCTAAAGTTAAACAAATTTGCAATTTCCCAAATTCCCCTATTGGCTTTAAAGCTCATAGTTCTTAATATATAGAGCATTACAAAAACCGCTTACATTCAGTATAAATATGCATCATAATTTCATTTTGCCCAAGGTAACCGATTTACGATTTTGTAGATACAAATATGTATCACGATGTAAATCGTGTGAAAATGAACGTCAGAGCAAATTCTCTTACGTAATAATATTTACAATAAATTGTGTTGTAACTGACATTTTTAAAATTTTATCAAATGAAGAAGCGAATTTATTAACATATAAATTTTAAGATTTACTTGAATTGCTGAGAAAACGATCTGAATGTGTGTACTTTAAAGAGAGGACAAAGAAGGATGAATACATATTTGATCTTCCTTGGAAATGGGTCTTAGTTTGGAATAAAAATAAAACAGACTCAAAGGCACATACTCAACTTCGCAAAATACAAATAAAACGCCTTATGATTGTATAAATAGACGTCAAAGAAAAAATATTTGGAATCAAGTCTTTTGGATACTAAATATTCCACTGAGCCATGAATGAACCAAATTACTATTTTATTAAATTGCAATACCTAATAAAACATGAATTTATGTATGTTGCCGTTGTAGAATGTATAAATTCATTTCAATTTAAATATTTTACTCCGTATCTCGCTGAGAATAAAATACTGATTTCTAAACCGGTTATAAAGACAGGAACATTCACTTTAAACTAATTGAGATGTTAAGCAGCATGTAGCTATAAATAAAATACCTATATATTTTTAATATCAGAGAGAATCCTTAAGGTATTTAAAACTACAAATGATGTCGAAAGTATTTTTAAAATCAATAGAATAGAATAGAAAACTAAGATAGCAACATTTGTTTAGATGCGGTATTTTAATAACCTTTTATAATTTAAACCTTTACGCTGTGGATTAATAATTTCCAGTTAACGAAGTATGTACTGAAAACGGTAAATTTTTTCAAAATTAGAACGGATCAGATTTTCAGTAAAAATTCAATTTCAAATATTTATAATCTGATTTATTTCAATAAATCAAGCCGTTGTAAATCTATATAAGAATTTTAATTTAGAATACCTATTCTTTCACAGTAACGAATCGTAAATTTAACTTAATTATATTCATATGATATTGTGAATTAAAAAGAATTGCAACAATACTGGCAAAAATACAATATAGGACCAAAATAGAAAGTAGATACCTATTTTATTTATTATATTGTGTTTCCAGATACTCGCTAAATTTTGCTGTACTCAGGAAAGCATAAAATAATTGTTTTTTTGCTTACTAAATCCTCAAATCACTGTGAAACTAATTTTAGTTTCTAAAACCTCCATATCTCAAAAACTCCATATTTCAAATCTTCGAGAAATTACGACATTCGACTTTATATTATTGTTTCTACATTACCAACATTTATTAAAATCAAATTAAAGATTTGAGTAGGTGTGCGAGTAATTAATTACGCAGATATTCATAGGTGGGCTACATGCAAATGTATTTCAATATTAAAATATATCTACATGAAGAATCTCTTTAAATAGTCGTTTACTTCATTCATGTTACATAAATTTGTTAGAATCACTTGCACTTCAAGTGAGAAATGTTTGTTTTAAATTTCCGTACACAAGAGGCCAAGGAGACAGTTTCTTGAAAAATGTCTCTTATAATTGCTAATTACCGAACACCTACCAATTTTACTGTGTCGAACATAAATCATCTTGCCAAAAGATGGCTTCTTTCTGTTTTCCCAAAATCACAAGGTAAAGAGCAAAATTACAAAAATTTACTTGAATACCGATTTAAGCTCAATTGGGGCATTCATCTTCCTTTTTATATAATTTTTCAAAGTGGCCCCATCTGCAGAGCGACAGCAAGGTGAGATTTTATCATTGATGTCATCGCCGCGTTTTTCATTCTTGAACCACTTTTCCACCTCGATCCGTGATCGCACTTTTCCATGGGGCCAAAGGCGCTGCCGGAGATTATTTTGGGAAACGAGAAGGTAAAAAATAAGTGCGGATTCTCGCCAATGAATAAAGTTATATATTGCTTCCCCAGCATCTCTGATCTGTCCAAATGTGAGAATTTTCAACTTAAAGATTGCGCCGTTGTGTAAGGCGGAGGTATAAATATAAAAATTTTTGCATTCAGACCGCCGCGTGTTACTTGCTGCTAAAAATATCCCTTGCTACTCTGTAAATTTTGGAACTCTTTATTTTTATTTTCTTCTGAAATTCCCCCGCCCCTTACACTTATTTTTTATGTTCCCTGCGGGATTGCAGCACTTTCTTTCATATCGAATTATTGGAGGCGATGATCACTTAGCCGTAGTCGTTATTTGCTTAACTTCGGCTACAGCCAGTGCATTCTTTCAGCAAGGTGTTTTAAAAACTCGCAATGACAGAGAAATGGGAGAAAGGATGCTTTGGAATTTATCTAAATGAACTGTGGCGCTTGCAAATGGCCAATTTTGGTAATTTTGTCAACTTTTGCATAGTACGTCAAACTTTCATTCAAATCTTTTAGAAATCAAAATTTCTTATGAAAGCTAAACATCACAAATAAACACTTTTGGAGTAGTTCGAATCTGAGTTCAATTTTCAATGCAGGTACGAGTACATTCCAGCATATTGTACTAAAAATATGTAAAATATTAAACAAATTTAACAAGAACAATACTTTGTATTATACCAATAGTCCTACTTTCGGATTTTCATAAGATGCTTTAAAATGAATATTGCTCTTTCTTCTGTTACAATTAAAAGAGCAGATAAGCACGTTTTATGCGGTACACTAGAAATTAATTCATAGATACTTTCTTAAATTACAAATATCCACCGGAGGAGGATTTAATTATTGCTTTAATTTCGCGAACTATAAAATAATTATTTCAAAATACATGAAGTATATAGTAGAATTGAAAATTGATTAGTAAAGCAATTTCACTTATAAATAATTAACCGATGTTTTGGAAGAAAATGAAAAACATTTTGTAATTTACTTTTCCCAAATATGAAAGCTGCTCTCAGATCTGATTCAAGTAAAAAATTATTAACATATCAAATCTTCGATTTTAACCTTCAAAGTATGGTTACTCCACGTGTCTCATTTCTTAAGTAGTAATTCTAGAATTTTTAACTTTTATATGATTTTATTGCACTTAAAAATTCATACTACTAATAGGAATTGTATTTATTTACCTTTTTAAATTCTCATTCACTCATGCAATAGGTATATGCTACATATAAGTATTTGTCGCTTTCAAAATACGAAGCAGTTACGAATGGGGCTCTTGAAATTACAAATAGCTAATTATTCTTAATATTTACGTATTTGAACCTATAAATACATGATTCTGTGGATGATTAAAATATTGTGTTCTATTTTTGAATTGGGAGTAAAATGTAGTCTAGTAGAATTAAATCTTCAATGTCTACAAATAATTAATAATTACTCTTGGTCTAAAAAGGATAAATATTTAGATGCTTTTGCAAAATACCCAAAAATATTTCGACATTATTTTTTAAACTTTAATTATTAGCAATTGAAATTAAATGTTCTCTTCCATTTATTTTCACATCATAACACGCATAACCAACACAACCTGAACTTTTAATTATGATTAAAACGTTCATAAGGAAGTAAATCGAGTCATTGTCTTTCAGCCATGCATAACACTAATTAAGTGTAACAATTATTTGAATACAACACAACATGCATTCATTCTTCAGAATTCTGGCATTGAATCAAAATCTGCATGCATTTTCTCAAATTTCTAGTTCGCTTTCTGCAGGGAGAGCGTCTTTATTCCATTGTCTTATTGTTAGTCATTTACAAGATTATTTGCTTTTCACTAAAGATGACGCCATGGGATTGGTCCGTATCATAATAAATTATGAGTGACCTATAAATGCATGACTGCGTGAATTTTGCGACGGTACCGTACTCCATGATTGTTATAGTTAATAATTTTTTTAAATACTCCTCTTGGCGCATAGAAAGCATATTTTATTTCTTTGTTTATTAAGAACTATGGAATACGCCGCTCCAGTAATAAAGAATGATGAAGATTTATCTTATCAACGTTTAATCTCTTCCTGGGTTAATTATACGAGTTTTTTCTCTACGATTCCTAAAAACATGTTTTGATACTGGAATTCCGCAACAACTACTGCATCGAGTCAAAAGAACTTATTTCCTAAAATAAACAATCTCAAAAAAATAATGTAATTAAGTAAAGATTATTCTCACAAAGGCAAGTAATCAATTTTATTGCTTTTTAAGATAATGGAGCTTCTCTATATATCTGTTCACACAGTAATAAGAATGTCGATGCTTTTACTAGATCCAAAACACAAAAAGTTATTTATTATTTCAGTTTTAAAGAAAACCCTAGAGCTTACTTAGCGTATATGATGATATACCTTATAACATTAGAAGTCATTTTCGATTCACTTCTTTGAATTTTCAAATTTGTGTTGTGGTCTGTACGTTAAACCGATCTTAGGGCAACTTGTGATCGTAAAAAATTGTCCATTTCTTAATTGAAAACGCTACTTTCTCCAACAGAAATGTGTTCCATTGGTTTGAAGCGTTAAGAAGCACATCAAAAATCAAATGACGGGTTTTTTGAATCACTCTTGTTAGAATAAACATTATTTGTACATGTGAAATTTATGCGCCTTTTTGATTGTTTATTTAAACCGTACTTCCTTCCATTAACTAAGCTAAACTCATTTCCAGCCTTTGAATTAATTCGTATGCCCATTTCAACGTTTTAGACCGTCATCTTGCGTCATCGGAAATTTCGTAGAACGTTCATCTCATCACAGAATTAACATGATAATACTGTCCAAAAAACGGCAAAAATAATCTTATAACAAGTATATAAAAACCGTTTATTCTAAATTTTTAAATATAGGTTGCATGATGAAAACATTAATTAAATTAACATGTTACGAATTGAAAAGAAGACTGTTCCATTGTCTGAAGGAAAATATAAATATGTTAGCAAATTCAAGACAAATTCAGACAAATTATGAATGCAGTGTGTTTTATAATTTATACTCAAAAAAAGCATTTATTTCAAAGAGAGTAAAAAAACGTCTGGAAGACTATGGTGGAACCAATATGGAGAAAATAATTATAATAGGTATGTAGGTTAAAAATTCAAAATTTCAAGCGTGACATTTCCGAAATTAGTGTTTATTTTAATTCATTTCCTTTTATTTCTATCGATCTCGAGAATCCTTGGTTTAATACTGCATTAATAAAGTTAACTAATAATCTTTAAATATTTTGCAATATTCCGTGGATAAATAAATAAAATTATAATAAAAGATATATACTTTTCATTCTTATATAGAATTGAGCTCTCTTCGTATTTTCCCATTTTAGGAAATTTTTGACTTATAGTTTTTATTAAAATTACCTAAGAAATGAAAATGGAATATAAAGCATTTTCTTTCTGAGAAAATAAAATTTTGCTATTTTGATTAAAGAAAATAGTTTTCTACAACGATTAGAAATAAATGCGTTAAAATATTCCACGAATTCTGAAATATGAAGGTTGCTTTGCAAAAGCTTTTCATAAAATCGAAAAAGGTATTCAACTTCCATAAATCAACTAAATAATTCTCAGAGTGCTTTTAAATTTATTATTGCATTCGGAAGAAGTATTTATAAATAAATCTTAATACTTTAAGAATATTTTGACATAAACCACAATAAAGTGTCTACTGCCTCTACCTACTAAGAAAATTACAAAATAAATGTAAAGATATCGCGTTTTGACCCAACTCAAGATCGGAACAAAAGATTATTCATGTTTTTAATTTATTCGAATTTATGGTACTAGCTAATTTAGCATACATTATTGGAACATTCATCATTAATAGAATTTTTCTAATTTATATATTTTGTTTTAACTGAGTAATATTCTTTTTTTTTCCATTACAGTTACTACTTTGAATAAAAAATCAAAATAAAAGAAAAGTCTTATCACTATATTTAAATATTGTTATTCCATATTTCGTTATTAAAGTAAATTGATTTTAGGCAGAATTCATTAAAATCTTGAAATTACCAAGAGCTCCCATTCGTGGGCATTGTAATACTTGTACGACTATCTTTATTCTTTTTAATTACAGCATTCCTTCCTATTGTAAAATGTACTCAAGTGCTTCACTTCTAAAATATGTACATATATTGGTCAATCAAGATCAATTGGCAAAGAAGCTCACAATCTTCATATAAGCGAATTAATGAAGTTTACAAATTAGCTACATCATCGGACTAAATTATTAGATACGATTTGAAAACTAGATACCATCCTTCAATAAATAAGTCTTAACCACATGAGATGGCCAAAATTACAAAAAATCGATCAACTAAATTTTGAAAAATCACTTGAATTTCCTAACAAAGATATGTTCGATAAACTCAGGTTATTTAAACGTCTTTATTTATCTCTTTCGATTAGTTGCCAAAATGCTGCCAAAAATCTCGAGCAAATAAAACATTTTCCATTCCGAAATATCGGATCACTCACCTTGAGCACAGCAACTAGCAAACTAATGAAATTAATAAATACGAACACAGGTCCAGGCAAGCTCATAAAATCTCGTTAACCTTAGATGCTAGACACCAAAGACTGACAATCCATACCTTACGTTTGACAAAATATCCAAATATGTATAAAGTGGTAATCCAATCGAAGAGACAATTTTATTAGATGATCTTGCTGTTAAACTCCCACTCGCCGCCACAGGTACAGATGGATGGATCGAGCCGCGATCGTCTGGTTCACACGGGTATTACTCTACCGATAAATTGTCAACTGCACAATTATTCAATTAACTCGGCCGTTTAGACGCGTTACAATTATCAAATCAACTGAAAATAGAAGAAATCACACCTTGGAAAAATCCGCCAAAAATCACCTCACACGACACTCACTTAATCCGCTCTCAGATGCCGACATGTGTCATAATTTAAAAATAATAAAAACTCAACACTGCGGCAAATGTGATCACGGCTACTGCTGTCCTCCGCACTGGTGAAGATCGCGATATTCCTTTTGGTCAAGCAGCTTTTCTCTAGTGTTCAACGTTTTACATTAAAATAAAATTCTAAAAATAAATTCTGACTTTTGCAATATTTCGCTAGATAGTTGTCCTAGCGTAGGAATTATGCACGGAAGGCTGCAATGTCGGTAGGAAGGAAGGTGCGAAAATCAGTCGGGTTGAATGCGTAAAACAAGAGCACTAAGTTGAATTCGATGGTGTTGATCGCTGATGCTGATCGTGTGCGGCTCCGTAAATTATTTTTGCACCAAACACGCAATAGTCGCTGGACCAGCCTGCTGCCAATGTCGAGAGTGCGATGAATGAGCAAATAAGGTGCAATCGGTTTATTTTGCGAAGATCACACTTCACTCCGTGACCACAGATCTGCGACTAGCTGAGCGATCGTCGCGGCGATCTCGCCTACGTGTGGGCCCCAGCCGAAAAGTTCTGTATAAACTGCTTCTATCTTCTTTTTTTGTATCAAATTTGATCTTCAGCCTCTTTGTTGTACTCGCTTTTCTCAATGGAGCTTTAAGCTTGCGAACATTAAAGATCAGCCAAAACGATATTTCGTAGGTGGGCCGATCGCTTGGCATTCAAGCGGCTACTTGAGGTTTCCATCATCTTTACGTAGAGATGCCTTTATGCAGATCAAGGCTTGTGGCGAAGCTTGTTAAAATGCTATTACTCTTGAAATTACTTCTGTATTTAAAATAATTTCATTAAAGTTTCCCATTGTTTTTACTATTTCAGGATAGGTTGAAACGCAGTAAAAATTCAACCTATCCTGAAATAGTAAAACTCCTGCCAGTTAATATACATATATAATAATTTTCATCTGGATAAAGAAAAGAACATTTGGTAATATAAACATTATACTTCTCTTTAATTAACATAAATTCACTTTTATAAAAACATTACTTTTTCTTGAAATAAACAAATGTTTCTACTAATTCATAAATGCATTCAAGTTGGTTTCCTTACAACTATCTCTTCAACCGAAGAAAAAATGCATGTCGACTATGTGTAGACTCAATTGGTAGATACTTTTCATAGAAATCCAGAATTACTTCCTCGATTTTAAATCCAAATTTTTGATACAAGCAAATGGCTGGATTTGTTGCAGCGACATGAAGGGTTATGTCTTTTGACATGCAAGTCTAGGGGAAAATATAAGAAAAATACACATGTACATTTTCGTTAATCCTTAGATAAGTATTGATTTTGCAGCCACAATAATATAAAAAGGATAATTTTGATTTTATCTATGTAACATATAAATATACCAAGATATAATTAGTTTCCGCCTCTTCGTTTCGCTTTACTATGTGAATGTATTGTTAAGAATCTACGCTTTTTAAATTTTTCAAAATTTATGGTCCTCCAAATTTCTTAGTCAAAAAATAAAATATTTGCAAAAGCTTTTCAAAATTTATTTGTTCTACACGATGTGAATGGTTAGAGATTTTTGAAATTTTATCTTCAATTTACTATCCTATAAATAAAAAGATTTGAACAATTGAAATTCAACTTACCTGTGTTAAATGATAAAGCATAAAGCTCGCAATGCCGCTTCTGTGCCATCCGGGACGAACAGCCATGAATGAAATATAGGCCTCATTATGACTGACATCAGGGACTAAAAACGCACAACCAATAATAAGCTTTTTGTAGAGAGCAACAACGCTAAAGTCTGGATAACTTAAGCACTCTGACACTGGTAAAAATGGAAAGATAACAAATTATAAGTAGAAAGAATTTAATTGGAATGGCAGTTTTAAAAAGTACAAAACTTTAAATTTTATTAAGTTAGGATGATTTTCTATTTTGACCATTACTACAAATATCGTCAAATGCCTAAACCGGTTTTCATCCTTAAACAATTTCTTTTTGCATATAGTGAAGATTATTACTATTAACCAATTAAAATTATGATTGTCTTTTTTGTAACTCTTACTGTCAATTCCTGGCCAAAACAATTTTTGGAGTAATCCATTTATTGCTGCTATATGATGTGGTCTTACATAACAGAAGTCAATCGTGGCTCTTTTAGGTACTATTCCATTAACAGCGTACTGAAGTTCGCACATTATCTAAGAATAAACGAAAAGCAAGATTTGCACTTTTCTAATTTAATCAAAAAGAAACAAATAATTTTAGGTGAATTAAATTTTATATTCTCCTCCGTAAAAACCAATGAATTTTATTTTGAAAATAATACTACTTGGGGGAATTTTAATACGCAGACTGCTTCACGAGTTTGTATACAATTAAAAAACTTACCTTCAACCACGGTGGAAAACACTTTGCATGCCTATAAATGTAAGGATGAAGAATTCTTGAGGTATATGGGGATTCGAACAGTTCTTCATGGGCACTGCCCGCCATTCGAGCATAAAATGCATTCTCTTCTTTAGCCTTTGAAGCTGAGATCAACTAAGGAAAATAGTGCCAAATATAAAATATGATACTCAATCCCAGCTGGTTTTCACAACCAAAACTTACCTGACAGTATCGATCTAAAACTTCCATCCGATGATGATTGGTGAATTTTCGCTCACCAAAGGAGTCAATGTTAAAAACATATTTGGAACTATTTCGTTTAATACTACGAATGCATAACTTCCTATATAATCTAAGAATCTTAGGAGGAATCTCTACATTAAAAGATTTCTCAGCATTTAGAATTTCTTTCAATTGTCGATGTAGAACTTTTTCTTCATATTCGGTCATTAATTCCAGTCTAATTATAAAAATAAACATAATACGTAAGATACTTTTTGCAGGAATTAAGACTTACTTTGAAGTGAAATCTTCAATGCAATCAAGCTCTGCCACCTGGCCAGATTTTTCGACCTCTTCCTCCTTCCAAGGTAGTTCCCGTTTTGGCCTTTTTGTAAACAAACTGCTTTCACAAACGAAATCTGTTGATTCCTCTTCCTCTGGCTCACTTTGAGGTTCCTCTTTTATTTTTTGGCACTTGCTTGCAAAGTTTTGATCCGAACTATCAATCTTCTGGAAATTCGTCACTTGCACAATTCTTGGTGTATACTTTTCATCACAGTCCTCGCTATTAACAAAAACGAAATATAATATTATATACCCTATTTAAAATACCACTTAAAAGAGTAAATTATAAGTATAATATCTTACCCGTCATTACTCGGTATGTCTGACGGATTATATAATTTTACATCCTCGAACCCAAGATTAGCGTCGGGGTTCCACAAATCTAGCATGCTTTGATCCTGATCATGCGTCATCAAAGGAAGCAATTCTTTGGAATCAAATGGCAAATCATTTGAAAGCAAGTCATCACAAGAAAGAGTCTCGGCCAAAAAGTCCATCAAATGCGACTGCACGGAATTAATTTCTTTGCTCTCTTCTGAAATTTCCACTTTTATTTCAACATCTTCTGTTTTTCTACCGGTATAAGGACTGAAAGTAAATTTATTTAATTAATTTATCTTCAAACAACGGAGGCTTAGTAGATACCGAGTTCTTGAGCAACCCTTTTCTTCTTCGCGTTCCTCCTTCCGTTTCCGCAGACCACAAAATTCTTCACTAAATAGAAATAATTAAATTTTGTTTGTATATGGATTTTATTTAAAAACCTATTTCTGAAGAGTCCTTTTTCTTCATCTTTTCCCCTCTCACTGTGCCTTTTTCGTTTTTGTGTTAATTCTTCACTGGGAGCATTCGACAAATCGCTCGAATAACTCTCTTCATTAGTTTTCCTATCGTTGCGTAGCTGTAAGCTGATTTGTTCATCTAGAGAACAATTTTGAAAATCAAATTCTAAAGCCTGATTAAATTATCGGTTTTCAAATATTTCTAAACCAGTTAGCAATATTGCGCACTTAAGGTCAGACGTAGTTTAAAAAAATATAGAATAGCTTACACAACTTTGAATAAAACTTCGGAGTTTGACTATATGCCAGCTTCCACCACCCTGATTCTCCAAACATATCATATCCGGATAAAAAGTAAGTTCTGTGAGTTGAAAGGACACCAGCAACAGTTCCCTGCCATTTCCTTTTTCGCTGTCGATATATGTTACTAAAAAATTAAAGATTAAGTATGTAAAGTAAATCTGTACAATTTATCCACTTCAAAAAATGTTTATAAAAATTTGTTAAAAACGATCTCCGAACGACTGATCTTGTATTGTATTTCTTATTTTTAAATTAATGGAGAATTAAAATTGCAATTTGCAAATAATGAATGTTACTTATGCATATGGTTTAAAACCTAAAACAACAAATTTTAACGAAAACTTCCGGCAGACTTTTTGAGGTTCGTCAATTTCAAATATTCTGTCGAAATTTGTAAATTGATTGTGATAGTTCGAAAAATAAAATTTGAATATATCAACTTCAAAAAACATATGTTTTCCATTCACTTCGTTTCCTATTCAAACACTATCAAAAATGTTTTAAAGTTTTAGTATACCAAATTGATAAAAAGATTACCACTTAAGCTAGCGATTTCCTAAAACTAAGATTTGAAATTTGTTTTGTATATTCATGTTATTCAAAATTCACCTTTCAAGGGTTTACTTTTTTATAGAATGTAAGCGCTACTGACCTCCGCTTAGCTCAAAAGCGCACAGCACAGCAAGCATAAACATACTTTAATATGTTCGGGGCCGATACGCCTGCTTTTTATTGTCCCATCCTTAATTATTCAAAAATTAAATTTCGTGCACTGTTAGGTAATAAGATTATCGTCTTTGCAACATTATGCTTCCCATCAAAGTAGCAGAAGCTTGATTGTACACCACGGCACAACTCAATCAGCTTTCGAAATATCATACTTATAGTTGCAATTTTATGTTAACAAGACAACAAAAGAATTGTTGTAAGCTAAAACATGTTATACCTATATACAAAATGTAATGTATTCTCTGGAAAACGATTTTAAAAATACCCTTAATTTTCCTAAATAAGCCCTCCCTCTTACCATTGGTTTAGTTTTATACTTTTATTTAAAATTTCTAGCAAATATTATTAAGAGAATAATTTGGATGTTATCATGTCAAAATTTACAGGTTTAAAATGAAGTACATGTTTCTGGGATACAGCAAAATTAATCCTTAACCAAAACTAATTTAGCATGATTTTCGCCTTAGAAACCTTCATCTCCTATGTCTCTTAAAGTATGATTTTCCAAAAACAGTGAAATACAATCGTCATTTGTAATTTTCAAACAAAAGCCAAAATTCTATTCTTTGCAACTGTATCGACAAAAATAACAGCACTCCTTTACAAATTGTATACTCTATTCTAAAAATTCTGCAATAAGACTTCTTTAATTTCTATCTTAAAGGTCAAATTCATGGATTTATCTTCAAAAATGAAAGACTAATACAAACTTACATCCGCCATGGGAAACGAACTTCGTAAAGTCCTTTCTTAGTAGATGCTTACATCAGAAAAGAAACCTACTACCCAAATTTCATGTAAATAGCTTCAGCGGTTTCGGTCCGGCGTTAAGAAATCTGTCAGGACATGATATTTTATGAGATAAAATTGAATAAACAAGTTTATTAAGTTAGCTTGGCGAAGCTAGAACCATAAATAAGAATTGTTAAAATCGTTGATTTAATTTGTGACTTGTGAAAGCCTCATTCAGAAGAGACGAACAACTCCAAAACAGCCTCTTCGACTTTTGAAATATTAAAATACTACTTACTGTGAAGCATTAAAGAGATACGTCCAGTTTTTCGCAATAAAATTGCATATATGCGTCCGATAATGAAAATATTCTTGTCGCCCCAAACCCTTCCAACGAATGGTGAGGTTATAAAGTGCGAGGGTAACCACCATGAACCTAGTAAAGGAAAAGGCGTTTGGTTATGTGGCAACTGAAACTGTTAACTAAATTAAACCAACCATGATAAATCCTGCCTAATAAAATTCTCCTTAGACACGCTGGAACATTTTATACAAGTAAAAATAAAGAAAACATCACCGTGCAAATCGCCCGGTGTGCCAGGTCTAAGGAGGCACTTGGTGTGGATATTTCCTCTGCATTTTACACAATTCAAAAAATCGTCAGTGTCGATTATAAGTTGACAATAAGAGCATTTGTCTGGATTGCCCATTTTCCACATTTATCACAATTCCATCGTAAACAAAAACACGCGAATGTGTTTAAACAAACCTGAAATGTCAAATTTGTGAAATGTCATCTGATCGCTCTTCGGATAAATATTTAACTTTTGTAGTTTTTGTACATCATGAAAATTTATTATATTAATTAGAAGCTAAAATTCCTTTTCATTCCTTATTTTAACTATTTCATCAATTTTACTCAATTTCTTTAAAATTGCACGTGCGACACCTGTTGGAAAATTACAGTGGCTATGGAAAATGTACAAGCCCAGCCCTGCAATTTTGACAGTACGTCGCTCGGGCTTTATCGCAATGCGGGAAAGTCCCTAATTTTTGCTGCGTTGTTGCTCTATCTAGGGATTCTACCTAATGACGATTGTTATGGAAAATTTGGGGATGAAAAACAAAATACAACTAGCAGAGTTTCGTGAGTTGTTCGCGGCACTGTTCAAAATCAGAGATCACGATATTCAAAATAGAGTGCTGGACGCTATTAATGGTATCATGAAAGATACTTGCAAGAAAGAAACTTGCGAGAAAGGAACACAGACTGAATTTGTGCCTAAAATGGAAAATCCTGTGGTCATGAAGAGAGAGCATCCCGCCGAGAGCCCTGTAAACGGCGACGGGGGACAACAAATTAAACGACGAAAAAGGAACAGAAAGGTGCCCTGTGTGGTGAAATCTACCAGCCAGCCAGAACCGTTTTTAGCAAAGCCGGTGAGTATACTTCTTCAATGGTGTCCGTAGCTTAACTATTTTACTATCTCCCACAAAAAGATTAGTTCGTACAATCCATTGGAAGATGTTGTGGACGCGAGCAATCTTTTCGATAACTTGGATTTAGATGAAATTGGAACAATCTCAGAGCCAGAACACTTAGTCACCACACAAGAGGAGCTGCAGAAAAGAATGCGCAGAGAATATGAAATTGCTGGACTTTATAATAATAAGGGACTGCTGTAAGGATTCTCATGGCATACAATGAGCTGCGAATTAATCTTATATTTGCATTTTAGGCCCATTCACAAAGCAATTAAGACTTCGGATATCAAATTCCTGAAACGACAAATGTGGGTACTGGAATTCAAACAGAAGGACTTAAATTGTATTTTTACCGAAGCAGGAGAGGTACGTCTGGGTTTTTTTTAATTTCAGGGGCTCGAAAATCAATTATAATACCTTCTGTATGAAATTCTAGAACTGAAATTGTTCAGAACCTTAAATTTTTGGGAAAATTCAGTGTAAACAACAAAAATAGACTCTTAAGCACTTTTCAGTTAATTTTAAAGAATTTTAAGATTATTACATATTTGAAGTGGTCATCTTAAGCTTTAATGGTATTCCGATCCTCAATTGGTAATTATTAGAGATTTTCGTTGAACAAAATAGTTTCAAGTTTTCAAATCTGGGTTCTCTAATGTGTATTTTCATCTGAAAGATTTATTAACATCAAACATTTATTTATTTTCCAGACGCTGGTGGAGTATGCAATAAAAGTCGACACTTCTGAAGACATCCTCAAAGAGATTCTAGACAAAAATGTGTCGATAGATGCAATCGATGAAGACGATAATAACATTTTTCATCTAGCAATGATGAAAACAACAAACAAACATCTTTTAATAAATCTGCTCGAGAAATCAGAGTACTTTTGCCTAGAACTTTTAAATAAAAGAAACGACAAAGGATTGACTGTTCTGCATTTGGGAGTTAAAGAAAATAATTTTCTTTTATGCAAAGCTCTTTTAGATTTCATCGACGCAAAATTTAATATTAGTACAATAGGAAAAGACGAATTTGATGTGCAGAAGCTTAACGATTTATACTTGGCCGAGCTGAACGGTTTTGTTAACAAGAAACCCACGCAGTTACAAAAGGAAAAGATGAAATTAATAAATGCAGTTGATGTAATGCAAGGAAGGACACCGCTGTTCCACGCAGTTTCTCAGAACTCTCAGGATTCTAGTAAATTTTCAAATACGTAAACATTGGTAACAGTAATAATTGAACCCTCTTTTTCAGAACTTATGGTTTTTATGCTATTATGTCATTTGGCAGACCCATCAATAAGAGACCTCTCCGGTTCGGACTGTGTCGCTTATGTGGAAACCGTCGAAAATATCAACCCGCAGGTCCAAGCCGCTTTACGTAGCACAGCGAGTTATTTAGAAAAATGCCTATGAAATGATATTATCATAAATTTACATAGTTGCCAAATTGCATACACAACATACACTGCCCATTTATTCAATTTTGGGGAGTTATCATTTTAAATTATACAAACGAACAATGTCTAAGCTATAGCCTTTAAATTAATAAAATATTTTTAATAAGAGATACTATTGTTTTGGTTCCTTTTTTTGTTTTAACCCCAATGATTTAATTCAGAAGGAACTTTACTTAAATCTAGAGGTTGCAGTGATGGTGGCAAATCGGCAAGGGGATATTTGAGAAGCTCATCCGGGTAGTTCCAAATTTTTAACGCGATATGTGTGTTATTCGTGCGATCGTCACTTACGGACTCTTCAGCGATGTCAGATTTTATTTCTCGCTTATTTTTTACTGTAAAAATTAAAAGAGTAACGTGGCTGCTCAATTGTATTGTTTAACTCTTACTCATCGAAGATAATTCCTCAAGTTGTTGACGAGTGTAATGACTAAAATGACAATAAAGGCCAAATTTGCACTCCTTTCCTCCATGGAAGCGTAGGCAAGGTGTTTTAGAAGATTCGGTCGCCAAAATTTCTTCCGGATCTAGAAGTGGGATTTTTTCAATTTATATTATTAATTTAATTAATTTTACCCACATTAAAATGTACTCTGATAATGCAAATTAATTGATGAAAGATAGTAATGTTTGGAGGAAAATACTACAAAGACTTGATAAGATTAAAATCTTAGATCAAGGTTGATTAGAAATAAAATATCATAATGAGGAAGACAGCAAATTTTGAGTAGTATAAATTTAAGTTATCAGAGTACGATAAGATTATTTAAGTAACACATGAACTTTTATCAAATTTATTATAATAATGTAGTTACAATTAATTAGCGGTAGCATTTAGTCATATGGGCCTTGAAGGACCCAAAGAAATATTCGCTAATTCTATTCTTCAGATAATGCGTTTTAATTAGGGGGTTAATGAAGAATAGAGGGAATCGGGGTAGATTTTCGCACTTGACGAGTTTGCACGAGTCCAGAGTCTCTAATGCCACGCCTTGATTCTAGTTACTGAGTCGTATTCAATGAATACCTTAACATCGGTTATTTTACTTTAGTATAACTCTAATTAAAATGAGCATTTCTGGATTATTTCTAGTCTAATACCCGGCTGGATTCGGGAAAATAATAAGTAATAACAAATTCTTGCCCCGAAAAGGTGCCATGTATTCTGCCTTTGCTATTTTATGCGGAAGACCTTCAAGATGCTTTTTGCGCACATTCAAATCATTTTTCATTCGTTTATCGCAATATTCGCAGTAATAACTTCTGCCCATTTCCACTCAGCACAAAATCGGTGAAACTGAAATTGACGTTTCAAAAGTAAATAAATAAAATCTTCTTCTTCATACTTTTCAAAAGATTATTCAAAATTATCCAAAATAATCTCTTTATGAATTACATAATTGTACCTTAAAACTTAAGTTTTAACACTTTTTACACACGATTTATATACAAATTACTTAAATGTTCGTCTGAAACCATTCTAGCGATCAAAGCGTCACCTATAAAGTCAATAATAAATTTCAGCATTTTTTTAATGCCTCCAAGTTGCCAGTACAAAATAAGGGATTTTATCCGCTGCCGCAGTTCTTTACCACATTCGGTTTTATCTGCAGTGTTTTGCGAAGAAATCGTGCAATCACATAAAGTGACTTTTGAATGCGTGAAATAATTTACCAATTTTACTCTTGACCTGTTTTCTGCATGTGACTTTTATTAAAACTCGTCGACAGTTTCAAAATAATTCGACAAAAATAAGAAAATGGATCGAAGTACGTATATACATGGTCCGCCATGTTTGTCATTATCCGAAATAAAAGAATTTCTTGGTTAATCGCTTTTATCATTGTTTATAACATTTGCAATTATTTTATTTTTCAGGATCACGGAGTCCTGAATCGCCAAGAAGGTATAAAAGCCGGAGAGACTACAGGAGACATAGTCGTTCACGGTCTAGATCTAGGTAAGATTGATTTTTCTTAACTTTTTTTGTCTCATTATAAATTTAAGTTTTTAAGAGCATGATCCACGATTAAATAAAAGTAAAGTAAGAAGCAGTGTTCCAGTAGTCGTCGAAGTAGTGATGCAACTGTTTAGAAAGGAAGCAGAAGTAATGAACCGCAAAATCGAAATTTCTATATCCAAAGTAAACACTGCATTCTGTTAAATGAATATCAACCTTGGACATGCCGCTGTTTAATTATTTACAAACTAAGCTGATTACTGATAAGGGAATAAGCGTTCTTCAATCATAGTCACTTCGTTACAATAAGACCTTTTATATGTGCAGGGAGAATAAGCGATCATTGCACTCTATTAGTGGGTAAAATATTCACAAGTTGAGAGTAGATAATTTAAGTTCCTGTTAAAGGCAGATTGCATTACTTTGGCTGCTAGAAGGAGAACTGAATGCCACCTCGTAGAAATTTTGCTAGGCGAGCATTTCCTGATTAAAGGCCCGTTCATTTCAATCGTTTTCGCTTTGGCAAATATTCTCGAGTGGGGTTTAAATCGAATGCATCGTTCCTGGTCTTAGCAACTTTCGCTGAAAATAAATGAACAAGCTCACAATTTAAGCATTTAGTATAATTTTATTATTCAGTGTTATTACTTTGGCCTATTTTTAAGATTTGAAAAGATATGTCCTCAGAATGCTTAGGAATATAAAATCTTTAATGCATCTGGTATCTTCACTAGATTTACTATTTTCTATTCCTAATTTCTTAACAGTAAAATTTCGCGGTATATATAGTTAACATATACATTTATGTATGTAAAAGTAGAACCGATTTCCAAAAATACTAAAATCTGCATTTAATATTTAAGGGGATGAAACTTAAACGAGAAAATGAAAATAAAAGTTTCTTTTAGCGATTGTTGAGTTCATATAAAAAAATTTCCTATAAATCAAAGCAAATGTTTTATAAAAGAAAATTCGTTGTTATAAATTTAGAACCAATCTGCAAAAAAAAGAAAGAAAATAGAAATTCAAAGTTGGCTTGACAAACAACCAAATACATATTAACGAAATTAAATAGTTCTTTAAACAGTTATACTTCAACATTAAACATTTAAACAAATTCAAATTGAATGAATTCTACAATTATAAATTCGTATGTAATCAATAAAATATAAACTAAAACTATTGATAACCCACCGACACTTCCTACAAATGTGAAATTGTTTATTTTTCAATTTTAGAAATCGCAGTAGAGACCGCGAAAGAAGGCGCAGAAGTCGTACTCGCTCCAGAAGCAGAGAAAGATACAGCAGGCGTAGTACCGAAAGGGATCTGTATAAAGACATCATAAACCAGGATTACCAAGAGGACCGTGAACGCTACAGATCAGATAGGCGATCAAGAGATCGTGGCCGAGAATCAGATAGAGAAAGAAGGTAGAAGAGATTTCACTTTTATTGTTTATTCTTTTTAACTTATTCTATAAAGGGATAGGGACAGGGAGCGAGATAGACACAAGAGGTACCATTCTTCGGACAGAGATGATCGTAGCGACAGCTATGATACGGATGGTGGGAATAATGACTATTATTATAATCAAACACCAAACAATACGATAATTCTAAGAGGTTTAGCCCAGCATATAACTGAAGCGGATGTAAGAAATTTTTTTTAAAAAATCTAAAAGT
Organism: Tolmerus cingulatus; assembly: GCA_959613345.1. Classification (NCBI taxonomy): domain Eukaryota; kingdom Metazoa; phylum Arthropoda; class Insecta; order Diptera; family Asilidae; genus Tolmerus; species Tolmerus cingulatus. The sequence goes on along the minus strand of OY390707.1, from coordinate 22,413,847 downwards.
AAATTTTATTAAAAAATATAAAAACAAAACTACAGATAAGCAGCGATCTTTTACAATATGGTTTGACACCGGTTTCAATTCGACTTATCAGGAAAAGAAAGACAGGTAAATATCGAAATCCTTCTATACATTCTACCTTTTTTATGTTTATAATTTTTAAAACATGAGAACTGTGTAAGTATTAAAACAGCTGAAAACTGTCCGCAAAACTTGTAAATATTAATAAAATGTAAAGCATTTGCAAACAGTTTTGTATCAGCTCATTGCCGGGAAATATGTTGTTGTATATCACGATGATAATCACACACAAAATTGTTTTTGATTCAATACGATTTACATGGATTTTGTGTTTGCTCTTATCTAAAATTTAGGTGCATCACGGGGTTTTGCATTCGTCGAGTTTAGTTCTGAAGAGGAAGCAACTCGCTGGATGGAATACAAGCAGGTATCATAGAATCTGGTGCAGTTTTGCCTTTTTACATAGATGATATTATAATCATTCATCGGCACACACCAAAAGCTTTATTGTTAAAGGTTTTATCGTTATTTATTAATCGAAGGTGGTATACATTTTAATTATATTTTCTCCCTTCCATTGAATGCGGATTCGTTTCAAATTTAAGTGTATAGAGGAATGATGGAATCAGATGATTAATTTAAATTAGGCTTAACATTTTATACTAACTATTGTTTTGTTTTATTTGCAAAATGTAATGAAAAAACATTAGTCCAAGCAAGTTCAATTCATATAAACAATTTGGATTATTATTCCAAAAACACAATGTATCTCAGATATTTATCAGGAAAACTTTCGGATTTTTAATATACAAATTGTTTGAATCATTTTTTTTTTGCGCACAAATTATAACAAGATTGTGAAGGTGCGTAAAGATTTGATTCAAGGAAATTGATTGACAGCTCTAAAAATTGTACCTTATTTCAAAAAAGTAAAAATGTATTTAAAAAATTAGAATTGACTTGGACTAGTTTCAAAGTAATTCGGGGGTATTTGCTATCGCGTTCAAGCTTCTCCTTATGGTCTCATTAGATAGCATCTTAAAATTTAACCCTTTTTTGTATTTATAAATATTTAAAATTGATCAGATTAAAATTACACAGTGTATGAAATACTCTTTTTTTAAAAATGCGTTCTCATCCATGCTAACAGATTCAGGAACACGGGCCATTGTGTTTTAATTGCTTTATGATATATTTATTGGTTGAGGGTTTTTATTTTTTTTAAATTCAATAAATGGAACTAATAATCTGGGTTGAGAATCTGCATTCAATAAAACAATTTTACCATATATACATCAATTGCATGCAAAAATGTACACCACCTCGAAAGGTAAGCAATTTATTTTAAGAAAACAAACTTATGCGCGCGCTTTTTTTTTCTATTTTTATTTTTCCTTTTAGAATTTTAGCAGAGAATAAATCTCTTAGACATTTTCTAGAAAGAATTAAAGTGCAAATAAATGATTTTGTTTGAATCAAATTAAAACTGCAAACCAGATTATAAAAATTGCTAGTTAAATCTGAGTAAGACCGATAAAACGAATTAACGTCACCAGAAAAAGTACTGAAATAACATATAAAAAGAAAAATTCTTAAAATGTCAACTTCTTGCTCTGCTCCTCGAGGAGCTTATTTAGGAATGAATTGCATAATTTTGGCGACGACTGCATAGTCAGGAAAATAATTGTGGAAGACTTATCGATATTTTTCTTTCTTTTTTTTCTCTTCTAGGGTGTGCTAATGCTGCAGGACCAATACCGTGCTGTGATGCAATACAGTCATTCCAAGGAACCACTTGCTAAGGAGAGAGTATTATCAGACTGGTATTGTGCCAAGGTACGCTTTTTAGTACTAGCTTTAAGAGTCAGTAATAAAACTAAGTTTTCCTTCCCTGACAGTGTGGAGTTTTTAACTTTAAAAGACGCGAGAATTGCTTTAAATGTTACGCGTCTCGCGAAGAAAGCGAAAAAGGCGGGGAGGGCAGCGACGAAGTCAGCAACATTTTAACAAAAAGTATACATTTAATTGCCAAAAATTGTCCACTTAAATTATTTTGTATAATTGACTAATTGCCAAATTTAACTCAAAAGAAATAATGCTACGGAATCTGGATGTGTTAACAAACGAGGAAGGTGTACTGACCGTAATGCAAGAGGTGGTACCGACCCAAGTCTCAAAAATTTCGAAAATTTTAATTTGTCGGGATCCTTTAACGTCGACTTCTCGGGGAATATGCTATTTGTATTTTGATAACCTAGTTGATTCAATGAACACTCATAATGCTCTGAAGGCTCTTGAGCCTACGCTCAAAATAGAGAATAGAGAAGGTATACCCATCGAAAGAAAATTTAAATAATTTCTAACAGTTTTTGTCTTTTGACAGTCCTTATATCATACTGTGTCGATTCGGAAAATAAGCAAATTACTAAAGCGTCCGCTGCGAAGGCGTCTGCAGATGCATCACCATCAACCCCCTATACAGCCAATACGTATCAATATACCTTAGCAGATGTGCCCCGATTGGCGGAGTATAGTGCTTCGATGTACGCCTCTACACCAGCCGAACAGGACCATTATGTAAAGTATTACACGCAGTACTACGTCGCCGAAATCACAAAGGGCTCGTATGGAAATTTGCCAACTATGAGTCAGTTAGGGGAATCTGCTAACTCTGGAGCAGCGGTCGCTTTGTCGGCTATTCAAAGAAAGCAGAATAAATATAAAAATTCAGAAATGTCTGCGAATGCAGGTAATGCAGGCGCAACATCACTCCTTGCAGCGGCGGCTCCCGTCAATACGCCAAAAGGAAATGACGGGAAAAAATATCGTAAGTAATTTTTATTGTTTCATTCAATGGATTTTATTTTAGCTGAAGTCTAATAGAATAGCTTATATACATAAGTAGAAGGTTCTAGCAAAGTATTTAGTACAATTATTATCGTCATTTCCGTACTTTCATATGTAGCCTCGGGTTAATTACCTTTGTCAATATTTTCGAAATAAATTTTTTCTGTACATAAAAGGTAAAAATCAACTCAAAACAAAATCGATTTATATTTCCAAATATTATTCGCAATATTTAAAAACTGAAACTGCTCAGAAAACTTAACAAATAAAATTGGATAAACAAAGAAAGATGAAAAGGATAACTAAGTTATCATAGCTATATGTATTAAACATAGGTCAAAATTATGAAATTGTGATACTGAATCATAGCTTAATTCGAACGAGATTCCAATAATTTTTCTTATTTTTCACTTTAGCAACGCCAGACGTATCTTTATATCAATACGATGAAACCTCTGGCTATTATTATGATCCAATGACTGGCTTGTATTACGACGCACATTCCCAATATTATTACAACAACGAGACAGGAGCTTATTTATACTGGGATCATGAAAAAAGCACATATTTACTTGCTGCTGCAGCAGCAATAGCACCGCAACCGACAGCAACAACAACAACCAGTGAAGTTGTACCAGCAATTACAACAACAGTTGCCGAAACAACGAGACATCAAGAAGAAAAGAAAGAAGGTAAAAGGGATGCGAAGCAGGATAAGGTTAAAGTTGCAAAGAAAATTGTTAAAGATATGGAAAAATGGGCAAAACAACTTAATCAGAAGAAAGAAATGAGCTCTTATGTAGCAACGCCTTGTCCAATTCTTCCACAAAAGACAGAAGAGACTGTGAAATCGTCTTCTAGCGGCTATGCTGATGTAGGATTTTCTATTCTTGAGAAAAAAGATAAAGGAAAACTAGAGCTTGGGAATGTTGGAATCAATAAATTGGTTCCATCATATGGATCTGATTCAGATGACCATGAGGATAATAGCAATTCAACATACACGGAGTCCAGTGAAAAAGATTACGTCGACTTTGAAAAGTTAACATGTTTGCTCTGTAAACGTGCCTTTCAGTCCCAGGATATACTTAATAAACATTTAAAAATGTCCAATTTGCATAAGGAGAATCTTCAAAAATACAACTTGACCAGAGGTATAATAGATACAGCCAGCATGAGCTCTAGTCAGGGGTAAGTTTATTCAAATAATCTTAAAATAAAATCTTCTCCAAGTACTGGATCTACAAAATTCGGCGAAACATTTTTTTAATTTACGATGATTTATGCCATACATTTATTTCGTAACTTTAATCTCGCCTGATTTTAATTATTTTTTATTTTCGACTTTATCATTCTTAAAACTAATGAACAAATTTTTTAATATAGGAAGAACAACCTTATAATAAAATCTGATAGCAGTTACAGAGATCGTGCTAAGGAAAGAAGGTTAAAGTATGGAGAGAGTGATCCTCCTCCACCCAACAGAAGTAAAGAACGGTTCGAGAAAGAACTTAAAAGTGTCACAACTGCTGCACAACCGAATTTAGCATCTATGCCGATTGGTGAAAACAATGTAGGCAATCGACTTCTTCAAAAAATGGGTTGGACTGAAGGGCAGGGTCTCGGTAGAAGTAATCAGGGTAGGACGAATATTATTGAGGTAAATTCATTTTTTTCACGAGAAGACAGCTTGTGTACTTAAAGTTTTTGTTAAATTTCAAAACAGGCTGATGCTAGAACAACAACAGCCGGCTTAGGCACTAAAACATCCTCATTTGGTCCCGGTGATGACTACAAATCGTACATTAAACGTATGATGAAAACGAGATACGAGCAAGTTGATATTAAGGAGTAGGTTAAAGTTGTAGGATGATTATTTTTGTTACTATAGATTGATATTGTTTGCTGAGAGAAAGATATTTTTCATAGCGAGATATTGTAAGTGAAATTTGGATTTCAGGAGTATTATGCCTGATCATGTTTTATCATCATCTAAATAAAATCATTCGAATCCAACACAGCTAGTTTTAATATTCGAAAGCGAAAACTAGGGCGTATTCTGAGATTCGATTCACGTAAAAAATGAATCACATTTAATGAAATGTAGATTCGATCGTTTTGTGAAACTTAGTAAAGTAAAACATTTTCATTTGATTCACGTGAATCTTGGAATAACTGCATCCACATGAAGTCGAGAAAGTATGTGGAAATACTTTAGAGCGTAAAGTGAATCTCAGAATATACTCCTTTCTTTAAAACTCCGTTATTTTGCCAAATTTGTAAAAACAAAACACTTGCAATATGTTATACAATTTCTTTCTCTGAATTACAAATTCGAAAGCATAAATATGTATATTGTTGAAAGATTTAATAAGAAATACGCATTTTAACTTCATGTGTATGTCCAAAAATTGTAAGATCCACATTTTTTTCGTATGCGAAAGGTAATCTATGAAGAAAATAATGTATAAATATATAAAATACATACATTTATCATGAATAAATCCTTCAGAAAATGTAAGAAGTAAATTTTACAAAACAATAAAAACTGGTCAAAATAATATTTTTTGCTTGATTAGAAGAAAACAAATTTATAAGGACAATATATAAAACCAGCTGGGTTACTCGGTTTCACCCGGTGAACAAAAGTGTTGGACGCCGTATTGAGTCCGTTATTTTGAATTTCCATAATGTTATAATAGTAAATTTGCAATTATCTCAAAATCCAAATCCATAACACTAATTTTCATTTTAACAATTTCAAAAATTGTACGCTATATTGGACCCGCCATTTTCACTTTCCAAAATTCGAAAGTATATTCGCTATAAGGATATCCAACAACCTCCAAATATCAATTTTTTGTTGATATTTTCACGTTTTGACCGACATCTTGGCTCCGTCGTTTTGATGCTCGCGGATAAAAAGTAGTCTATATGTTGGCCCGAAAATTCGAGAACCTTCACCCCAAAAATTAAAATGCATCCGGCATTGAAGCGTAAAAAGGTAACAGGCAGGCAGACAGAGCTCTGATTTTGAGGAGTTCCCCGGTGAATTTTTAATATTCAAGATCCAATACCAATGAAATGGGACCAAATTGGAGCTATACTAAACCCAACGAAAAACAAAATCATTACAATCGGTTCATAAACATAGAAGTTATGCCTGAAAATGCGTAAGAAAAATATGACGTATGCGCATCCATATACAGAAGAATTGAGAAACTCCTCCATTTTCTTGAAGTCGGTTAAAAAACCGTAAAGTGAAGATATTGCAATTTTTTACCGCTGTTATTTTGTTTATTACAGCATACCTTATTGTATAGATTTTACTCTTATAACTGTTTCGTAAAATTACGGTAACGAAGGATGTACGAACAAAATTCCAAAAACCTCAGAAGCATGTGAACAATTTTTTCTCTGTGAAATTTTAATTTATTTAAATAATACTTAAAACATTTTTGTTAACATTTTTCACCTTGTATAGAAAAATAGCTCTACATAGTTTATCTTTCGGAATGACCGGTTAAAATGTGGTGTGACAAAGAGTGTTCGACTACATATACATACATATATTACGAATATTTTCCATTGGTTTTGGTGTGTTACTGTAACATTACAAAAATTCTACTTACATATAAACCTAAAAAGCTCGTCTATCACTTTTCCTTACGTTAGAAGTTTAATTTTATTGAGGGTGCTAACAATCAATTTGCCCAAACAGGATGCCTTTAGAGAGTCGTTGATGTGACTGCATTCACTCCGTGCACAAGAATAGTTGACGGCAAATCGGATGTGAGTTCAGTAAGCAATTCCATGTATCGAAGGCTTTTTTCTTCCCAGTTGGGAGTGTCGATCTTGGGAGGAGCTGCGAGGTAAATAAAGGACACCGCCGTTTTGTCCGAGCGCTCCCTGATAATCTGATTGACTCTAAAAGACAAGCAAAAACAATTTAATTTGATTTTCTTAAATCCTCCAAGTTTCTGCTCACCTTTGCATATACAATTTGCACTTATTCGAATTCTCCTCATTGATTTCATCCAAATCATTATCGGAATTTTTAGTGAATTGTTTTAGAATAGCACTTTGCCGTACAAACTCGCTATTCTGGCTCCATTCATTTATCTAAAAGTTTTAAATAAAGTAAAATTTTTCTTTCCGCATTAGCACTAACAAGCACCTCTATAATATCAGCTACGATTCTTAGTTTATTCAGAGATTCTTCTAATTTAACTCTGGATAAAATGGTAGACTGTGAACCATTACCGTCGAAAGTTCTATTTGGGAAATAATAACATGACAAAATTATGTTACACACCAAAATCTTTATACTCACGTCATATTTCTGCTTTGAGTCGATTCACAAAGGAAGACACGAAGTCGGAGGCGTTTCCACTTGGGCAACATATTAATTATGCAAGCGAGCTGCATCATAAATAGTGATACAACATCGAAGGGATCGTTATTTGTGGGATCAAATACATTAATCGGCCAAACGTCGATGTAGCTGTACAGATTGCCCCTAGAAACATATTGGTTATTGAAAAGTAAGTGATCGACAAAGTATGGTCTAAAAAAATATAGATAAATGTTTAAAAACCGGATGAAAATAATCGTTGCAAGCACCAAAAGTTATCATCCTATATCCATTTTTCTAATACATGAAGAAAGAGCATAAATCCCAATATATGAGATACCACAAATAAGGATAAAAAATCACTAGTTCTAAAAAAGACCATGATGCACTAATTTTGCATAAAAACTTGTCATTTAAAAATAGTACAACCCCTATTTGATAAATATCAAATAGATAACGAGTTTCCCTGAGATTATTAAATTACTTGGGTATAGGTGTTATAATAAAATTTTACTTTATGTACTTACTTTGCAACGGCCGCCTTATCAAGACGATGGAAATGTCTACAGATGCACAAATTCTTGTTCATCCGGAGCACATCACAAAGAATAGCCACATATTCTTGAGCAGAAATCGCCTTTGAATCTCCCGTACGACGAATTGGAAACCATTTTTTGCCATCTTTATTGAAATCTCCAGTTTTATAGGGTGATTCATCCCTGAAAAATAAAATTCAAATGATTTTTAAATTTTGCTTTTAAGGGATCATCTTTACCTTTCAAAGAAATCCTTCGATACCTCAGCATCGTAAAATCCAAGAATAATTGTGTTGGGCTTCATTGCCCCCATGCCTGATAACCGCATTAAGTGCTGTGCTCCGTCGCGAACATTTCTAGCGAGTGTTACTTCCGGGAAAGCTTTTACCTTAAAAGATATTCCAAATAAATTTCAAATATAAGAGTTTCCATTAAACCTACATTCAAGTGATCTATTAAGGCCAACCACTGCTGACTCTTTTCTATAGTTGGGTCGTTGGTACCCTCAAATTCGCTGAAATCGCCAACTTCAACATGCCCAATCACATATAATCCACCCTTCTTCATATCATTGACGAAGTCGATTAAGGGGCAGCAGGATCTAGGGCTGGACACGAGCAGAAGCATTTGGGGTCTCCAGAACTTGACGTGATCCTTTCTCGAATCGAGCATAAGTAAATACTTTCTCACCTGGTGGAACATTAATGCTTGTGAAATAGAACCCCACTGAGTTCCCTGAGAAGCTGGTGAGAATATGTGAAGCGCAATAACTAAGATCAGGCAGAGGATAATGCTCGAAGATGCGTAAATAGGATTTATGACGAACATCATTACTAGAGTGCCGACCAAACCGATGAAGCAGGTGTGCCACGTAAAGTATTTGAACAGTGGCCTAAAATTAGGAGCACCAGTAAGCTCGATCCCCAAACAAGCCAGATTAGTGGCGAGATAAGAAAGGAGGAACAGTACAGAATTTACTTGAGCGATTGTATTCAAGGACCCGATGAGGAGTATCACCTCCACAAGAATAAAACTAGTAAAAACTGCAACAACTGGATTTCCCTTCCATGTCCCTCGAACGACAAATTTCAGTAGAGATCCAAAAACCTCGTCCTTGGCTAGTGCCTCCAAAATACGACTCGATCCGATCAAATTGCTTAGCGCTGTTGAAAAAGTCGCTGTTAAAATTCCAATGGCAGTAAACGGTGGCCACAAGTTCACTGGCATTAAGAAAAGGTAGTTATTCTGCAAAAGTTCCCTGGAGCAGGTGGATGCCATGAGCAGGGATAGAACGATGTAGCAGACGAAGGTGAAAGCGACTGCGGACAGAGTGCCTGCTGGAATGTTGCGGGAGGGATTTTTCAATTCTCCAGACATGTTAGCACCAGCCATTATCCCAGTTACACCGGCGAACAGGACACCGAAAACCGTTGCAAAATTAACTTTGCTGTAATTTGAAGTGTAGTCTACGTCGTACTTGTCGAACAAATTATCATAAAGCGTTGCACTGGAAAGCCCAGTGTAGTGAAGCGACATGTTGTAATGTTGATTTTCCGGTGGCGGAGCGACCTAAGCAAAGAAATGGAAAACTTAATTTCTTTAAGGAATTACATAAATCTCTTATAAACTTATTTAAATATCTACATAAAGTGAAACATCTGTATTACTTTGTTATTTTTACAAGTATGATCACATCCGGCGATGTGCAAACTACTAAGTTTTTGATTTAAATAGAATAGTTCAAACTATTTCTTTACAAACATGCATATTCTAGTATAGTTCAAGGTAGATTAAATTTTTACAATCACTTTTCGACCTAGTGGCATTCATAGCTCTAGCTACAAATATTTGATTTCCAAATTTAAATAACAAATTTTTTCTTTTAGTGGCATATTCTAAAAAAATTACTTAAACCTCGGATTAGACACACAAATCGACCGAAAATAATTTAAACGGATAGCACATAATTAATATTTATTTTTGTTTTTTTTTTAAACTACGTTTAACGAAATAATGTTTTTGTTTTTCAAGCCGTGTAATTTCCATCAATAATTAGTCAATAGTTTAGTATAAACAAAATTAAATTCAACGGACTTTTTCAAAATGCACACTATTCATTTGAATGTTCAGCATATTTTTATATTTACAAAGATTAAAATTAATCATTTTGAAGTGCTATCAATTTCTCCGTTAAAATAATTTGATTTTAAAGAAGACTTGTATATTCCACAAATTGGGATTTTGGTGTTAATAGGGTACCTCTAAGGGTTTTTTTTTTATATAATTATAATTCAACTTACTTCCAAAGGCTTTTGTGATAAGAAGCTTATGTACGTGGAGAACAAACAAACGGTCACAATTGCTAAAATAATGACGGACGTCTTGGCGAACATCCCCGCACCGATGAGGCACACAATAAGCATGCAAGTGTTGATTGCCGTGCAGTACAAGAACCGCCAGTAGGTTCCGTCTGGAATAAGACCTCCGGCCAGATAGCCACCTGGTCCAAAATTCTCTAAAATGCCTTCTGTACAACCGGAGATGGCCATGGCCGAGCCAACGACATTTGCTAAGAAAAATAAAGTTCCGATGGAGCCCCCGAACTCTGGGCCAAGAGTTCTGCTTATCATGACTAAAATAGGAGGTTAATTTTAAGCAAGGACGAGAAATGCAGGAGCAAGGACGCATTAAACCTACAGTAGACGCCTCCTCCCTCGACGGCTCCGTTGGTGGAAATAGCACAGACCGAAGCCACGGTGAAGAGGAGGATGAGGTACGCGATGACGAACTGAAGCAAAGTCACGTACAAGCCCGCATTGCCCACGATGAAGCCTGCGGGAGTTAGAGGGAAAGCGCGTTCGTATCAGCCCATTGCATTCTTTTTCCAGCCGAATGATTTATCTTACCGACTCGAATGAAGACTAGGGCACTGAACATTGAGAGGGCGACGGGGCTGAAAACCCCGGCGAAAGTGCCTAGAGTTCTTGTAGCTGATCTTTCGGGGTCAGTCATGCCGAACTCAACATACCCGTCCGAGGCTGTGGCGCTCCTCGGTCGCCTGACGCCGAACAGCGATCCAAAACTCCGGAATAGTCTGGTTCTTGTTCCGGTGATTGGAGAAGTTTCACTCTCCACAGGATCGCAATTTGCACTGCGATGATCAATTACTTCCGTAATCATTTTCTATTGTTTTGGGGGTCCGTTTTATTCTAAGAAATGTTCGACTGGACGATGACTCAGTCAGCGAACGCCTGCAGGTACGCCCACAATGCAAACTTTTGAGGAGCCAGTTCACGGTTTTGGGGCACTCTGCACTTAAAATTGCCTGGAGTCTCACTCGACCACTACGTCATCCGATTACTTTCTTAGAAAAAACGCAAATCCAGATCTAAGCACTTTCGCAAAACCAAAGCAAATATCATCTGTTGGAATTGTCTTTACTTCTGACATTTGAAAGTGGGGTAACAAAAAAACATATCCGAACTATTCGGAGAACGGGGAAATTATCCAACTTTTTTGTGCATTTTTAAGATTAGGTAACTGACTTGTTATTGGAAAGTATAAGAAAACTTTCCTGTAGATGGCAGCACAGATGGAAAGTTTGGAAACATGAATATCTGTAAAATGTTTTCAAAATATTACCTAAATTTAGAAGCAAATTCTTTTAATAAGCTTATATTAAACTATAATTTAATAGAAGTTGCTTTCAATTATATTACGAAATATCAAAAGACAAAAACTGTCCATAAGAGGAGTATAACAGTTTCAACAATTTATCCGACATTCCGCAAGAAGTTTGACAGCTCCGCTTGTTTCGGCAAGGGTTTTATATTTAGCAAAATCTGTTAAATAAAGCGTGTTTTGTTGTGAAATACAATTCCAAAGTGTTAATTATTTACGCTACGATACAAATTTCCTGACAATCCCCATGTAAAACTGTTTTTAGTTTACTTTTTACATCCATCTGGACTGCGATGGGCAACGACAGAAAAAGGCGCTCTCGATCGAAGGAAAGGCACGACGTAAATCGCTATGAACGGCATGATAAAGATAAATATGAAAAGGATCGAGCAAGGGATCGGGAAAGGGAGCGAAGGAAGAGGTCCAGGTCCCGATCCAAAGAACGGGTGAATCGCAGCAGGTCAAAGGAGCGCGGAAGACCAAGGTCTCGCGATAGAGGTAAATCGCCGGAAAGGGAACGCAGATCTCGGTCCAAGGAAAAACTAAAACGCGACGTAAAAGAGCCGAAACGTTCAGAGTCAGAAGAAAAAGACGTTAAAATTGCAACCGCTGATGGGAACAAAGTCAAACCTGAGAACCAGAACGACTCGAAGGACATGAAGCCGCCTCCTCTAAAAAAGTCCGAGCCCCTGTCCCTCGAGGAGCTGTTGGAAAAGAAGAAAAAGGAAGAGGCTGCCCGGAGCAAGCCAGTCTTCATCTCGAAGGAGCAGCGAGCCGCTGAAGCACTCAAGCGAAGGCAGGAGGAAGTCGCCGCAATGCGAGCTGGGCAACTCGCGGGATTAGGGAAGCAAGTGGATCCAAACGCCGGGTTCACGATTAGCAGGCACCATCCAGACCGCGACAGGGACAGGGACAGGGACAGGGAAAGGGAGCAGCGGGAACGCGAGAGGGAGAGGGAAAGGGAACGAGAAAAGCCCGAAAAGGAAGAGAAGCACGAGAAAAGGGATCGCGGGGGAAAGGTCGAACGGGAGGCCGACAAGGAGAAGCGGGGAGATGACTTGTCCGTGAAGGATAAGGAAAAGGAGCTCGAGGCCATCCGCGAGCGATATTTGGGGATCGTTAAGAAAAAGCGACGAGTTCGTCGGCTGAATGATCGGAAGTTCGTTTTCGATTGGGACGCTTCTGAGGACACCTCGGTGGATTACAACAATTTGTACAAGGAGCGACACCACGTCCAGTTCTTCGGAAGGGGAAATATTGCTGGTACGTAAATAAAACAAAATTTCTAATCGATATTATTTAAATTATTATCGAGTTAGTATTTTAAGAATGGAATTTAATTTCAAAACCCAGCATTTGCGTGCGTAGTAAAATGCAAGAGTTGACGAGTATATTCGTCTACTCATGCTATGTATGTCGTGTAAATTTTTCCAAATTTAAATTTTTGAAGTACACGACGCTTATATTCGTCAATCGTTTTTAAAGGCCACAATTGTATTTCATTGCACTTATTGATGTTTATTGACAAAATAATTATTTTCAATCACTGACTGAGTAGCCTAGCCCTGAAATTGAAAGACCAAAAAATGTAAAATTGTAGTTTTTGAACTTTTAAGTTCATGTTTGATTCTCTTAAAATCTCAGAAAAGTTTTAATATTACCTAAATTAAATAAATAACTGTGAAATATAAATCCTTGTAAACTATGCTATTAAATGAGAGTTTTCTATTTCTCTATAAGAAAAGGAAGAGTGGAAAAGGATTTAATTAAAAGTTTCCAAAGGAATTTTGGTCTAGGTGCTGATAACCGTATATTAAAATAGAAAAACAAAATCGGATTTATTTACAGCTATTATAATTGTTATAAACCAAATTTTATATTTATAAATAGTATAGTAATCTTAATTTCCAATTAGTCTATTCCATAAAAAAAGAGTAACAAAACTTATAGTTGCTTTTGTTTTTTTTTTCAAAATAGGAATAGATATAAAAGAGCAGAAGCGAAAGCAAAGTAAATTTTATGGAGATTTGTTGGAGAAACGACGTACAGAAGCTGAAAAGGAGCAGGAAAAAATGCGTCTTAAGAAAGTTAAACGGAAGGAAGACAAACAAAAATGGGATGATAGGCACTGGTCTGAGAAGGAATTGGACGAAATGACCGAGCGTGACTGGCGTATTTTCCGCGAGGACTACAACATAACGATTAAAGGAGGAAAAATTCCCAATCCAATTAGAAACTGGAAGGAGTCCGGTTTCCAAAAAGAACTACTCGAAATCGTCGATCGAGTTGGGTACAATGAGCCCACTCCAATTCAGCGCCAAGCTATTCCAATTGGTCTTCAGAATCGCGACATTATCGGTGTAGCCGAAACTGGTTCTGGAAAAACACTCGCATTCTTGATTCCTCTGCTAGCATGGATTCAGTCGTTACCAAAGATAGAACGTTTGGAGGACGCAGATCAAGGACCCTACGCCATCATTCTGGCACCCACTCGTGAGCTCGCGCAGCAAATTGAAGAAGAGACAAACAAATTCGGACAACCTTTAGGTATCAGGACAGTTGTAGTTGTCGGTGGTTTATCTCGAGAGGAGCAGGGCTTCCGTCTAAGATTGGGTTGCGAAATCGTTATCGCTACACCAGGTCGATTAATTGATGTTTTAGAAAATCGTTACCTCGTGCTGAATCAATGTACTTACATTGTGCTTGATGAGGCTGATCGTATGATTGACATGGGCTTTGAGCCAGACGTGCAGAAAATCTTGGAGTACATGCCTGTGACAAACTTAAAGCCAGACACAGAAGAAGCAGAAGATGCCACTAAACTGATGGAGAACTTCTATTCGAAGAAGAAATACCGCCAAACTGTGATGTTCACAGCTACTATGCCACCAGCTGTCGAAAGATTGGCCAGAACTTACTTGAGAAGGCCGGCCACTGTCTACATTGGATCTATTGGCAAACCGACCGAAAGAACTGAGCAAATCGTCTACATGATGGGCGAAAACGACAAGCGCAAGAAGCTCATGGAAATTTTGTCCAGAGGTATCGAGCCACCAGTTATTATATTCGTCAACCAGAAAAAGGGTGCAGACGTTTTGGCTAAGGGTTTGGAAAAATTGGGATACAACGCTTGCACGTTGCACGGTGGAAAAGGACAGGAGCAAAGAGAATACGCCTTGGCGGCTCTTAAGAGCGGAGCGAAAGACATGCTCGTTGCAACAGACGTTGCTGGTCGTGGTATCGATATTAAGGATGTCTCACTTGTTATTAACTACGATATGGCTAAGTCTATTGAGGATTACACTCACAGAATTGGTAGAACTGGTCGTGCAGGAAAAACTGGTTGTGCTATTAGTTTTATCACGAAAGACGACAGTACTCTGTTCTATGATTTGAAGCAGTGCATTACAGCCAGCCCGGTTTCAGTTTGCCCACCGGAGCTCATGAATCACCCCGAGGCACAGCACAAGCCTGGAACTGTTGTGACTAAGAAAAGGCGCGAAGAAAAGATATTCGCGTAACTTTAGACACTTTCTATTGTTAAGCATTTATATGTGTTGAAAAATGAAAATAAAAATCACAACAAAAGTTTTATATTTTTCTTAAATTTCAGTTCTCAGCATTTAGTTTTACACCACCTAGGCTTTTGTGCTGTTTCAATTTCGATTTTTCTGTCTTATAGATGATATTCGCCCAGGAGTAAGCTATTAATTTTTATTTTTATGTATAGGCTTACAGGTAGTTCCTAATTATTACACATATTTTAAACTGAGCTTTTTAAATTCAAAAGAGCGGCGTCAGAGTCTAAATCTAGAACTGCCAAGTTAATTCTCTTTAATTTCTCAAGGCGTTCTTGCGGCCGGAAAGTTTTTCCTCTGACCTTTCAACTTAAAACAAAAATTAAATGATCATTTTGGGTCCGCCATTCTCAAATTCTCGTATAAAAAGTAGCCTATATGTTGGACCGGAATATGTAGAACAGAACCTTCACCCAAAAAATGATACTAATCAGATCCAGCGTGTAGACGCGATTGAGCAACAAAAAGACTTTCGATTTTATATATACATATACATAATAATATGAATTTCTTAAAAAAAATAAAAATCCTTAATCCCCACGATATACATACATAAATGAAAACGAAACGAAAATGAGGTCATAGACGATGAATCTTAATTGAGAAGGTGCCTTAGGACTAGAGTTTGAAAACATAATTCAATTATCTGATAAAATAAGGTCGAACAACTAAATTAACCCATACTATCCCCTCAATTGAATTTTGGATCATAAACTTATTATTGTAGCAATTTATTTTATGTAATTTATTTAAATTTATTTAATACATGTGACTTTATTTAAAAACAAAAAATTTTCGGTAATGATCTTCACAATAGGACTCTTTATCTAAAATAGTGCGAGCCATAGCAATAAAATTAATCTCAAGAAAATTCGGAGAAAACAACAATTCAGCGGTAGTCGGAAATATTTTCTTAAAGATGGTCAATCTTACTGCCATGCGCCGCCGGCGCAACTGATTAAGGACCAGGCAAAAAAGTGTCGAGGCGTTGCTAAAGATAAAGAGGAATCATAAATGTCAGGGATAATTGTTTTTAGCACCATTTAGCGTATTTTATGAGGTGATTTGTCCTTTTTGTGATAACGAAAGGAAAAAGAGCCGTCCGAGGATTCGCTCAAATTCGACCTTTCCGAACAATGCAACTGAAGCAATAAATTTCTTAAAGACGCTGGTAATTAGATTGGTGTCTTATTTGGGTTGTGCCACTGTCGGGTGTATGGCCACTTCTAGACAAACATGAACAGAACAAAGGTCCTTGGCGAGAAAGTTGTGAAATTTATGACCTGCTAGCGAATTATTGATTTTTTAACTTAGAAGTTCATTAGGCATTTTTACTGACAAAATAGTATGAGGACTGTTGACGCGATCAGATTTAACTGGAAAAATTGTTATAATGGTATGTTCAAACGTGGATTTAGAACACTTTCAAAAGTGTCATTTGTTGTATCTTTAAAGAAGCACTAAATAAGTTTGTAATGATTTAAATTTATTTTTTTAATAGACAAATACCTATAAAAACTATAGTAATAAATAGATATTTCGATTTCGACTATAATTTGTAATGAACGTTCCAATTTTTACTCTTCGAATTGAGTTGTGAAATTTAATTGATATCTATGGTTAAATATACCGAAAACATGAAACTACATAGAAACTTAAATTCAGTTTAACTCATTGATTGAAAATCAGATATTTTTATCTGTTTGCG
Organism: Tolmerus cingulatus; assembly: GCA_959613345.1. NCBI lineage: Eukaryota > Metazoa > Arthropoda > Insecta > Diptera > Asilidae > Tolmerus > Tolmerus cingulatus. Next base: position 22,397,125 of record OY390707.1, on the reverse strand, counting down.
AGAAGAAATCCTAGATTATATGGCTTCAAACATAAAATTGTGTAAAAATCAACAAACATTTTCTTTTAAGAATAAGTTTTAGGGTTAGGGACGCAATAAGACCAATAGTTTATATTATCTATTGTGTGGGACCTAACCCGAGGTATTATTCGAATAGTTCAAATCACGATATCTTCATTAACTCGGGCGATATAATTCTTTTCAAGAAAGGAAAGGATCAGTCACCGCGAAAGCCTACAAAAGACCACCGAAGAATAGTTATAAAAGTGGCATTCATCGAAATCACCAGGAAATCTCTTATAGATCGTGACTTCCACTGCAGACTGGATCCTTCCCAAACAATTCTTAGCAATTTGCGTAAAATTGAATTTTTTTTTAAAACCCTGTGGCATGTAAACAATTTTCAAACAGCTAATTTTCACCCGATTCTATAGAAAAGTCCTTTTGTTGCATAAATCAGTTTAGCGCCATTGCATGATCGCATTGTGATCAAATTTTGAGGATAATAGAAAGGACTTTTGGGGATGGGTCCAGTGAAATTTTTGCCTGTTTTGACAGGGAACTGCAGTGATATCCTTGTTGGCAGGTAGAAATTGCATCCTTTTCGGATTCTTTGTGAATTTGATTTCGGTAAGCCTGAAAAATGTGAGAAATATACCAGCGGTATCCTGCACAAAGGCTGGCGTTCCAGAAAGTAGGAGGGACTGTCTTTAGTGAACCTGTAATTATCTCAAACACCTCAAATGATATGTTCCTTTTGATATTTGCGGTTTTCGCAATTTGATACAGGGCTGTCGCGTGGCGGTTCTCATAAATCGTCTAGGTCCGATCGATCGCGATCATTTGTATATTTTAGTCACGGACTAATGCGGTACATTTTATTTATGGGGAATTCGTACAAATACATTTTTTTTTCAAATATCTTTCTTCAATACTTACCGCAATTGTACAATAATTTCAAAGATTTCTTTCTATTAAAAGTAACATAAGCGGCCACCTTAACCTTGAGAAGAAAAAAAGGGAAAGTAACAAAGGTTTTTTAAAACATGCTTTTGAATCACCTGATAAGTGGCATCTTCCGCTGCACGGTGAAATGAAATAAGCAACAAGTGTTTTTGGGAAGTGTTTTTTTAAACCACCGAAAAGGAAAATTCTCCTTTGAAATTTTACAAAATCCGCCTGGGTCGGAAGTACATTGTATACCTCAATAATTGTGTAACATTTTTCAAATTCAGGTATACTACAAACGTGATCAAATTGTATCAATTGCTTAAGAAAGTAGTTGATTTAGTTTCAATTTTACTAATTTTGTGATTATTAATAGGATAATACTTGAAACAATTCAAACTGCAATTTGATTTACTGGCACAAATTCCCAATCTCCTTCCACCCATCAATTCATTTTGTTTTCATACTCAATAACTAAAAATTTCGTTTAAATCTGTTGAATGCGTTGGAAATCGCCTTTTAAATTCCTAAAGTATGTAGAAATCAAAGGTTTATTAAAATTTCACGGATAGTAAAATGTTGGTACCGACAAGTGTTTGAAAAAACGACTTCTCCTCAAAATGATAATTTGAAATTAGGGTAGACAATTTTTAATTGTAGCTAGTCTATTGTACAACTTATTGAATTTCATAATATTTAACTTTTCTTCAAGTTATTTTTTTAAGATTTTGTTATCTCGCGTGGGTAAAGGAAATAATATTCGATTACTTAAAATTTGGATAATGTACAAAATTATTTTTCCAAAATCATGTTAATAGTTCCAGAGAAGATTTTGGTGACACATATACAAGTATGCTTACTATAATAGAATTAAAAAGCTTTAGGTAATTAATCCGAATTGATGACGTGAATGGCATTCTGTTACACAATTGTTAATAGCTGTATTGTATTTAGAAAATTATAGTACTAAATTAATTATAAAAGAGATATTAATTCCAAAAAAAGACGCATTTTTATTCAACGTAGCACAATACATAGGTAATGCAATTTATCACACTCCCTCAATTTGCAAGCTACTAAACCCCGCACAGTGCCCACTTTGATTGGCCAAAATTGGGTTCAATTTCTTGGAACCTGCGACTAATAAGATCACAGATTCCCCTTTTCTTTTACACTTTACCGCCAAAGAGGCGGAGCAGTTCGATTCGTCTTCGGAAATGGAGCGAGCATCGCCGATCCATTTCAAAAACGATCCGAAAGCTGATCATATCGTGCCAAAGAATTATGAGAGCCGGGACAAGATCAGATCCGAGCAGGTAGAACCGAAAAGATCCTATTCCCTAATCCACTCGATTTCGATTGGATTGAAAGTGAATCTGGAAGAGGATAAATACTGAAAAGGCTCACGGCGATCGCCAGTAAGTTAAGAGTTACCAAAGAGATCAGAGGTGCTCGGCCAGAGTCTAAAGGAGTTCAGTGCGTGCCTGTGCCTGTTATTTTCGAGATGGAGCAATTCGGTCAAAATTTCGCAATTGTCGATTACGCCGCTGGTGTAGGTGGTTTGGATTACTACGACAGCCTCTCGGATAGCCTCTACAGCCCTGGATCGTCCTCTGAGGAAGTCAACGGTTTTCCGAATTTGAACGATAGTTGGGGTCAAGTGGAGTGTGACAATGGTGGCTGGTTAGGTGAAGAACACCATTTCGCTCAGGGATCGTACTTTTGCAATGTTAAAGTGAAGCTGCAGAGCCCGAGGGATGTCCGGAAGGAGTCCTCCAAGTACAGCCTGGACATTTTGCGGAAAAGACGGTTGGCGGCAAACGCTCGCGAGCGGAGGCGGATGAATAATTTGAACGATGCGTTTGACCGCCTGAGGGATGTCGTACCTTCTCTGGGAAATGATCGGAAGCTGTCGAAGTTCGAAACCCTTCAAATGGCCCAGACTTACATATCGGCACTAATTGAGCTGCTTAGCAGACCTACGTGATGCAAGATAAGAAGACTTTTATTTATTAAGGCTTTTGTGTAAATATTAGGCAGAGTATTTATGTTCTAGAATTAATTAAATCCGAAATTTTGTTCGATCAGCGCTTATAAGTGAGATCTCAGTAGTTTTAAGAATGTGAGATAATAAAACGTTAAAATACTAAACATTAAAAATCCTTTTGCATTATGACTTCCCTATGTATTTCCGCCTTTCTAAAAATAGTCTTAAAAACTTCTTATTGGATTGAGGATTTTTGAAATTGAGGATGTTAATAATATATTACAAGTAAGAGCTTTATTTGTTGAAACCCCGTAATGCTTCAGCATAGTTTTGTGCATTACGCTCATTACAAAGCAAATCGATTTTATTCTGCACTGAATTGCATATCTATTTTGGTATTAATAGCGTATTTTTTCAAAATAGCAGTGTAGAGTTCTTAAATTGAAATCTTGAGTCGCACACTGTCCTTTAACTTTTAATCGATTGAAAAAACTAGTTTTAGATTTGTAAGTATATTTATGTCTGCTACGGACGTATCTAAATAAGGCCTGAAAACATTTTTCTTTCCTGATTTCAACTAGAAGCTAAATTTAAAAATTCGCAATTGGAATACGTAAATGTTTAATTTTACCTAAATTTTATAAATATACATATGTATAGATATAGAGCTATTTCTTAAAGTTCTAAATTTTTAAATTCGGTGACCTACATCAACTCGGTTTTCAGAGACATTTGTTGAAGTAATAAACTTTGCTATTTGCATTACAAAGCAGGGATCGGAAATAACGATTATGCTTTTCATTTTCATTAAAAATTACATACACAGAATCCCACGTTGTATTAAAGTATGTAAGTATCCATTGGATCTACAAATTTAATATCAGTTGCTTCTAAATGCTTATTTAAAAATGTTAATTTTTAGAATTAACCATAACAGTGGTGAAATGATTTAGATACTACGCATTTTTTGGTCATGAATAAACATCAAATTAAGTAAACTTTTCATTATTAAATTTTTGTCAAATTATCGTTCCATTAAATAAAACAAGCATTTCAAAAATCATATCTTCAAAATATTAGACACTAATTTGTGCCCACACGAGAGGAACATTTTTTGTTTTCACCATAATGAGGGCAATTCAGGATAATCTCAGGAAGTGGAAGTGCATCCCTAACGATGTTTTGATCCAGATCAAATCTTAAAAGGTAACAAGACGCAAAGGCTCAAAACAAATAGCACCCGAACGAATTTTGTAAAGTGATTTTAATTACGTAAAAGGACGAAAGTAGTTTTCCTCTGTAATTTTCTTCGGAATTCGAACAGTTACAAATTGGATCCTTCCCATTTCGAATTAATCCATGTTTTGAGCACTTCCGATGGGAATTTATTTTGGAGTTTTACGGGAGTGTCTATTGATTCAAATAAATATCCGAATCGAATCGCTTTTGTTTTATGTTATGTAATAAAGGTATAGCCTTCTGTGCGTGTCCGTTTAAATTGGCGTTACATAAGATAACAAGAAATATATAAAAATACCTCCCAAGGCATATCACCGTATATGTAGAATTTACTACCGCAAATGAGGTAAACTTTTGAAACTATACATATTGTGTTTTGAATTTAGTTTTTGTAGCTAAAAGAATACAACATACTTTAAATGTGTTTTGGAAGAAGGGTGTAGATTCAGTGGCTCTCAGGATCTGGAAAATGTTGCGCCCTTAAAGTTAAAGCAAGCTGATAAAAATTTGATTACAAATTTCATTTTTTTGGTGAATAGTTTTGTTTTTTACAAAAGCTATTTATTTATAATAATGCAATCACATTTACTGTTATGCAAAAATGAAGAGGTATGTCGGTCTTAACTAAAGTGAGAACATTTTTTAATATAATATTTCAGTCTACTCATATCAATATAAAACTTTAGCACTATCCTCTTTAAATAGTAATATTTATTTATTTATTTATTTATTTATAATGATAAATAAATAAATAATGTCTAAAAAATAATAATGTATTAATTACTTGGGACTACATGTATTCAATTATACCTAATCTGTTAGGTTTCAATTCTAAAATGTTATGATGTAATTTTCGAAAGTTAGTGTATAAAAATAATATAACCACCCCTATCATGAACTTCACAAGAATTGTATCCTTTTGGATAAAAAGTCCTTGACAAACTCTTACCCCCACCTCTTTGAGTTAAATTTTGATAAATACTTTTTCAATTGGTATGTACATTTTAAGAATGCGATGTTGGCTATTAACATAGTACGGATTTCGAGTTCCGAAATAAAATCCTATATGTACGAGTATGCTACTTATATATTATTTATAAAAGTGGCAGTTTATCGATGAATTATAAAAATTTCGATACCTAAAATTGTTTTTGAATAAAATTTCAGACTTGAAGAGACTATCGTGGAAATAAGTATAAAAACACATTTATTAGGTCACTTATTAAATAAAAATAAAATTTAATTACATATGTAAATATTGGTTATGAACAAATAAGAAATAGATATGAACAGTTTTTTAAGGAATGCAATCAACCTTCAAAGCACATATCCTAAAAAGCAAAAGATTCCAATTTTTTGACTATAAATAGCTAACACTATTTTATTAAGATGCTAACTTTCGAGTCGTGATCTTACTCTTTTATTCATCTACCAGGCATAAAAATTGAAATACGCTAGATTGTGATGGAGAATATTGTAAGAAGAATAAAAAGGAAGGCGAATAGACTTACAAATCTTGCGTAAAAATTTATTAAGAAATGTATTTAAATTCCAAATACTGTGAAGATTTGTAAATCATAGGATTGTCCTTTTAGGCAAAATAAAGCAAAGAATTAGAAGTGCCCGCGTGGTCTTATTGCAGTCTACTGGTGCTCCTCGCGCGGCGCAGGTGCTAACTCTTACCGCGTTTGAGTAATGACCAATCAATTTCCTGCTTAACTCGTTACGGAATTCAGACCCCACCGGCGTTGCGGCTGAGAACTTGATTAAATGTTTCCTCGCGCTCATATCCAAGCACCCTGGATGCCGGCGCGGTATAATCCGCTGATGCTTCTTAATGTGGTAATTGGAGGCTCGTCACTGATTTGTGCCCAATTTGACCTCTGATTTATTGCGCCTGAGGTAGGTAAGTGATAATTGACGCAAATAAGATAAGACAAATTAATTAGCTACCTAAGGTGTCTCTTACTCATAATTTAATATCTCCTTAACATGACCTGATGCTTAATTCTACTTTGAAGCAGTTCACTCCTAGGTGATGATGATCGGTTGACGATTCGCGAGTTAATGGTCCCATTTAGTGTCTCTAGTCACGCAGCGCTGGGCACGCATTCCAGAAATATTAATTTCCCACTTGAATTTTAATAAGAAAATAATTATTATTAAATTCCATATATATGCAAGAGGTCCAGGATATTCTCCTGTGGTTTCCCATCAAATTAGGGCGCAAAAACGAAATGTTTTCGCCTGAAAAGGTCCTCTAACCAAGCAAAGAACATCATTAAGAATTCATAATTAATAATTTTTGGGCGGCAAAACTTGTTGCATGATTCATGCGGCCAACAGAGGAAATTGAGGCAGGCCGAGATCAATGCCGTCGCATTGTTTCGCTGCTAGACTCGAGGGCTTACAGCATTTTGGAATGCACCTCATCGAGGAGGTGATCTTTTTACTTCATTACTTCTTACAAGTGCCACTGTGGAAAAGAGCACATAACTTCGCATGGGGATCCTTTTATTTTTCAAGTATTTTCCACTCGTTTTATTGTTTCGCTTCTTTTGTTCCATTGATGGGCAAAAATTAGTCCAGACGGGCTGACACGATCGATGCCACTATGGCTTTTGTCTTTTCGGGCTCTTTAAAAAATATAAAGAAAGCATTTTGTTTAACAGAAATTATCCTTCTGAAGTCAAGGTAGCGGGTGAACGGTTCCATTATATAACACATTCGAGTCGAGTATTCAAAGAAGTGATCTTGTTTACTTTTTGTTCTCCTCTCGCTGTTGCAAATCACTAACTACAATCTGCAATAAGATAAAAGATAAGTGGGCACGATTTCTTATAAGCGGATTTAAAGTAGTTTAGTCATTACAAAGTAATAGTCAGATTCCTCCCATAAAGTTAACTTAGAATACCATTAAGATTATAAACACTCCTCGGGGTACAAGAAATATTACCAGCAACCGTTTAGCATACGAACTACGACCAAGTACTTCACTAAAACAAACCTTGCAATCATCGACCGAAGCTCTTTGATATATTTCCTTGTTCCTGGGCTTCTTTCGAGTAGGCTTCTTTCCGACCTGATTATAGTGATCTCGATGCAAAAAACAGAAGCACCTTAACCAGGTACCATTTAATCAACAATTTCACCGTTCTACCGAGATCCATCCCCTGAGACGTTTTTACTCGTTTAAGTAATTGTTTTGCGGTTGTAACTGTTCACTACGAAAACTCCGATGAAGAAAATTTTAACTGAGATCAAGCTGATGGTCTAATTGCACCTGTGGTTTGTATGAGCGGCATTTTGGTGGATCGATTTGGCATTGCGGAGGATTACTTTTACAATATTTAGGTTTACTGAACAGTAGTCTTTTTCGTATTACATATATAAAATGTTGAAAGACGTTTTACTTTGTGGTCACGCAACGGGGTCACTTGCTATTAGCCACATATTTTTGAAATTTTTAATGATATGAATCAAATATCGATAATGTAAGTTACAGTTAATATTAAATAGCTTAGTCCTTCACACAGGTTTGTTTCGGTATAATTGACAATTAATTAATAAAGCTACACGTTCCCATTATCGCTAATAACTAACAGTCGCAGAAATATAATGAAAGACTCCTATCAGAAAAATCATTCAACATTTCAACCCAATAAAGAATAGTCACAATTTCATTTTCGTGAGAAATTAATTTAAGTTTTTAAATCAGAAAATGGCCCCAAGCTCAAGAAGATGTAACAATTCACCCGATCATTTTTGTTATATTTGTGGATAATTTATCTTAAGAACCAACAAAGCCATATGTAGCTTTGTTGAAAGAGTTTACCGTGCTTATTTTGATACTAATTATTGCAAATAAAGAAAGGTACATTTTAAAGACCTGTTTCATTGTAAATTAAAGTTTTTGTTTGAAATGAAAAAGTCTTATCCTATAGCTGCAATTTCTTTAAAAGTTTATTTCAGTTTATACATAGTAGACTTTATAGAGCGTAGCAAAAAAAAGAATTTTAAAAAAATTGTCTTGCAGAAGAAATCACATTTTGACCGGTTACGTAAAACAATATAAATAGTTAAAACTTACACACTACAGTAATTCATACAGTAAAGACAAGAAATTAAAAGGTGTGTGATAAATTTCAAGTCAATCATATAATTAGTGCCTGTTCATGATTCATCTGCACAACAGGGTGGGAAAATACCTTTTCAAGGAAAATTACGAATTTATTTATTTATGATTTATGATTTATTTTATATGGAGTGTAAATCATTTTTGGGGCAGATTTAGGCGTCAAAAGGAAGTGGGAGTGGTTATTCAGTAAGTCGAAAAAAGTGTAGCAGATACCCGTAACGTCTACTTAATACGGGCGAGTATCAAACCCGCGATATTCGAATTTGCGCTTCAATACTTTAACCAACCAAGTTAATGCATGTATTTTCGTACTCCGTGTATTATATTTGAATAATATGAAAATATTAAGCATACATATACATACATACATATACATAAGTAGGTCTACAAAAGATTAGGTACATACTCAGAAACTACTGAACCGATTTCACAATGTATGATCCTTTTCTAATTATTGGATTCTGTAAGTAACATTAGAACCGCATATAAAATGCAAACGGAAAATTCATCTAATAATCATAACATAAAACGCAATTTAGTATTTCGTATGGGACTTTGGACAATGTACAATCTATTGAAAATAGGCAGAAAAAAGAAAGTCAGAGCAATTTTCCAATTAATAAATCTAAGGATTGGAATGTTAATCCCAAGTCGGTTTAGTAGTTGCTTTTATGAATGCGATCCAAATCATTGAAGGTAAAAAATAATAATTGATAAAATATTGCGCTGATTTTGCAGAATATTCTGTTAACAATTTTAAAGTTTTGATATTTTTGGTTATGGAAGATTCAAATATTCATATAAGGCATATAAGTTTCCGATCCGGTTTCCAGTCTTTCACAGTAGATCAGTTAAAAAGTTCGTTATAACATCGCGCACCTTTCTAATAATATTCGAAAATATGCAAAACACTTAACATTTTTCATCCCTCAGAATGGGTAACGAACCATCCCCGGGAGTATTCCAAATGTGTACATAATTAGGGTTGCTGATTACAACAAACAGGGAAGCGCCGGAATGCCTTTGCATCAAGCGTGCAGTACCAACGGCCAAGGGTCAGCAGTCAACCAAAAACGAAAAAGAGTCGCGACGCAAGCCAGGCTCGTGCCTCTTCGAAGGGAGGATGATAGCACTTTTTTCTGCGTGCGCAACATAAGACGCCTGTTTTTAATGATCCGTCAGCAGTGGTAGCATATGGGAAATTTTTATGCTCGACAGGACAGCGGTGGCCTACATCAAATGTGGCGAGGGCGTTATGGTTCAGGGATCCTTTTTGTGGACGTTCCATTTCAGGATCGGTTAATTTATTATCAATCGATATCCTCATTTGGAAATCAATCGAGGTATTTCGACTTGAAGGGGGAACTACGCACTGACACCTCTATTGGTAAAACAATAGAATTGGATAATTGGAAATCGAAGGCTTAAGCCAGCAAAATGCGTGAACTTCTGATTTTGACGCCTTATAATATTTTGAACTTTCTTCAAGGAGCTTCCAGTACGATACAAAATTTATCTTAAGAAATTAATTATAACAAAAAAATAATAATATGATTTTGTCACCAGCAGAACTTTCTCACATGGTGGTCATTATTTTATTTTTAGCTAAAGAGATTTAATAAACAATTAAGTTATAAATTTGCATAATTCGCTAATTTTTAATCGATGGTTTGAACGAAAAAACGCATTATATTTGAATTAATAACTATATTTACATAATAGTTTTCACTCAGACAATGGATAATATTTTTCTTTTTTTAGGTGAATCACAATAGAACAGAATTTGTTACTCTAAAGCACAAACCTATAGACATCTGATGAAATTTTTTTAATTTTATATATTTCTCTACGTAATTTTTCATTAACCAATGAAATTATAAATATATGTAATTTGCTTTTTGGACTTTTGTGAACCACTTTCGCTTTACTGTGTAGACGACAAGAGGATGAGTTTTAATAGACTTAAAGAAAATTTAATTGCTGTTTTCTTTTAAAGATATAATCATAGAAAAATTAAAGACATTCCAATAAGTGGAAACAACTTAATTAATGACAACACTCGCAAATTAATCTCAAAAGGCTAATTTTATTCACAAATATTCTTTGGTAGAATTAATCAAAATATCACTGGACAAGATAAAAAATACTACATGCTACAATCCTTACTCTAACTCCTGACATTATCAAAAATCGTGTAGGCTGCTCCATCAGATCCCTTCTCCAGCATGTCGCACAGCGCCAGGATGTAAGTTTGGGCCATTTGAAGGGTTTCAAACTTCGATAATTTATGATCCGCCCCAAGGGTCGGGACAACTTCCCTGAGTCGATCGAAGGCTTCATTTAACCCATTCATTCGCCTCCGCTCTCTCGCGTTCGCTGCAAGGCGCCGTTTCCTTAAAACCGTCGGACTGGGAGGTGATAATTTCTTCATCGATCGGGAAGTATCTGCTGATCCCGCGGATGATCTTCTTCGACGATCCTTTCCTCTAGTGGAGATTTTATCGGTCGACGGACCATTCGAGAAGCTGCCGTGCGGGCTGTAGGAGTGCCCTAAATCGGGTAAGCTGCTTCTCCTTTGATAGGGTTCAGTGCAATGCCATCCATCAAGATATTCATAAACAGGAGTTCCAACTGCCGTGCAATATGGGGGGCTTCCTGAAAACGCTGATCCATATCCTTCCTCGGCTGATGATAAATAGTAGTCCGTTCCAGATGTACTTATGCAATTTTGGAAAGCCAACGGATCCATTCTGGGATCGTGCACCGCACCAAAGATCACCATCAACAAAAGTAAAGCACCCACCGGCGGCTCGTCTGATTAAACTGCGAAACCAAAATATGAGCCCTCACGGAACCCAAACACGGCTGCTCAGTTGCCGACGATTCTAAACAAACTGTGGGGTGGATCCTGATCAAAGAGTGGAAAGGAGCGCGATCCGATCTAATTTCGAATGAAGTTTTAAAGGCAGTTTTTTTTACTTCCTCCTGACCTCACTGAAACCTGGACGGTCAGAAGGTGGATTAAAAAGGGATGGTAAGGGAATCAAACTGCATAATTAAGGCCTTGAATTTATGCTTTTATGTGCAGTAAGACGATGCAACACATGTCGCTGGTTGAAGGCATTAAAAGGGATACTTTCCAGGCACGCGCTGCTGTCGAATAAGGTGAAGAGACAAAATCCCTTCACTGAAGCCTTGATAAATTGATTGAGTTTTGTACTTTTATATTCTTAACAGGGACCGTAAATAACTATTATTTTTTATTTTTAATGTAAAAAGTCAAGTAGTAAGAGTTGTTTGATCTGCTTGAAAAGTATACATGATACCCAATATAACGAGGGCTATACGATGAAGTATGTAAGTACTTCTAAATTATATACTTTTATTATAAAAGTCCAACTTATTAATTATTATACATTTTAATTTGTTTCAATCAAAAATACTAGCTCAAATTAATCGAAAAATTGTTAGGTCGTTAAGACAGTTATTTTTATTTGTATTCTCTCAAATCGTTGAAGGTTGTTCTGAAAAGACTTTTATTTATTAAATCAAAAATTACTGTTAGAAAAGACTTATGTTTTTCCATCTTGCAAATAAATCGTTTGCAGATTTTTATTTTCTCAGTTTTGTATGTGTTTGAAAAATTCAAACATTTCCAATCATCACGAATGTCCATATTGCGGTTTCATTCTAATCATCTTTTAATTCTTATAATTTTCGGAAAAATAAGTAAATTACATGGTTGGGAAATCGCTTATTTGACTTTGTTCAGTAGTTGTGTGTAGGACTAAACAGTATTTACAATAAGAGAAATAAATAAAACGTCTGTTACAGAAGATAAGGATTATGATAGTGGCCCAACGTACTCTTCGGAGTTAGAAACGGGTAAAGCAACAAAAAATAACTCAAACATTTAATTACAATATTATGATCGTTTGTGTAGTGTGATTACCTAATCATGATGGTTATTCTGCCTGTTTTCTGAAAAAGACTTTAATTTTTTGTTTAGACATAAAAGTCCTCAAAGAATTTTATAAGAACCTGACAAAATAAAAATCTTAAAAAGACTTTTATTCAACACAAAAAAAATAAGTCTTTTCTAACTGTTATTCTTGATTTAAGAAATAAAAGCCCCTTGTAAATAGCATTTTATAACAAAATAAAAAAAATTTTTTCATTACAGTTTTAAAAGACTTAAATTTATAATAGGCTAAGATTATAGTCAAAAATAAATTAAAATATCTTTTGTGCAAATTAATCGGTAATTTTTACCTTACGACATATGAGTTTCAAAATAGGAATTAATATCCGATATTTTTAATATAAGTTGAAACAGTTATGACCCCTGATTTTTAAATTTTAATAAAACTTGGATATTTAAATTGCTCTTTCAATTAATATCGACGTTCAATATTTACTTTTTTACTTTAGAGCCTAAATGTCTAAGACCATTTGTTTTATAACTATAGTTAAATTCTATTAACTCTCAACAGACACACTATCATTTCGTCACGTTTTAAGCATATTGGCTTTAACTATAAACTATACATACTTTAATTATATCTACAGACTGAGAATACGATTCTTGGGGAAAAAGCTAACTTTGTACTTATAATTTCAAATCTATTTATAAGTCTTGTTTTTATAAGGCCTTCTTTTGGTATAGAGTCTAAAATTTGTCCCTGCCAACAAATTAAAATTAGCACCTAAACTTAAGGCTTGCAAAATAATAAAGAAAACTGATCACATAGATATTGCAGGAGCAGAGATATTAAATAAAGCCCTCTATCTCAATATGTATTTATAAATAGAAATAATGATCACTTTAAGAGGTGAATTCTAAATGCATAAAATTCTAAGAAAAGGAAATTGGAGACACTTTAGGAGGTAGGAAATTACATTTACAAACATATTATATATATGTATGTATTTTAAAATTCTTGAAATTAAAAAATATATTGGTGAAACTTCTTTAACCTCTTAGAATTTTGCAGTATTTGGAGGATTATCTGCTAATAATAAATTCTTCTTAATATGGTGTAATTTTAAGAAAAATGAATATAAATTTTTTGTTCCATTAAAATCATTATTCTGTATATAAAAAAGTTGATTTTCATATTTGTTTCATTTTTAATTTCGAAGGTACCTAAGTTTTACATAATTTTAAAAATTAAACTAACAGAGAATACAAATTTTGTTTAAAAATATATTCTTTTGTATGTACTTACTAGGATTTGTTGATGTTAACGCTCGCAATATACGATCAACACAGTTAGAGCACACTTCTGGAAATTTAGTTTTATCTATATTTTAATATATTTAAACTCTGCTCTTGTCAATTTGTAAATAATGTATTTTATTGTACAAAAAAATAAATAAATAAATTTATAAGTTCTTCATTTGTACATTTTATATATAATCGTTCGCAAAATTTGAATTTAATGCGGAAATTATATAAAGGAAGACTTATAATTGCTTTTTGTGCATATAAGAATTACTTACTTCAAGGTTTTGATATGTACACATTTATTCAAGTATAATTACTTCATCACTGACGCACACATTCGAAGCAGAGTTGTCTGAAAATAGAAAAAAAAATTTAATTCAGAATTATTTTCATTGATAAATAACATTTTATATGCATCCTCCCTCTTAGCTACTAATTCAATACAGAAATTCGGATCTTATAAAAAAAAATTCAATAGAAAATAGACAGTATCTAGAAATAATGAGAGTATTTGTAATATAATACTTCATGTACATTTATTCTAAAGGCTTTAAAGGGTTAAACTAAGAAAATATTCGTACGCTGATATTTATATTTTTGGTCCATAAAAACGTTTGCATGACAACCTCTTTGTCTCTCCCGCAAATCCATTTTGTTTCAATATAAACTAATGAAGATGCACTATTTCCTTTCAGTTTCTTTTCTTTGGTTTTTTTGGAATTAATTAGAACTAATCTGAAATATTGTACATATATTCTGTTAACTCGAAAAAGTAAACTATATAGTTTAAAGTAAACTGGCATACAAACTGTATACTTTAAAATTTTATGTTGTTGCTTTTACCCATTTTTAAGTAGCCCTTTAACTAAGCATTTTTATCATAAGTCATATTTTCAAAGAAAAGCAAAAATGGGCAACTTTTCTTTTGTTGATAGCCAAACAAAATAAAACCCAGAACGGTCAGATGTCGAAGGGGACTTCAGCACTTGTCAAAATGAGTTTCAGTTTTTAATAAAATTTTTCTCTCGAATATCTATTAGCTGACCATTTTTGAAAACTTTTTGAAACATAACTGAAATAAAAATTGAAATTCGTAACTATCTATAAAATGAGTTATTTATAAACTATTTTAAAATGGAATGAGTTTTTCTTGAAGTTTAAACTTTACTTTGGTATATGTTTCAAGGTACCACGCCAACCCATTATTTTTTATTAAATTTTCAATAATGGTCACATATCAGCCGCATCCTTCTCAAAAACATAATTGGAAAGAATGTTTTCTTTTGCAGATTGGTAACCTACAAAAACAGTATCGAGTCTATTATCTTTTCAAGCAGCAAACAATCCATAAAAATGTTGAACTATGTAATTAAATTGTTGCAGAATTTTATGCAGTGATCGATAGTGTACATTTCAAACAAAACGTGTAAATAATTTTATTTTAATAAACATTCTGGTGTTCTTCATGATTTATGAAATTGTTATATTAATAGATTGCACTTTTCGTTCTATATGAAATTATATGTTATTAGTACTACTTGCACCAGAAATTCTACCTCTTTGAGATATTAAACCATTCAAAGGTTTTTTGGACGTACTGTATAACATTTTTCAAAACCCAACATTTTTGTTTTTCCACTTTTTCCCAAGTTTTTGTTTATAGATTAGCAAAAACTAGTAATTTTTATGAGTCTAAATTAAATTATTTAAAAATTATTATAAAGGTTATACCCGATCAATAACGGAATTTTAAGCAATTGTAAACATTGCACACATTTTTCCAAAATTTAAAATTTAATATTTAGATAATTCTTAAAAACTGGAAATTTGAATGCATAATCAAGCAATAGATATCTTAATAAACAAGTGCAGCAGACAGACAGAAGTAACCGACTTTTTGAACAGAGTGTTGTATCATCTAGAAAAAGTAACTATTTTAGAAGGTAAGCTAAATTTTTGATTTTAATATACAATTATACTTGAACTTAACAGTATTAGTTCAAAAACTCAAGAAATTACATTTCAAAAGTATATAACTAATGGATACAAGATGATAAAAATCTGATACCCAATCAATCAACATACTCCTGTTAATCGATTCGAACCGCTTTCAGAACATTGAAGTTTTCATTATTATGTGTTTTTTATCAGTTCTATTTATCGTTAATGCTTAAAATGTTGTAACCAAGGACCGAAAATAACGATTACCTTAAAAACTGTTGAATACGAAATAACGACGCTTTAAAAATAAAGGATAAATAAATAACTGATTGTACTTGACTTTTTTTTAAATGTTAATGATATTTAAATTTATAAGTAAAACATAAAAAAAAAAACAAAGATGTAAAAATTAAAATGGGATTAATTTAATTAATGATTATTTCTTGAATTTCAATATAGCGTCTTTAAAATGGTGAAAGACATTTTATTACTTATAGCGGATCCCGACACACTGTAAAATTTTATATTGAAGGTTTTTTTAGACCACGAGTTACAATTTTTTGAGAAAATAAAAATTTAATAATTGACCAAAATATTTATTACAATACTAAAAAGAGGGAAATTTACTTGTATAACTAAAGGTAAAACGTAAGACGCTAATTCGCGTGCGATACTTTGCCCCAATTTTTATATTTAATAATTTATATTTCCCGAGTGCACTAGTTACTTAGTTAGTTTTATAGGGTTAGGTTAACTTTTCCTTTTTATAACTTGAAATAATAAGAGTAATTTAAATGATACTTGGTTTTGGTTATGTTCATCAACTCAAAAATATATAATCAAATCGTTGGACCTACGTCGAAATGACCTTAAATAGCTGAATTGCGTATAAAATTTCATGCACGACATTCAGCTATTTAAGAACGTTTCAACTTTGGTCGATCGATTTAAATGACTATCCCCCAGGTACCATGGTGGTAACAAATAGTCTGCCGAAAAATAACAACTTAAAGCTGGAGACAAAAGAAATGTTCTTATAAGGATCACACAATTCAGTCATAAGCTGTCACGCCACGACAAATGAAATAATAACCAGAATCAAATCTCTAAGTTTTTGAATATTAAAGTTTTACATCCGTTTCGCAAATAAATTATTTTATTTTGTTTATTGTGAATGAGTTTTTTGCAAAATTTCTATTGAAACATATTCTATGAATGCATGCTTGCTCATATTTAAAATTTATAAACATGGTTCTAATATAACCTTTTCATAACCATATGCTCTCCATATACCCCAGTATAGGAAATAGTCGAAATTGGGGACTTCATATTCAAATACTACTACTTTTCTTCAATTAAGTTGAGCAGCCGCGGAAATAGTATCTTTGAATACATTAATAGCAGATCAGCTATAATCAAGACAAAGCTAAATATCCGTCATTTACATCAATGTATTAAAGTGTTGTTAATTTGAATTACATGAGGTAAATTATAAAGCGATGTTTCCTATCCTTCGCAAGATATTCGAGTATTAGTGATATCATTGTTAAATTTCAAAACATTTAAAAACTTCAAATCATTTTAGCAAATTCGACCATACTTTTGGCAATTGTACAACATATATATTATTTTGAAGATTTCATTTCTTTAAAATAAATAGTATGTACATATGCTACTAAGAATGTATTTGCGTACAAATTACAGTTAGATGAAAAAACAACGTATTTAACATGTTTTCCTAGAAACTGTCGTGTTTATAACGATTGAAACAAATTTTTAAATAAAAAAATGCGTGTTCTTTTAATTGAAAACATAATTATATTAGAAAAATTTGAGTTTTGTGAAACACAAAATATATCTGTTAAATTGCTCTTGGTAGAACTTCTTATATCATTATTTGGAAAATGCATATTAAAATTTTTGCAAGTCTTGTGCAGCTTCAGATAAAGACCATCACCGAGATATTATATGCTTGGTGTAATTTTTAACCACACAATTCACCAACGTCCGCACAAAATAATTTTAAACCATCTCATACAACTGAACATACATTTAATTTTCAAAAACTTAATATGAAATTTAGTTATAAATCACGATATTTAAATCTCCAAAATAAATTTGGATTTTTACTTAGAGATGAATTAAAAATATACTTCGTATATTATGAATGCCTTCAAGGTCTAATTTTCTGTAATGGACTATATCGCGTAAAGAATTGAAAAATTTATTAATTTTCGTAAACGATAAATGATATTTCAATTTTTGAGTTTTTTCAATTATTTATTTCATATATTCTTTTCTCTTTAAAATTTTTTAGTTTTCATTTTGAGGTACATACATATGTAGCTTGGAATTACTTTTTGTTTTATTGCCACTAAATCATCCAAAAAATCGGAAATCTTTAAGAAATATTAAATATTACACGCGCAGGTCAATTTCTACCTTCCTTTAAACATTTTTAAACTTATTACATACGTACTAAATTAAAAATAGGTTTCATTATAATAACCCATATTGCTCCCAATTGGATTTTGGCGCCTCTTGGGCAATAATTTATAAAGTGCAAGAATTTTCTCTTGAAAATTTTCTATTGTAAATATATTACCCAGATGTTGAGTGAAAATTAAATAATGTAATATTTTTTTCAGAAATGAACACCAACATTGATCACAATTTACTATTATTAGCAGTTATAACTTTTTTTAAACGGCTTACTGGAAAATTTCTTTGCTTTTAGTTTTAATGTAAGGTGTCCATGTTTAATGAAATTATGTTACCAAAACTTTTGTGAAAAAGTATATTTTTCTTAAACACTGATAATGGTCTTCATTTAGTGAAAAATAAAAATTGTACAAATCCTGCTTTGAAAGCAGCAGCAAGGGACAAATTTTTAAATTTATTTTAATGAAAAACTATTTCAAAAAACATTTTTTTTGTGTTTTGTTTTATTGAAAAGAATTTTAATCCGATTATACAAGGTAATACATATTTTACTGTTAGTTAATTTCGAAATGTTAACAAGTTATTTATTTTTGAAATGGTCTTCCGTCTCAAAAAAAATTGCACCTGGTTTTTTTGAAATTATAAAATATTTTTTAAAACTTTTTTGGTTGGAACGAAGCTAATTTTATTAAAAATACAGTCCCATCTCAATATAAGTTTATATTGAATCAAATTCTTGCATTTTGAACTAGTATAGTTAATATAAACATATGCGTTTTAGAACATTATTACCATTTTAAATGAATCCATTAATAATAATTTATAATATTTTCATACAATTTTAGAATTTTTGGATGAATACACAGTACGTAAGAATTACTTGGCGTTTATTCAAAATAATTTCAAGCTACATCATAGCTCAGTTTTCTCATGTGTGAAAATGGTTTAAAAAAACTATTAAATAGGAAAACATCTTTTGTCTGATGTAAAATTACATATTGGAAAAAAAGTTCATCTTCTGAAGTTCATAAGGTTTGTCCGTATAATGTTGATGCTATAGTTAATTAACGCAAATTCTAAATTCAATATACAACTGCTAAATTTCTGCTAATAAAAATTAGTTACAACATTATATCGTACCGTTACCTACATTTTTCCAATAAATTTATTTTGGTAGTCCATAGGCACATCGCTTTTAAAATGAAAATGAATTTATCAAGAAATAGTCATGTAACTAACTTCGTTATGCAACTCGGAACTAATATAAATTGCATATTAAATTCATCTTTTACACAAGATTTTACTTCAGTCTGATGAAGTTACATGACTTACGCCCTCTAGATGAAGGAAGTAAAATTCTCTTAAATGAAGAAAATTTAAAAACAGGTATATTAAAAAAAAAATTTAGCCCGGACAGCTCATCAATATAGACAACCTAAAGGATGATATTGATTTTATAAGCAACGTTTATTGCAATATAAATAAAAAGAAGTTATCTTGCGAAGAAAATGATTACTTTATGCAACTTTTAGTCGTATAAAGAAAAGAAAAAACTGAGGAAAAAGAGAATCCCAGTAAACATTGCTCGGAGTAGTCTGTCTACATTAGCAGTATAAAGAAGTTAACTTACTTTTGAAGTTAATTTCAAAAATCAAAAAAAATGGAATATGATTGAGCTATAATAAATTTGAAAAATGACTCACACAACCGAATAACTAAGCATCATACTTGCCATTAACACGTTCGCGGACGTGAATGCTATAGCATTCACTTTTATTGTGATGCCAAATGAATGGAGCTTTTTACTGCCCGCGAACGTGGCAATTGTTAAAAAATGAACCATATTCTACAGCGTTCTCAGTTGTCATTAAGCAAATTATTTGAAATCGGAGTCGCTAGAATTGCATTGTATCTAGATTTGAGGTTACGCTAAAGAATTAGGTTCAATATACTTTCGAAATATACATATAACAAATAATAATTTAAATAGTTATGTATTCTTCCTCGCAGTATGAAAAGAAGACATATATTGAATAAGTTATTATAAATTTTTGCAAATTTATTTTTGTCTGGATTTTTATTACAAGAATACTAAAAATCGAAGTGATTGAAATGTCATTAATTAATAAAAATCGTTAGTGGGAACGATTTAATACAAGTTTGTGAATATGAATATGAGTCTAGTAGGTAAAATATAAACTTAACTCATTTGCTTTTATTCTTAGTTTTAATAAAATTTTAACGTCCGAAAAGTAGATTTTAAATTAAACTTCGAAACGATTCGAATTGCTTCGGAATAGAAAACTTAGCTGCATGCGTTTCCAAAAAGTTTAGAACTCGTACAACTGGCGTATAATGGTTATATACCTTTAATAAATTATTAAAAAACGATACAGTAACTCATCTATAAAACACAAACGTCGTATGAAAATTATGCGTTTCCCCAAAAAATAAAGAAATTAAACATTTTGAGCAAAAGTGGAAGAACGTTTTGGGGTAAATACAAAATATTATCCTTGTTATTGGCATTAAGTTTACTCATTCTAAAAGACATTTATTAAAAGAAGCAAAAAATATACAAAATATTTTTGCCATTTTTATGATTTTACTTAAACATATAAACAATAAGATTATAACTGACTTCTGTAGTAAACCAAGTAGCAACTAAACAACGTTTCACGCTTTAGTGTGAGATACTAAAACTGTTTTGATTTTATGTACACATTTTCTTAAAAGGACTTTCAGTCTACATTAGAACTGCAGCTGCCAGGATATCTGTTCAGCGAATCCGCATATGATTACTTACTTATTGCTCTGGCCTAGTAGACAAGTTAGAGTGGAGCTTCGATTACACGCGTGGAAACTAAGGCTAAGACTTAAAAGTACCTTGGATATTATAAAAACTTAGTTTAAACTTCAAAGCCTTTTTCTTCTGTAAGTTAAATGAACTGAACTCTCTGTTTTATTTCACCTCCAATTACCACATTTTGAACCAAACTCATCCCTAACTGTACTTATAACATAGAAAACAATAGATCTAGTGTAATAGGTGTCATCTCGTTCACTTCTCTCATTCACAAAATATCTGAGGGGCAAAGATTCATGTGAAATCATATGATTTTATGACAAACCACATTATTGTTTTTGTTTTGCAATAAACCCCTACTGCCAGGAATTTCCTCTGAAATTTCCACGGGATCCCATTGGACCTCCTCTGGGCATTCCGCCTCGTCCTCTGTTATTAAAATATGGCGCACAGCCTCTTGGGCGCATGGGTGATCCACGAAAATTCGGTCTCATTTGAGGGCCGAAGTTTCTCTGAGGTGGAAAAAATGGTCCTCTGGGGAAATTCTGATTACCTGGAATTCCTGGGGGAAATCCTAGCCCAGGCATTGGCATCCTTGGGCCTTTCCAAGGATTCTGCATATTATTTCCACCGCTATTCATTGGTGGATTCCAAACTTTTTGCATGTTCCCGCCTCCATTGTTATTAAGCATTGCAAGATTAGGTCGCATATGCCTTGTACTATCCCATGGCTTTGCGGTGTTCAGAAACTCTGGCGGTGTTTCTAAAAGAGGAGCTTTAAATGTTGGCTGTTGTGGAGGCGAAGGAGCACTAAGCTGATTGCTATCGTTATCATTACTATCATCCGCTGATTGTATAGCTGTTGATTCCGGTTCTGCTGACTCGGAAGTTTCAATCGTTGTGGCAGTTGATCCAATAGCATCGAATGAATCGGCTTCTAATTCATTTGAAAGTTCCTCTAGATGAACAGATGAAATTTTAATATAAGCTTAAAAAAACTTTTAGAACTGAAATCTTCGGAATACAATAGTATGAAATTATTAAGATAATAGGCCTAAGTAAAAGCTGGTGGAAAGACGAATTATAGCATTTTAATTTAATTATTTTTTAAAATGTCTACTATTTATTCTAAGCATAGTATATAAAGCCTACATCCATACAGAAACTAGAGCTATATGGAATATGGCAAACCTCTTTCAAAATCTGTGAAGTCCTCGAAGTCGTCGTCGGAAATTTCCATGTCAATATTTTCTACATTGTCATTCGCATCCCCAATCTTATTACTTCCGCTGCCAGACTTCCCTAAAAGAACATAATTCTTATTAAGGCAATTCTAAATATTTTACTCGAATAGGACTGCCTTTACCCTTGATCGGAGTCGATGATCCTATCTTATTCTTACCTTCATTGCTGGTGTCATTTTTATTAAAAGTGGGAGGTGGCATCGTAGTATCTATCATCTAATTTGAATAAGAAAATTAAGCACCAATCCACTAAAGAGTAACAATATCTTACTTTTAAGAAATCATCAATCTTTTGGAAGTTTGGTGCATCTAGTGCTGGAGGTGGAAGAGGAGGAGGCTTCAGCAATGCATTATTGTTAGAATTTTTAACATCTTTAGGGAGATGTTGTGTATTGTCTTGTCGGTAATCTGAATCAGTAGATTTCCGATAATCCTGGTCACTACCAGATTTTGTACTTCGCGATTCCTAAATAAATGTTTAAATATGTTAGTCAAATTCAAATAGAAATTCTTTAATTCATTCCTACTTTCTCAGGAGACCAGGCTAGCTTCCTATTATCATGACTTTTTCTATCTGAATTCTTTGAAGCACCTGGGGATCCAGTCAAAGATATAAGATTTCTGTGATCGACATCCACGAATCGTGCTTTATCTATAACAAAAAAATTTTAAAAATAGTTCCTAGTCATTAAGAAGAAGAATTACAATAAATACCTTTAATAATGGGAGATTTTACAGAGATAGCTGGAGGAATATGAAGTTGACGATGATCAACGTCCTGAACGGGAAGAACCACTTCATTTACATTTTCAACATATTCAATTATATTTGCATTTACCCCCTCTCGTTCAAAGTGTGGAGGTGACACTGGAGTGTCCATAGAATGATTGAATCGACCAGACGAATTATGTGACGTCCAGCTCATATCCATGTCCCATGTTGAACTGAAGTCATCGTTCTGAGCTCCTAATAATGGCGGCATGGGAGGTGGAGGTGCCAGTGGCATGTTTGCCATGTTGGGCATATTATTTTCATAATTGTTATTCGAGTTGTTCCCAATGTAATTTGAATCACTTGTGTAAACGGCAGTCATAGGGTCGTATGCGTCACTGCCGTAATTGACCGATTCATTTGCATATGAATCATTACTTGAAGGCGTCATTGGGTAATTTGTAACAGGTGGTACTGGTTGAGGTACACCTGTTGGTTGAAAAGGCCTGCTGACCATAACAGGTTTATAGTAATCTTGATGGTCAAAGCTGTTCGGTTTTTCCTCCGATCTGCTGCTTATCACTTGAATTGGTTGTGCTAAAAATTGTGCAAAATACAATTAGATGCGGTTTACAAATAGAAAAAATATACATCCAAAACACTTAAACTTACTTGCATTACTTGACAAATTGTCAAAAGAACTTCGTGAACTTTCACTTTTAAAATCATTGATATCAAATGGGAGGTTCCCATCCATGTAGCTAGTATAACCATTGGATTGACTTTTAAACATAATCTGGAATAATAACTAATTATAGTAGGCCCCAAATATCAAATGGTAACCGCCTACTCACAGTACTAAGATGATTTTCATCGGGCAGAATGATATCCGCATCCTGCTCCGGAGAAGGAGCATTTATATCTGGTGATGGTATTGGACTAGGCAGGTTCGGCATGATTTCTTCAAGTTTCTTTTTAACAAGTTTTATGCGATTTCCGAAATTTTTATAAGCCTAAAAACAAAATGTTTTGTGTAGCTAATGTATACTTGGGGAAAGACAACATTTATTTTCACAAAAAGGAGATCGCAATTAAAAACTAGCTGAGATATTCGGTTCCTACCTTCACATTATAAATACTTCTCAAATTCCTTTTTCTGATTAAAGATTCAAAAAGTTTGTCATCCAAACTGAAGTTTGAACGTAAAATTAGTATAATATGAAACCTAAGCTAGTCCTAATAAAATTATACGCTATTTACAATATGGAATTAAAAACTTACTTTTTATTCGCTAATACCTCCTTTGGTAAGGAAGGAAAAATGTACCTCATTATCTACTGAAGCACAAACACACACATCTAAAATTTGGTTTCATATATCGCTAAATTATTCATGATTATTGTTGTGTTGAAAAACATACAATTTGTTTTTATAGATCAATTTTAAATCTTCATTTTATAAAATGACAACATTACATATGTAAATATTTGCGCACTCACGTCAGAAATTATCTACCAGAACACTTTGAGCATGTAAACATTCAATATCCATATATTGGATTTAAATTATGTCACTTTAAATTTCCAAAAATTTTAACTGAAATTTTAAATTTCGATAGCACATAATTTTGCAATCATATAATCGCAAAATAGGTTCAATGTTATTGCCTTAACATTTCCATTTCACTAAAATTCTGCTATCATTTTGGATCAATAACATGGAACTTCTAAGCAGTGTCCCAAAAAAAAAAAAGTTATGTTTTCTTGGTAGATAAACTCTTAAAGTCTAAAATTTTTGGTAAGCATTTTGGCAAAGAGCAAAAATGAAAAATTTTGGCTTAGACGTAATTGTTTGATAAATGAACTGGTTTTGAACTCATGTTATATGTATAATCAAATGACACACAATTCTAACTTAATAGTAGCTTCGTTTTTAAAGACATAATCTTTTTTTCAATATTATAACTTACATTTACAACAACTTTCACTTCCCCTCTCTGATCAGTGTAAAATGTGTTAGCCTGCTCTAAATTTGTAATAAGAGATCTTCGAGATTTCAATTCTGCTTTCAAACTTTTAATATAATTTTCCAGCGAACATACAAACTCTCCTATTTCTCTTTCAACATCTTCTGATTGAGTTCGATCTAAAATTAAAGGGGAAAAGAAATCAATGTTAATCCAAAACTTCATACCTTCCTACATGAAAATACATTACCTTTAAGAGTGTTTTTTATAGTTTCTGTATCACATATTGGAGCTTTTGGTAAATTTTTGAAGGTTTTATCTGTACACGATCCTAATCGAACACAATCTCTGATATTTGTGATTAGAGCTGAATTCTGAAAAAGACGAATGGTTTATTAATTCCTGTGACTTATTCATGCTTATTTTTTAAATAAAATTACTTGAAATTCATCGGGATCTGTATTTTGCGTTGGCTGCTGCTGCTTTTTAACCGGATTCATACTCAGCAAACCATTGAGATCAGCAAGGTACTCTTCAGAATATATTTCTCTTTGCTCCCATATTTTGAATATTCTGAAAATTTTATTTTTAACTTTTTCATCCCTGAAAGATAAAAAAAATCACTCTTCAATTACAGTATAAAAATAATAGAGCGTATTTGGTTATTTCAATGTAGATGTTTAATTTCTTAAATGAGAAAAGAGATTTAAATGAAAATCACCTATTGCCAGACCTGACTGAATTTGATTTGCTACTTACTTCAGCAAATCAGCCAATTTTTGTTACCAAACCAAATCCCAGCCAATTTAAATAAAGAAATTTAGATTGTTTAATACTTATTCTTCTTTTCCGGATGAAATCACTTACTTTACATATATAATTAACAAAATATAGCAAATTGAAAAGATAAAAATCGATACTTAATCTTATTTTCATTTCATAAGAATAGTTATTTAATTGATTTGCTTATGAATTGAGAAAATGTACCCATTTCAATTCATACATATATAATAATACATTCGATTTTAACACGGTGCTTTATAATTAAGCACTATAATATATGTCTACTCCTTCTATGGAATATGCTGGTCAAAGCTAAATACAAAAAATACACCATTAGCACGCAATTATACAAAATTGAAAATTCAAAGTTTATAAATTTGAGCGGTGAAGAGAAATTCGTCCTCTCAGATAAAAACTGCTTATGTTGGTTTGCTTCTTTAAGGTTAATCCTACTGGTTTCCAAACATTTTCATTCAATTAAAAATGTACGCAAACTAAAAGTATTAAGCGTATGGCTTAACTATATTAAGAAATTTTTTAGACAAATTAATTATAAATCTTTACAATCCTAAGCGAACTACACTGAAGAGAAGAATTAATAAATGTGAGAAGTATAAATTACACTTTGTGTACCTAAGGTTTAGTTCCTTCACAAAATAATTCCTATATAAAATATACTATGTATATATACCCAACTTTTTTTATTTTAAACATATATAAATATGTATATATGTAATTCTACCCAAACCATCAGTTCTAAATCAAATACAGAATCAGAATAATATAAATAAGACTGTTTTTATTAACATGAGAATATTATTGATAAAAATTCTTTATACCTTAAACCATGTGTGTTACTTAACTAGTGCTTAAAAAATTCGGATATTACAAAGCTCCGAGTTTAAGGTACTTGTCGCTTGTCTGTTGTGACTATTTTGCTTTTATTAATTTTTACTGCAAACAATTTTAAGTTTAAATTGAAAATAAACAAATCTACCAATTTGTTTTATGTGAAGTTGTGGCTTAACTCGCGAATTAAAAGTATTCTGTTATGAGTCCAAATAAGTTATAATCAATTATTTCGAATTGAGCAATGTAATGACACATTAAACTACTTATAAGATTCCAACGAAGGACGATTAAGGCGATGGTAAAGCTTAAATTTGGACGAAACTGGGCCTAAATGATTTTCCTTTTCGAATTATACAATTATAAAAATATAGGCATTAAGAAAACAAGATCACTTTGCGAAGGGTTACTTATTTAAGAACCAGTTTGAATTTTTTTATTCCACCACTGTGCCAGATCAAAAACTGTTTGCAAATTCATGTTTACAAAACAAAATATAAGAAAATTTCAAGCCAGGAATCAAAACGAAGACAAAGTTATGGACCTTTCCCGTGGTAGCCAGGAGTACTTTCTGTGCAATTGATGTTTTTCTCAAAACGTTTAATTAGCTAGATTCGTATTTCTATAGCAGCTTAGTCTGTACGATCGATTTTCTATAAGGAAAATATTCAAAATTACAGTTCCTAAAGTTATAAGTAACTCGCCATTCTGCAAACATTTATTGTTTGTCTAAATGACTTTGTACAACGACATGCGCAATGGTGTTTTTTCTTAAAGAATAAGTTCATGGTATAAGATGATCACGAAACCTTTTAGTTTTATATTCAACGCATCGGAAGGGATATTCAATGAAAGCTCATTAAGTGAACATTCCAAAAATATGCCATTCATTTATGTGAAAACAAAAATAATAATGAAAAATTCAAATAAAGGCTAAAATTCGATGTCCCACCCTTTTATTGAAAATTACTTGTACCTTAAAAGCTTTAAATCGAAATCTAATTAAAGTAGAAGTATAAGCCACGTGCCATGACTGCATGAAAATCACAATCCGAAATCATATGTATTAACAGATTAACAATCCTGATTATAATGATTTTATAACTTATAATAGACGCTCATTTCTTATTGTGGATAATAAGAAAATTACAGCGCAGAGACATACCAAGTCATGTTGAATTATAGTTTTTTCAAAAGTATACGGAACTAAGCAGAACAGAACTACAAGTGCCATATAGACTTTGCGAAGCGTATTAGGGTGCGTATCCTTTAAATGCTAGACTGTTTATATTACATTTATTTTTGGTAATTTAAATACACTTGGGTTTGATTTGAAGTACTTAAATCGGTCTTACGAACAGCGAAAATATACATTTTTTAAATACAAATATTTGCACTGGTGTTTAAAAGCTTCACTTACTAGGTATTGTAAAAAAAAGTATTAGAAATTTTCATTAGAGTACAGCACAATAATTTTGTTTGATGCTTTTTTAATTGCTAATATTTGCACATATTTCATACTTTTACTTTCAGGGATGCAAATGTGAGGTCATTGGTAAGCCAACCGCTGTTTGCTAGTGGCAATTGATTATGGTTATGTTGCAGTTTTAAAAGGTTATTATGATCCATCAAATTTGATATGTCGAGTCCAAATGTAACCCAATTTATGTTATTATAAGTACATGAACAGATTCAGACTCATTCAAAAGGCGTTATTAAAAAGAGTGGAATTAATCTCTTTTAAAAATAAATTGAACCACCTTCGAAAGTGCCAAATACAGCATTTTTAATTCCTTAAAACGTTGTAGAAAAAACAAGATAGCCATAACTGATCTATGCTTGTTAACTCTGTGCTGAATTCGGCACATAAGTTTAGCCCTACCGCATTCATGTCATCTTCGAGTCCGGCTTTGAAAACCCCCAAGTTTGGCCAATTCAGTAATTGTTGTTAACGCTGAATACAAAAAGGTTCACCCAATATGTGTAAATATTTAACATGATTTATAAAAAAAACAAGTTATTGTTAAGCTAGAAATCGATAATTACGGTTAGGCTTGGACTAAAAAACCTGAGCGTTATCTGTTCTTAAGGCATGCTACCTAAATAACTCAGAATTGACGCTTTTTTTTTTTCAAGTACTAGCGAACATAACTTAGGTTTCTAACCCATTGTTGAATTTGGAGTTAAACTTGAGGAGCCGTATTTTACCATTGCAGCAGTACGCCAAGCTTCACCCTTTTTCAAATCTGACAAGGGTTGAGTTGAAAAAGTGTAATATGACTTGTCATATCTTGAAACATATGTATGTTTAACGAAAGGCTCCAAAACAACACCATAAAAATATAATAAAACCCATATTGCCAGGATGAAAATTTTTTTATACTTTTGGATTATATTGAGTTGAGTACAGGTGTGCAATACGAATATACTCCTTACATACAAAAACAATTATGAATCATGAGTTGAAAATAAAAACAAAATAATTATCCTGGATAAATAGTAATTTATAAACAATATTCTTTTAAATATGTATAACGAAGATAATAATATTCTTCTAGAATTAATGAAACGTGTACAAATAATAACATCATATACGGGGCAGTAATTGACATTTTCTTACAATCTTCTTTGAATATTGTTTTTTTGATTCACTAAATTAGCTTGAATTGATTTCAAGTGCCCGCGGACAAATCTTCACAGAAAAATTTGTATGGATTTGCAATAAATAGTCCTGATTTTTAATGTTTGCAATATATAAAATTTTATAATTAAAGCTCTATCTCTAAGATACCATAATACTGGATGCAAATCACATTTCCAAAAAATATCTGAAGTGCACTTACTAATAAAATTCATTCTTTCGTTTGCATCTATAATTAAGAATCCCTTGACCATATAAAAGTTGAGATATTGAGAATATTTCAGGATCATTTGACCATACAAAAATAACGATAGATGTCACAACTATAATATAGATTTAAACTTCTGATATTGCATTCTTAGTAAAATAGCGTGGGTGACATCACTGAGTCATTTTATTATATTGTGTGTTATGATTTGCAGTCTTTCGAGTATTAATAGTAGTAAAATTTCATGGAAAATCGAAAAGGCTTGTGAGCATTCCGTTATCTTAGTCAATGAAGTTGATTTTAATCTTATAACATACAACAATTATTCAGAAATTGAATTCTGACATGCATTATTAAATTACTTCTAAATATGAATTACATATACAAGAAGTTTTAAAAATATATTTACATATACATAAGTACATATATGCAATAAGTTCAAAATATTATAAAATGTTTAAAAATGCTTCACTTTTTTAAACTTCAATGAGCATAACTGAAAATAAGTATAATTTTATTAAGTTCATGTGAAAATAAAGTGGTCACTTTGTATAAACGTTGTTGAAAAGGCTAATTTCAAAGTACATAGAAGGCATAATTCTGGTCTTGTTGTCACACTATGAATATTATAGTTAAATATTTCTATTCTATATGTTCCACATATACATACGTATATATTTAAGTTAAAGCTATTATTTATTGGCCACAAACCTTTACAAATCTAGTCAATGTAAATAGACCTCAAGGATGTAACAGATATAATACTAGTCGCAACAACGATATTTCGTAGTCTCAGTAAACATCAAATGGTTTCAAGGACCTATTATTTCCAATCTGGGTATCCAATATATTTAAACCAAGTTACCATAGAATTGCCAGAAATTTAATTGAAAGATATAGATTTAAGGATGTATAGACTATTATTCTAGTTATAGCAATAAGAGATTATATTCGCAGTGAGAATCATGTAGTTTTAAGCGCCCATAATTAGTGGTTCGAGTACCTTTTTATTATTAGAGGCATCTCGAACTAATAGTTCAGTTTAGCAAGAGCTCTGGATTTTCATCTACATAAATGGTGAAGAAATTATAATAAGCCCATTTCCCATATTTGACGAAGTAGGCTGATGTTCGAATTTTCTTATTTAAGGAGATGCGGTGGTTTAGCACCAATGTATTTAAGACATTTTTAAATTTTTTTTTAAAGGCGAAGATAATGAACAACGATACCTGAACTTTGTAGGTAGATTATAATACTGAAAACCATTCAAAAACCTTTTTATAAGTATCAAAAAAAGTTTTGATTATTTAAAAAATGGCGCTGAAAATGATCGCCTCAAAAAAAATGGACTGCGGGTGAGGTTTTAGCTCTATTATCTAACTCACAAATAAAAATAAGGACATTATTAATCTGTTTGAATGTAACTATCCCCGAAACCATAAAACAATTTTTTTTTTTGACAAAATAGTGCATTCTTGCAATTTGAATATCAAGAACATACTATTTTTCATTAGTTCTTTTACGTAAAAAATAAGTAGTTATTAAGATAAATTTGGTTTGGTGGTCCGACCATAGTCACTGGTGTACTGACTAACATATTTCGATTTTAGGATTCAATAATGAAAAGACTACATTTAGCTTGGGGTGAGTTTGTACCCCGAAGCAACGCATATAATATGAAGCAAATATATTTGTAACAGTTTCAGCCAGAAAATCAGCAGAAGACCGTGATATATAAATCCCTGAAATAAATCTTTAAACCATTCTTTGTCATTACTATATTCAGCAAATATGAACCTCTCTTATCCAGGTATATGAACCTCTCTTATCCAGGTATGGACACTGAATAGGTAGCTTTTAGAAATATTAAGCTACTAAATATTAAGTAAATGCATACTATTTTTATTTTAATTAGTATATTATTAAAGTAGTGAACGCCGGACCGTTTCGGTTTATTATATTCATTATTGTATTGCTTGAATTTAAGAACTTATTTAAACTGTAGAACACTACAAACAAACAGTGACAACCGCCAAAAATAAAAAATACTCTATACAAAAAAATGAGCAAAGCACAATCTTTGAAGGCTAAGAATTATTTCTAATTATTTTACCTTCCTACCCCATATAAATCGTTACGACTAAAATCGAAACAATATTTAATAACTGAATGTCGTGTATATGATTTATATAGAAATTCATATTTACATATGCAGTTCAACCATCATCTTTGTTTTTTAATCTGGGTAACTATGATATATAGAACGCACATAGTTTGTCATTGGTCTAGTAGCAAACAAAAATACAATATTATTAGGACAAGCAAGGTACTTTTGGTGAAGTGTGGGGCGTTATATAG
This sequence comes from Tolmerus cingulatus, assembly GCA_959613345.1. Classification (NCBI taxonomy): domain Eukaryota; kingdom Metazoa; phylum Arthropoda; class Insecta; order Diptera; family Asilidae; genus Tolmerus; species Tolmerus cingulatus. Next base: position 22,365,637 of record OY390707.1, on the reverse strand, counting down.
GGTAGTATTTGAACGAAAATATGGATTCAAAAACTTCTTTTTAAATTTACATATACATAAAATAAATCTAGAGATATTGCTAAAAAAAAGCATAAAGAAAAGCTATCCTTATTTTTGTGAAACTACTTAGACTAAAGCTGTGAAAAATAACTTACGTTAATTTAAAAGCAGTTATTTTGTGTTAGGTAACAAATTCTAGCTAAATTAGGAAAACATCTTTTTCCTAAATTAAAGCAAAAAATTAATTTTTCATAAGCTACCAATTTATTGAAACCACTGTATACAAGATATAATAAAAACTAGACAAAGTCCACTATTTCGCGCGTCATAGCGTACCTTATTCATATAAACTTTCCCAGGATTGCCAAAAATTTCCATTAGAATATCATACAACGTTCGGCATAACGTCAGATCAATTCATTAATATACCTTTATTCTCTGTAATTCTTTAATATACCTTTACTCTCTGTGCCGTATATTGAAACTTAAGGTAACAGTTCAAACCAGCAATCACACAGCCATTTAGGAATTTCATGCATGACATTCTAATTCAGTGCCTATAGAGAAATTTGATTCAAACTATATCCTTTCGTCTATTATAGCTAAATGCCATGACTATTCTAAGAAAACAAAAGTGCACGCATTTCGCCAATAAGTGTCGAGTGGAAACGATGCGAATTCACTAATTCCACTTTTAGGATTGCGTAGCAAAACATATACATATATACTTTTGCTATCTCGGTCCTTCCGTCCATATATCACAGTCAATTTTTTCAAAGACTATTAACATTATAGAAATGAAATTTGGTACACGTACAAATAATTATACCCGCTACAAAGATACTAAGCCTTTTGAAAAAAAAAAAAAATTCTCTAACTCGCCTACATGAAAAATTGGAATGAACAGAACATTTTTACTTACCCCACCGAGTAGGGTATTGTGATTTCATAAACCATTTTGTATAAATGTTGCCCAATTTTTGAAATATTCGATCTCAAACTGATCATTTTCGATCAGGTTCATGTCGGCATCACCCTGAACGACATTTCGAAAAACTTTGATAAAATCTAGCACATATGCTAAAATCATTTTTAAAATAACACGACTTGGTTGAGTTAAATAGGTTGCAAGGCATAGCTGACCAACTATTGATGGAGAAAATCGCGCGCGCTTTTGCGTGTTTATGTGCATATATGTGTATGTGTATGGATGCATATGTACATTAGTATTTTATTAAGTATTGTATTTATTCGAATTTTATGGTTTATGGTCATGCTACGGAATCCTTCAGAAGTTTATAGTATGTCCCGACATGCTCTTGATACCTTTTTCTAACATACGAGTACGGAAGCGCCGGGCGTTCGGCCATGCAAACCGATTTTAATCTACAAAACGCTAACGAACATAGTAAGCTAAAGTTTCATATCTACAGACTTCACCATTGTGGTCCAAAATGCTCTCCGTTCTCCTCCCACTTTCGCTAGTTATAATTATATTTTACTGCAAAATTAACTTTTGTCATTGGGGGAGTCATGCACAAAACGCTTGTAAGAGTTCACAGCAATTAGTCAATTAGTTTTTGCATTAAAGCGTAACAAAAAAAAACAAATAAATGCCCAAACTTATTCTCTTTATATAATAAGTATAGATAAGAATAGAAAACTGTCGCAGTCCGGGCGGCAGACACTAAAGGAATTGTTGAGAAATTTTTTTGCTTTCTTTTATTTTTCAAATATATATATGAATTCTTGCTTAATTTCATTTTCATCTGAAACGTATATAGATTTAATGACGTTTCTTTAAACTAAAGTATGGAAATTTTTAGGTAATGGTCAATTTTTTTAAATTACTTTATGCATTGGTTATTATTTTTTTTGCACTGTACTATATCTTAAAATAATACAATGTTTGCGGAATGTCTTTAAAGACATCGAAGTTAATGGTTTGGATCGCGAAATGTCCTTACAATCAACGAATGCAATATCTGCACATACGTCGAATCAGTCAGGAGAGCATTTAAGAAAGCAGGATCTTGAGCAGGTGGCAAATGAAAAAGATTTAGGCATCCGAGAGATGGGTGCACAGAGGGATTTTATGGAGCGGCCGAATCACCAACGTTGAAGTTTTGAATGGGGGGGTCCCGGCAGTAACGTTTAAAATAAGGAAACTAAAATATATGTATTATATAAAGAAGTCCTGCAGGTACGAGATTCTGCATCTTATGATTTGAAATGGGAAGAAAAACTGAACCAAAAGGATAGCTGACGAACCTTTTAGAATTGGCATTGTAAGAAGGATCATAAAAAGCACTCCATAGAGGTTTTCTGTATAGCCAAATGTTTAGCTGAATACGTCATCCGAAGCGAATAAGCTAACAATCCCACACTGAATAAGAGCTTTCAAACCAGAACAAAGAAAATTTTCCAATTTCTAAACATCTCCCTATCATTTAAAGTTTTCAGAGCAGACAAATAACTTTGAATCGAGCCCGCATAGACGATCAAACTGACCAGAATCAATGGGCGATTTATGTACAAAAATGCTTGGTTATTTTACAATGCAATTCAACCAAAAGGAACCTATTGTTTCGTACCCAGAAATTCGTTATTTTTCAAGTGTGTGTAAATCATAGATGGCATTCGAAAAGAACTAGATTTCCCTAAAAGTTGAAAACTGCACTCACCTGACCATCGTAGTGGCCTTCTGCAGCGTTGTGCCCCAGCTCTCCACGAACTCATAGTTTTTCCTTTTGCTGTACTGGATAACGTCATTGGCCAGATAAAAAAGCGTCAGTCTGTGCTCCACACGAACTGAAAATGAAAATAAACGTGGTACAGTCAGTCGACCGGGGAATGCGACCACCCAGAGCAGGCTCACCTTGCTTCAAGACGTTCAGCCAACTGCTGACAATCTTCTTGTGGTGCGCCCTTTGCTGGAGGCACCAAGAGGACATCTGCTGAATGCCCTCCTGCGTGTCCTTCAAATTCATCAGCCTCTGCTCGAAGAGCTCCACATCGAACTCCGCCGCAGCAGTCGTCGTCGACATGATCGAACTCCCTTTTTTCTTCCCTCACAGCTTCACGCGGCAACAGTATCTTGGGATGCACAAGTTCACACACATGTCCTCACAAAAGTTATTTGATAAAACACAATGGAATTGATCGTAACCATTATTAGAAACGTTTTCGATAGTCCTGCTAGTTAATTTTCAAGAACCCCAGTAAAATTTGGTGCGAAACTAGGTGCCGATATCTACGCGCGGCTAAAACACTGACAATTGTTTAAAGGCCTCCTCAACGTCCCCGTAAATTCAACACTCCCCGCCGATGTTCTCCACAGTTAAATTTATTTTCGTTGGCTGAACAATTAGTTTAATGTTTTACCCTATTACGTTTCAGAAAATTCTTTAAACGGTGCTCATAAAACAAGCTTCTTTCTAAGGCAGAGACAACAATTCGTCGCCATATTTAACTCAATCTTTTTTTTCAGATGGACTAGTTTCGGACTGATGTCACTCCGAAAGTTTTTGTGACAGGCAACTGACGGCGGTGTGGATATTGGGAAGACGTCAAATTGAATTTTTAAAATATAAATAAATAAATTCCAATTATGTACGACTAAAACTCTACTTCAATTTTGTAATTTATTTTAGGACTCATTCCCCTGTAGATAATATCCATTAAAATGTTTGTTAGTTCATCTTCACAGGTTTGAGCATTGGCTTTCGCCCCGCGTTTTTTAAAGGAACAAAATCTCCCAACCGTAAGACAGTTAAAAATAATTTCCTATGAAGGCTTATTTGCATTAAATTAAACAAAGCCATACAACAATATGAAGTAATTCCGTTCAAAGACCGGATTCCTTTTAGAATAAAGCACCCAAAAAATCTACTTTCAACAATATAATATTGTTTCATATCTGTTGATCTCATGTTGCAGCAATTTGTACAATAACTTCGTAACTTTTCTATATTTTACTAGGTTCTCCATAAGCAATACATAAAACCAAAGAAATGGACAGGCGCAAAACATTTTAACAAAAACACTTATCAAGATATTGGCCAATTCTCACATGCTTAAAAAATGTCACTGTAACGATTTAAAAAAAAGTAATTTTACTTTTTTACTTTTTCGGCGATTTTAAAAGAAAACTAAATATTAAGAGTAACTGATCTTGGCTTTTAGATTAAGTACTCAAAAGATAGTATCTTCTAGAATTTTATTATCAAATATATTAGCAAGACCTACATAATCGTTTTAGAAAATGACAACTATTTCATGTGAGCATAAATGTTTTGCCTACAAAACTTTAGATATGTGTATCTCAACCAAAACCTGGTAGTATCTACCATTTGTTATATAAAATAAAATTCATGAAATTCAACTACGATTACATCAAACTAGTCGCTTCTTACATTAATAATTCAAGTGCTTGAGAGTGGAGGCGTCCAAGGTAATGGTCGCAAATATTTCGAGATTTTCCAGTAATTTTGATTACGGAATTTATCCTGTTGGCTTTCAATTGATTTAAATTGGGGCTATTACTGTTTGAGCACTTCTGAAGTCAATTACATTAGTTTTTGAGTACTGAAGTTCAAAAATCCAAGTTTGAACAAAGAAGTTTTGAGTACAGTGCTTGAGAGAAAAATGATCTAATAATTCGAGTATTTGAGAAATGAATGCATTAAGAAGTAAAAATACAAATTAAATAATGGCAAATTTTAATGCCGAATATTCCCTAAATTTTAGGCCTTTTTACAAAATTTGTAAAGGCCTAAAAAATACAAAGAAACAATACATGACTTAGAACTTAACTATTTGGAGTATTCCAAGTCATTCCCTATCTTGTCCGTAAGATCGAGCATGCAAAATCTCTGCAATATGTTTCTTAAACTAAGTTATTTAAAAAAAGGTACTTTGTATGTTATTGAACTCTGCCACTACTTTTCATTTATCAAACAATACTAAATTAATTGGTTCAAAAGCACATAGTTAAATGTATATTATTTATATAGACATAATGGAATCAAAGGAATAATCAACTATTGAAAAAGTAAGATAAACAATTTAATTTTGTTTTTCTTTTTCGTTTTTTATAATACATATTTCCAAAATTTTAAAGCGAATGTTGAGTCCACCGCAGCTTTGACTTGAAACTTCAGGAGATAAAGATCGCATAAAGATCTAGTTTTCTTTTCATGTCTTCAAACCTGTCTTTCATCTGAGGAAGAAATTGCTCATCTAAAGTTCTTTTATCATGTATCTTCTACGATAATGAAGTCAATAATTTAGGAAGTGTATAAAATAATGATAACAAACTAAATAACTATTTGAAAAAATTATCCTTCCCCATTATTTTAAGCAAAATTGTGCAGGAATCAAAGACAAATTCAAATGTCGCATTTAATTGATACAAGAATTTCTGAGGTTTTGAGTTTAACGAACATTATTGACTAAACCAATAATCGATTTGAATTCAGGCTTTAATTTTTCTTCTGCTGCTTGCCTCATACAGATTTAATTGGTCACAGAAAACACCAAAATTCATAAATGGAAAGTAGTTCCAAAATATTTAAGTTTGTCGGTCTAATTGATCAATGATGTGGTGCCAATTATCCGCATGAGCCTTCAATTAAAGAAAGCAACGCTTTGGATGAAACTGCTTTTTTCCTCTTTGAGTTGACGAAAATTCCGAGTAGAATTTATTTTAATTTCCGTTGACCAGTATTAAGGCAAATAGTTCAAGTTAGTCAAGTTAAGTAACTTAAACTTGCTCGCCACGTTCTGCTGTAAGTCAATGAATACTCTTATACTTCATAAAATAGAAGGTGCCCAAACTGATCTCCCTTTAATTGAAAATTAAACTTATAGAAAGTTAAAAATTATAGCTGAAAACTATTTGCTAGAACTAACTCTAAAACGTGAGGTATAAAACAAATACGTTAAAATATCAGAACCATAACGATACCAACTTCTACTGTAGTAAAAAAGTTCTTTAAACTTAAAAACGACGATTTTAATAGTGCATAAAAATCGCGTGCGATTCCAATTTTCCACTCTTGATTCCCGAACCGAACCAAAGCGATCCAATTCTCTGAGTCGGGCTTTATCAGGGCAAAGTAGCTTACAATCCAAGACAAGTTTCTTCGAGAGCTGACTCCAGTTTGAGGTTCGTCAACTCGCGAGACGCATATCATCCGTTATCAGGTCCCGAGAGTCATTATCTAATTTTGTTAAAGAATTCAGAGCATAATTTATAATTGTTGCCCGAGACAAGCTTGAGCCATACTCATCACGAGATTAAACCAGTCTAGTGATATTCCTCGTCAAGAAAGTGTCGCCTGTAAAATTTAGTTAAATCAGTTGATTTACCAAAACCGAGTAAAAATGATCAAACGATCGATTTCAATGCCAGTGAAACCTCCGTACATTGAGGAGACCCCACATCTGGAGAGGTCCGAAGAGAAGGAGGAGTTGTATGTTGAGGATGATGAATCTGAGAACAGTCAACCCTTTTTAGAAGAGTTTACTTCGCCAGCACGTGATAGCCAGAGCCAGGGATCCTCCCGTGATAGTGCTCAGTAAGTATTCGAAATTTTCAGTGAACTCTGAACTTTAAAAATTTGTTTCCCATTCGTTCGGCCGCGGTAATCTGCCTTGTTTACTTTCCAATTTAATGCTAGCTTAGTGGATTAATTGAGTTTATTGTCAACAATTCGTGTGCGCATCTCAATGGTAACGTTACGAAATGGCTTATCTTTTAATCTAATTTTCCTCCTATACCCTTTTGATAATTTTGCCGCATTATTTAAAATCTACTTTCTCACGACGACATGGTTTCTATCTGATAGTCTATAAAGAGACAAAATCTATTCTTTTAATAATACAAATTAAATAATTAAATGACATCTTTTATATCCTATTAATGTAGCAAAAGTATATTTTATTTGAGTGACGCTTCGGAGCTCAGTGAAACTACACCTCCATCAGATAAACAAAATGATCAAAATAATGCGGAAGAAGCTGATGCTAAAAAAACGTCTGCATAATGTAGAAGTTTCTACCGAAATGTACAACCAGTAATTTGTGGAAATATTGCAGTGATCAACAATTGTTATTTTTAAGTTGATTATGATTACCAAATATACGTAATAAAATTATTGTATTAAACACAAATTTCTGGTTGTTTAAAAATAAAGTCCCATTTAAAAGGTGATATTTTTTAATTGGTGTTCATTTTACTTCGCTTGGGTTGGTATTGATTTTGCAGAGCATTAGAGCCTAAAACAAATTGTTATGTGATTAAATTATACTATAATTACAGAGTGGTTATATATTGCAGTGTGTTCGTCGTTTTTTCTTAAATGTATTACTTACGCAAGACCTTGATAAAGTAAAATAAATACAAAATTACGCAAAATTTCCCAGGCTAAGTATATGTACTTTTTTAAATTATTATTTTGTTAATTATTAGTGGTTATTTCTTAAATATATATAAACGAGCTTTTTATTTTTGTTTTCTATTAGTTAACATAACTTTTAAGTGCTATATGATGAACACAAATATTTTATCGACCGACCACGGCAATTGAGGTCCTAATCTCAAGGATAAAACGCCCGGTGAATAAAGTGTTAAAATTCACTTCATTATCTCTCTTTTTTGCTACGCCAAATTTTAAACAAGTTTGATAACGAACAAGTTTTTTTCAAAGTTACAGTTTTAATTTAATACAATTATGGTCCGGTACAATATAAAAAAAATATTTATTAACTTTTCTAGACTTAATATTAAGTAAGAGCACGTTTTTATGCGCCATGTATGATAAACAATCATAATATGTGCAATAAACGTTTGTAAATACATTTGAATTTTTTCAGTAATTCATCCTTTTGATTTTTGTTTAGAGAAACTTTGGACGAACGTACTTTCAAAGAAACTATGGATGGTTGGACATGGACAACAAAACATGTGGATTTAATTTCGAAGGACGAAATGCAGTTATGCGACTTTGAAAAAGGTTCCTTGTTTATACAATTATAGAAAAAACAATCAGTACTTTGATGTAAATATAATTTTCTAGAATCTCATCAATCAGAAATTAAATACAAATTTGCTCCTGAAGAAACTATTCGCGTTATAAGCAAACTTGGTCGTGAAAATGTTAGTTTTACAAAAATACCCCAACGATCGCTGCGTTATTGCAAAGACTTTGTAACAACATTGGTTAGTAGTTAAAAAGAAAGGTTCATTATAATATTTAAACCACGATAATACCCAAACAGGTTGAACAAGAATGGAAATACACCTTCACTATGTTTATCTCGAGTTTCTTCCTAAGCTGGGTAATTTTTACAGCCCTCTGGTATCTAATCGCTTATGCTCACGGAGATTTTATTTTTGATCCGAATACTGGCGAACGTTTAGGAGAAGGAAAAGAGCCCTGCGTTGTGGGAGCGACATCGTTGGTGGGACTTTTTATATACACTGTTGAGACACAAGTTACTATTGGTTTTGGTGAGAAGTATCCAAGTGAAGAGTGCCCAGAAAGCGTTTTTCTTTTTGTCTTTCAAATAATTATATCAGTTGCAATCGAAGGGGCTATGATTGGTATAATTTACGCCAAAATGGCAAAGCCCGTTAAACAAATTTCAAAATTGAAATTTAGCAAAAAAGCTGTGGTAAATAATTCTTTACTGCTGTAAATGTCGAGTAGTACCATTTATTTCTTTTAAGATATATCGGCGAGATGAGGAATTATGTTTTTGTTTTCGAGTTTGTGACCCAAGAGAACAGCAAACTATAGGTACAAAGATACAAGTTTATATAGTAGAAGATCAAAGGTAATATAAAACGCATCCTGAAATATACTCCAGGAGCTTTAATTTTGTCAGTTATAACATTTTATTTTAAACTTTTAGAACCAATGAGGGAGAAGACCTTAAAGTTCATAGAGAGTTAAAATTATCTGGAACGAGTAGCCCCATAATTGTATGGTCTGAAGTAATTTGTCATATAATTGATGAATCCAGTCCACTTGAAAAATATACAGCCAACAACTTCAGAGCTAAGCAAGATTTCGAAATTATTGTCTCGCTAGTTGGAGCTTCTCCCACAACCGGACAACTCACAGAATCTCGCACTTCGTATCTTCCATCAGAAATTTTATTTAATCAACGATTTCCTAATATTGTTCACTATGATTGGATGAAGGAGACACATTTGATAGACTACGACAACTTTAATACTACAGTGCCGGTGAGTTATTTTTTTTTTGTGCTTTTGTAATCTATTATATTTTTATTATAATTTCAGGCGTTCGAAGATGATCACATTGACTTAAATATACCGGAGATTGAGAAGTGAATTTACTAACTGTGTTTAGCTGTGATCATAATTTACCTAGGCTTAGCTTGGAAATAATTAGCATTGTAGTCAAGTAGCAAATAGAATTGGCAAATAAAAACACTACTTGTATAATAATAATGTATGTATATGTATTTAAGGGAATATTGCAAACGATTTACAAACTTCGTTGTTTGGTACATTGACGAATATTATCGTTGATCTAAAATGCCTTCTTCTTAAGACTTTGAAGAAATAAAGAGAACATACATATGATAGGTGCGTACATCTGTATGTACATATACTACAAAAGCAAAAACGGCACAAGCAAATTTATAATGTGCATTTTAAAACAATAAAAAATTTCAATTATTGTATAAGTCGGTTGAGGAGATTAAACTGAGAATAATAAATTTAGCTAAAAGCCTATTAATATTATTGATGCGAAAATTTGTCTGTTAAAATGTTTGTTGTCTCTCAGCACCGTGACAGATGAAAGGATTTTCGTGAATTTTGCTATATAGTTACTATAGATGCTGGAATAAGACTTGGGCTTCTTTTCCATAAAATAAATTACGACTTCGATTTTGATTTCGTTTTCGATTTTCTTAATATTGATTTTTAGTAAGTAGGTCGAAAAAAGTAATTGTTGATGGGGTAATCTTGGTGTGCGCTGCGTAAAATAATACTTGGTATACAAGGCAACGCTAGGACAAGCAAGCTAGTTTGTTATACTTGGCAAACCACAACTTTAAATTCGCGATTAAATTTTCCACCTTTTATAAACCAGTTAATAATTTGTTATATTCATTATTAGTTTATGTACAAAAAATATTTAGCAAAATTTACAACACAACTTCATATTTGAAAACAAATTTATATCTTAAAATCTAAAACAATCGAGCAATGCAAAACATCTCTACTTTGATTTTCTCCTTAACTCTAGAACAATGTGCTTAAGTTCCTCATTTTCTTTCTGTAATTTCGTAAACTCATTTACAAAAGGATCTGTTTGTAGCATGCATTCAATCGAAGCTCTTATTTCCTCTGTAACATCCATTTGCCTCTTCCACAAGTTCCAGTTCTGCACAAATAAATTTGACTTGTTGGACTCAGCACTATGTCTGATCTCAAACTCTAGTTTTTTAAATTTAGCATCCATTTCGGTCCGCATTTTCTGCAGTTCATCGGCGATCTCTCGAACTCCTGCAAAAGGCAGTGATGTTTTAGTCTCTGAAAGTCGTTTACAATTGTTGGGTGTGCTGTTCTTATCGTCTGGAAGCTTTAAAAATCCTTCAAGTTCTCTGTTAGAAGCGTTCAACGCATGTTCCTTATAAGAGTATTCTGCTTGGTTTTTGTCAGCTTTGGCACCGTTTGTTTCCCCAGATTTTCTCATAGTTACGTAGTTTCCTCCAGAGCATTGAGGATCATCTTCTTTCTCTTCCTCTATATATTTTAAGCGCCGACTGCTTTCATTCTTATTGACCACGTTTTCCTTGAGAAGTACCTCCGAATTAGATTCTTCGCTATCATTGCAATGTTGGTCATTCTCTTCCTCTTTAATAACTTCAACAGAATCGAGATCAACATAATTCCGAGGTTTAGTATCGAGACTTATTCTTGCATCAGTACTCAGTTTACTTGCTGTGCTTAATCGAAAATCGCTGTTTGATTCGGGATTTCTGTGCCCTAAAAGCTCCCAATCGAAACTGTCTCGCCGAGTGGAGAACCTGCTATTGGTGGCTTTTAATTTATAAGAATGAAACTCCATAAAATCACAAAACGAATCTCTTTTCGGTTGAGTATTGGAGTGACTTGTGCTATAAACAGATTTGCGGTGATCCGCATTTAATTCCATGTTAGTATGATTAAGGCCCGTAGAATTTGATGTTGGAGCCTTTTCGATTGAGGTGTTTCCATTCAAGGCAGGCACAAATGACACCCGTTTTACACTACTATCGTGAACCTTTTGTGAACTTAAGCACTTCCTAATATTTCGCAAATCATAACAAATTAATTCTCCTTTTAAGTTGCCCACACAGCAGAAAGTTCCACAATCAGACATTGCAATTGAAGATAATGGATGGGAATGCTTGATCTGATGTAGTTGGAATTTTCGCCGCGTATCAAAAACATTTATAATACAATCGAATCCAGCACTAAGTACAACATCAGGCTGATTTGGAGACATGCATATATCTTTGCAAGGAGCACCGTGGGATTCTATGGCTTGGAAGATCCTTCGTTTCGATTCAATGTCGCAGACGAAAACTGAACCCTTGTAGGAAGCTATTGTTAATTGAAATTTTTTGGTAGGATGGAAGCGAGCTAAAGTGCAGCTAAAAAAAAGAGCAAAATTAAAAGTGACTTCTAAATTTAGACATATTTTTTACTGATTATCAAGAGTCAGGGTTTCCAGTTTTGTATGCGTTTTAAGGCCATATAAATTAATTAACCCGTTTTCCAGAACTGACGACAAATATTCGTTGGAAGCATTGTAGTCAAGATATATTACACTATGACGGGCATTATCTGAAAATAAAATGAACTGTTTAAAGTGAAGATTGAGCTATAATTTAATTAAGTAATGATCACCGACGATACTTCCACAATTCTTCTAAATATTAAGTATTGTTTTGCTGTTGAGAGGGAGCGTTAAGGTATATAGAGCTACAAATAAGTTCTACGTTTTAAGGAGTTTTTCGTTAAATAGGTATGCACATGACCAACTTTACTTTTTTTATAAGAAAGAATGCATTCATTTTGTTTGAGTCCTATGCAGTGTACTTCGTTAAGGTGTGAACAAGGGTATGCTAATCAATTCTACATAATCTTCTCATCAACGTTTGTTCGGAGAAATAATCCCTCAATTCGTTCATTTTTTAATTTATAATTTTAATTCTAGCAAACCTTTGTCAGATGCAAATTGTATTAAACGAATTCAATAACTCAATAAATAATATATCCTTTAGTAGTATTAAATTTAATATGTTAAATCTAATAGGTGCATGCAGCACCAGACTAAGACAAGCAGAGAACCGTAGGAAATGCAAGTCTCGGGATCCCGTTCCTTTTTTCTTACTTCCTAAAACAGATATTTTTTATTTTAACTTCATTTTGTTAATGTAGAATGATTTTTTGCTGCTTCAACATTATGTTATAATAAAATTAAGAAAGAATACAATATATGTACTCGAACACTTGAAACTCTATCAATTTACGATACCGATAAAGTATTGAATCGATCATCACCTTGTTCAATATACTGGTGTTATAACAATAAAAATGTTTCACAGCATTTATTTTTCATTTTGTATATCAATTTTCGAAACTACATAATCTGTGTATACTTGCAAAATCCTAATTATGAAGAATGATCCTAGGTAGAAAAGCCGATATAAATACGTTCGGTGGCTATTTTTGTGAATTCACGTTTTTTAGCCATTACTAAAATCGAAGAAAACTTTACCAAAAAAAAAAAAATGGTTTTTTAGCGACGCGGCGTCCAAAGGCAAGGAAAGTTGTCTACTTTGCTTTTAGATTGATCCGGCTCTGATGTAGGAAACAAACAAAAATTAGTTACTCATTAAAAGATACGTGTTTTCGGTTGGCGATTGCGGTCCATAAAACTAATATGACGTAAGGGGCTGCACCGAAAGGTGAAAGCAATCTTTACACCACTCCTCGTCTCGAATTAAGAAAACTTACCTCCAGAGAATTTCATAGTATTTTGGGATGTTTTATAGTTTATCAACTTTATGCCACCATTCGATAAACCCAGTGCAATATCATGTCCTTGTTTGGGACAAGCAGCACAGTACAAATTCTCGACTCTCATCTTTTTAACACGGGATATTTCGGGTTCTATTGGAAAACACGTATTAATAAACTGTATTCTAAAAATTAAATTCTTACCATTTTCCGCCGTATATTTGATTCGAAGTAGTTCAAGTTCAGAGTTTTCGTTAAATTCCACAAACAAGGGCTTGTGAGGGAATATCTGAAAGTCGGTGAACGCATTTTCAGCATGCTGGTAAACACACTTCCTCTCTAAATTCGGATAATCCGACAAAATCGTTGAACGAGACGAAGAAAGCACCTCCATCACCAAAATACTTCAATATTAACCGACAGGCGTCAACGGGCCCAATTTTGAACTGTGCTTTTTGACATTTCATTCAAATTTTAAAACCAAAGCTACAGATTCGACATCTACACCTGAGGCTTTTACAATCTTGCTAATTTCTTAACAAGAGCGAATTCTATTATAATTTTTCATTATTGAGTGAGCAAGACTGGGAGTTTAATTAAAGCCATAGCAATTCTATAGAAAATCGCTGGTTTCACTTATAATTACTAACATAAAATATTGAAACCAGATGGCGTATTAATCGCTGAATATGAGAAAATTGTTTCCCTAAAGTCAGCCATATTACCATAGATCTGTGTCAACACTTTGCGAACGTCAAAACTTTGGTGGTGCACAGTTGTACATTTTTGGATTTACTTTAGTAAAATATTGAAAAAATTTATATTTTTGGCGAAATATATAAAGATATATTGTTTTTCTAAACGGGTGAAACATGAATAGAACAGATGGTCTTGTTCGAAGAGTTAAAGCCCGTGATGCATCGGCCGAGGGACTGAATGCCAACAATGTTAATCAAAATCAGGACATTGAGGAAAATTGCAAGGATCAAGAGGAAAATATCGATGATGGTGACTCGAAGGAGACCCGTTTGACCCTGATGGAGGAGGTTCTGCTGCTGGGGCTCAAAGATAAAGAGGTACATTTGACCGTGACATTTTCTTCAGCGCAATTCACTGAAACTGGTCTCTGAAATATGCCAACCGCATCATTTTCATCCTCGACGACATGAATCGTGTGACTGCTTTGTTTTTGTGCTGATAAGTCCCACAGGCGGGTCCCGGGGTGGCGGTCGGACTGCAAGTGTTTTAACTAGTGTCAGACGTGCAATTGACGACAATGTTACGTCCCCAGATTCAGTTCTTGCGGGAAAGCAACAAAAAACAGAACCGCCGCGTGCCAAAATGGAAATGAGTAGTTAAAAAAATACCACAGGAAGTGAGATATCAACTTCCTTTTGAGGCTCACAATTTGTGTTTGCCAAATGCTGAGGATGGAATTATCGTCTAATTCACTCACTAATTTGAAATGCTTACATTTGGGATGATAACGTGTCCCAATTAAAATCCCTTTTTTTTTTTTAAATTGTCTAATCCTTATGATATTTCTTACGTTCTCATCATTGCTTGCTCATGCACCTTAAAACCATTAAATTGTGTTAAAATCTCCAGAAAATTACTCTTACAGGTCTGAATGTTTTCTTTTATATTTTCAGGGTTACACTTCATTCTGGAATGATTGTATATCGAGCGGGCTGCGTGGATGCATTCTAATAGAATTAGGTATACGAGGCCGAGTCGAATTAGAAAAAGCTGGCATGAGAAGACGAGGACTCTGTTCGAGGTAAATCTTTAGTGTAGTCAAATTTATTCAAACTCCCAAAAATTCTTAACAAGCAAGAGTAAAATTCTTGGTTCTAATTTACAAAATATAATAAACTCCTCCTAAGTTATTTTGACCGTATACGTAGCAAATTTCTAGTTGAGGTCCGATATAAGGATTAAAGCAAGTTACCTTATTTCCTTTTATAGCCAAATTCTTAAATAATTTAGCCTGCCATTCAACTACGTTATGAAAATTTTAAATGATTAAAATAACACATATTTTCAACTTCCATTAAATTTTATTTTATTTCCTTTAAAATAATGGGCATGGCCTATAAGCTTAATTTTGTCTTATAGACTCTACGGAACGAAAAATACCCAGAGCAGCAATTTGAGTCGTGGAAAGAAAAAAGTTGCACGGGGCTATAAATCGAGAAAGTGGTGCTTTGTCGATGGAGTAGGCAATTTTATTGGAAAACAAAAATTTCAAATAGTATGTTGTAGAATTTTTTTCATCGGTATTTACGCTAAATTTGATTCATTTAAATAGTTATTGTAAGCAAATAACACTGATGAGCTCAAATAAGAAACAAATGGGTTAAAATATCGCTACTTTACAAACAAAAAAATTAACCAATTTTTTAACATGAAACTCTTCAAAATTGCGTAAATTTCACAATTCAGATATCCATGCGCAGAATTAAAATTGATCCTGCTTGAAGGCTTAATTGATAAATATAAATTTATGGGAAATTTTCTTCGTTGTAAACAATAATAATTCAATTGTTTTTTATAAATGCACAGGAAGGAAACTAATAAATTATAAGAAAATATTTAGTTCTTGATGAATTTTAAGACTTGCTCATAAAGAGTTAACAATTGGGCTGTTATTGCATTTATGAGTGCTAGCGCCTTCTAATTAAATGTGATGAGTTACAAATTTCTCCGTTTACCTTCTCATAGCTGTGTCAGAGAAGGCGCAACAAATCACATTTGTCATGCACAATTTCTTATATAAAAAGCAATTCGATTTCGCGGGGGAAATTGCATATTAGAATTTTACATGCAATTAAACCAAAAATTGAAACGAAGTACTTACGTAGCTTTTGTTATATCCCTTAAAAAAATGCCCAAGGCCCATACGTAGTGTAAATAATTTTTAAATTTAAAACAACCGCATAGTCTTGCAAATTCCAACCATAACAAGTACTCCATTCTAAAAACTAAATAATAATTATGATTATTATACTACTAAGTTTAAGTCGGGTTTTTAAATAAATACGTCATTCATAATTACTCTTCAATGTCGGTAGCTTACAATTTCAATTGTGGTAGTTACACTGGTTTAAACTTTTGTAAGATGCATTGACAAACAAGTATATTTTAAGGTCGTTGTATGTTTCGACGCCCATTATGATGAATCCGATAGTTGTAGCTCTATTTTGTATATAAATTTTTCAACTATTTAGAAATGGAACGTCGGATTAAATATATCTTAAAAATGAAATTAAATAAACCATTAAGCTTTAACGTAACGGATATAATGTTGTACAGTCTTAAATATGCTATAAATTTAAACTAAACTTTGATTCAGCGTTTCATTGTTAAAATATTTCAATTGTCTTCACTTTTAAAGTGCGTTCATTACAACACATAATTGAATTCTACGCATAAATAAAATATCTGCTTGCAGCTAAATTATAGCATCTAGGCTGGCACTTTGCCAACCACTTGAAATAGTAGGTCGAGTAGTCTATTAGATATGATTGGAGCAGCGTGCAGCAGTTTAATTAATAAAAAGCTCAATTCAACTAGAATTATTTCAAGGGCCCTATTATAGAATAGAATGTTACTGTTGCACATAGTGGAGATTTTTTTTATGTAAATCAGCAGAATACAGAATACGAGAGTATTTATATGAAGTTGTTCTTGTTGAGGAAAACAGTTAAAAGCAATATGTGAATTAAACTTATCATTTATTTCAGAAAATTAATATTAAAATCGGATACGCCGACAGGAGATGTTTTATTGGACGAAGCTCTTAAGCATATCAAAGAAACAGATCCTCCACAGACAGTTCAAAGTTGGATTGAATATTTAAGCGGTAAGTTCTTTAAATCTCTTTTGTAGATTTTCAATTGTATTTCCTCGGATAACAGGTGAAACGTGGAATCCACTTAAACTACGATACCAGCTCAAAAACGTCCGAGAACGACTTGCCAAGAATTTAGTAGAAAAAGGAGTTCTTACAACGGAAAAACAAAATTTCCTCCTATTCGATATGACCACACATCCTTTGAACGATAATGTAATCAAATGCCGTCTCGTAAAAAAAGTAATTGTTATAAAAATATTTAATTTGCGTTTTTATTTTATAAAATATTATATAAACTTCTGTACAGATACAAGATGCAGTATTATCGAAGTGGGTGAATGATCCTCAACGTATGGACAAACGAATGCTTGCACTTATATTCCTGGCACATGCAAGCGATGTTTTAGAGAATGCATTCGCTCCATTGAATGACGATGATTACGAAGTTGCCATGAAGCGAGTTCGAGAACTTTTAGACTTAGATTTTGAGGCGGAAGCGGCAAAACCCAACACGAATGAAGTACTTTGGGCGGTGTTTATGGCGTTTACAAAATGAGAGAGTGTGCTTTATTATCCAAATAATTTTACCTTGTATAGTTAAGATTATGCGTATTTTATTTTTGTTAACAAGAAAAAAATGGAAATTTCTTTATACAGGCAGAACATATTCAGCAATAAAATGTAAAGTCAACTAACAATCTGGGTGACTCTCGGCGGGGGAAATTCGAAAATCCATTTATTGTTTGCATTCGATAGACGTTTAAACTTTCGAAAGAATAACGTTTGTGATTCTATGGAAACATATATTTATATAGGTAATACGAATGAAGAAATTTATATATTATACATTTAATTCCTAAATACATACAAACACATGCACCAGACTCTAGAAATTTTTTATACTTAAATGAGAGATTCAGTCCGGCTGTTTGTTTTGTTCAATAAATTGTTAAATAAGCATTAGCTGAGTCAAAAAAAAAATGGTCAGTTTCATTTTATTGGTTACATATGTATATATGGATGTTTTAATTTCAGTGTCGCTCTAAAAATACATTTTCAATTCAATGTTCATTAATTCGTACTAGTCTAACACACAACTTTTTAATTGCGCTGCAACCGAATAATGAAATTCAAAGATATATGCAAGGGCTGGTTTGTAATCGCCACCCTCATTAGTTACAAACTAATTAATAAAACCTTACATTTCTGAACACAGAGACTTTTAGGTTATATCAATATATCATCATTTATAATGTTCTACTTAAGAAACCATTATATTTTGCTGCTGGAGCAATTTTTGGGGTTTTCAAGAAAAGCCAAGCTTATATAATCAACTAATTCAAATCGCTTTGGTGTATGTTTTTCATCTATCCACCTAAATATGTCCATTTATATCTTACAGCAAAACTGTATAAAAATCCTTACAAAAAACCAAAAAAATAATAATAAAAGGGTAGCACACTTTAATATTGCTTTTGCGAAAATGGATTCGTCCCTTTGAATTTTCAAATTTGAAAATTCCCACAGTCAAGTATTCAATTTGTGTAGTGTACTGAAATATGAATGCAATCGTCAGTATCAAATTATTTAAATCTGTAAACACTAAAGGCTAGATTTAACAAATCCCGAATACCCTTAAAAAGAAAGAAAAACAGCGTCATATTTGTAAATAAGGTTCCTTTTATATATGTTTATTGGATTTGCGATATTATGTTGCATCATTTCTGAACAATTTGTTTATAATCGATAATATCAACTAAAGATCTACCATTTTCCCATGAACGCTTTGCGATAACGGATTGCTCGTGTACGACTTTGCGATATACTTCGGCTAGTTGGATCTTCACCTTTTTCGGCTACCTGAGGCTAGCTTAGTAAATCCTTAATCTCCTTATGCATATGGCAGAGAAAATCTACGTAACTAGCCGTACCATCGGTGCCTCTATCTTCGACAAGGAAGTGCCGAAAAACGCTTTCCATTTTATCGCCTTGCTTAACCACTGTCAGCTACGGAATAATAATTGAATCATATTATCGAATCGTTACTTTATTTTTTATATAAACTTACCCTCATGCAGCGAGTCCTTTCCAATTTAATGCTTTCTACTATTTGCCTAATTCGCTTCGAAATTGGAGTGTCTAAAATTGGCAGAGCAAACTGGTCGGGGTTAACTTGTTGTGTGCATTGCACTCCGAAAAGTGATTGCACAAACTCTGGTGATAGTGACATTCCCAGCCAGATGAACATATGAATTCCATTTTCGAGAATGTAAGCACCGTCTTCGCTTATTTTTTCGTGAGTGCATCTTATCGGCAGGGGGATATCAGTTTTGTCATCGTCAACATTATGAATAGGAATAAGACGTGGATAAAAATAAAAAACAGACATGGGCAAGTTCATTGACAGAACAAACTGAATTAAATAAGACCGATCGTCGCAGGTCATATCAGATCCACCAGAGAACGCGTCGTTTTTGATCATGCAGCAAATATATAGGGGTAAAAGTTTTAAACATTCTGGAAGTATAAGTTGTCCGGCCGATGTCGGTGAGGTACAATTCTTCCTGTAGCACGCTAAAACTTGAGCTGTCCGATGAATGAGAGCTTCCTTGACTGCTTTCGGAGTGAGGTCCATCAATTTAAACATCGACTGCTTAGCAAGGAACAATATTAAAGCGTCTAAATCGCAACTCTTGAAAACATCAGCTATTTGTATGGTAGTGTTTAGAGCAAGATTCATTATCCTTAAGCGTCTCTGTCCACCGCATGATGTGTACAGAAGAGCTATTTGTACGTAAACATTCTCCTCGGGTGATAACTTATCGTCATGCTTTATTTCGATGGCAACCGATTTATCGCAATCTTGTTAGGAAGAAATTTGTAAGCATTGTGCTACTGTGAAATTTGAATAGTCGTTTTCCTTACCAATGCTAGCCAGTTCCATATCGGTTGTGTTTGACATGAAGAAATGCCCATAAAAGTCTGTTGGACGCACCCCAGCCGACGTACGAACTCTCATGACTGCATCAAAAGCAATTGGCCTAGAAACGTTTTTAATAATGTCTTCCACTAGGCGTTGTCCGTCTATGTCAGCCTTTGGAAATTAAGATATTTTAAACATAGTTAATACTTTCAATCACTTAATTTAGCCCATTTACGTATTGAGACTATTAGTCATCATTGCATTATTCTTAAAATCAAAAGCAATCAGCTTAATTAAGAATAATCTTTTAATGCTAAATTGATTTTCTCTTACCTGGAAATATGTGTACTTGTAAACCTCTCCCCCCGAAAGTCTTGAAACTTGTCCGACAGTTGCAATATCAACGTAAGAATTGTTGAAAATGAACAAATCTACAGAACATCCCGCTAGGACACAATCCCTTCCTAAATCATTATAGCTCGTGCATTGAGGCACTAAAATAGATTTTTCCTTCTCAGTACCCAGAACCTTTCGATCGTCCCTGTTTCGAAGTTTTCCCGGTGCGTCCCCTATAGGCAGAGACGAGTTAAACACTAGCAATTTTCCTGCACAATTCGATGCCTTTAACGCTTCCAGACCAGCCTGAATTGCTGGCAGGAGTATTGTTTCCGTTTCCTTTGTATCGCCAAACATTGCTGGAATTTGTTCCATCAGGGAATCAATTAGCATTGCCGATTCTTCTGGATCCACTAAGAAGCCATCGAGCAAAGGCATAAACATGTCCTGAAAAATAATTTTATTTACTTCTGTTTCTCAAAATCGGAGACCTTATGGAAGTAATTTTACAGTCGAATAAGTTATTCGAAGACTGAGGTTGTATCTTTTAAATGAATTACTTTAAAATTGAGCTTTGATTTTACCTTGACATCTCCCACCACCATCATTTGGGGCTGGGCTAAGGTACTTTTCAAATTGTAGAAGTGGACTGTATTGTTGTATGTAATAAAGCCGACCTTCATATTGCTTTTCGTTTGGCCCTGATCGATAGGGAAGTTCTGGATTATCTCACGTATCTCGCGGCATAGTAAATGAACAAGACCGGATTTCACATTATTGTATGATACATCTATTACGAAGATAAAAGCGGGAGCAGTAGAAAGTATTCCTTCCTAAAATTGCAATATATATAAATTTATAATCGCTTTCGTTTTTTACGAAATGGATACTTACTCTGCAATAGTCTTTCGTGGCAACAAACTCATAAGTGCCTAAAACAAGTTCCGGACGTTCATACTTATCAATTCGCTGTCCAGTATGATCTAAATGCTGAAAGTACTCCGTTGGAACTATAGAATAGTTATAAATTAGATTAATTTCCTTCTCTAATCTCATTCAGATTACCTTCTGTGTTAGCTTTACACATTAAACACATAAAGCGACGTCCCGCGTCGATAAATTGCATATTAGGAGACATGTATGCTTTGCATCGCAGACAGCGAACAGGTCCCAATTCTCCAAAATCAACAATTGGCGGAGTTATTTCCCTGTCGAGTGTCCGCGCTAAGGGTGATATAATAATAGTGAAGGGTAAAGCGGTTTGTTTAAGAAGATCCGTAGTTGCAGGGACGCTGTACAGTGATGATCTAAAGAGAAAGCAATTCAGACAAATTCTTACTAAAATAGCGAAGGCCATATTCTAGAAAATGTGATAATTTGTATTACAAAGTACTAAGTTTTGAATAAGATTGAGTTTAAGCAATTGTCTTATCTCAAATTTTTTTTGATACTTTATATAAAAAGAAACATACCTAACAAATCTTGGGCTGGAATTGCCTTGGTCTTGAACAGCATACTTCGTAGTAACTAAGGGTGGTAGAAGACCGGGTTGATTAGTTACAAATAAACCCCCCGATGACCGCTGATTTTCCAGAATAACTTGAATAGGATTTGGCATCTGATCAGGATCTAAACGTCGCTGCTGTATGGCTGGTTGAGGGTATTGTCCGGGCGCGGCATTGTACATGCCAGGTGGCTGTTGCTAACCGTAGAAAGTTAAAAGTTAATTTTAAAGGTTTTAAAAATCATTTTAAATATGCACTACGCGAATGCAAGAAAATTAAAATTTTTTCAATTAAACCAAATGGGAGATGACCCCTGACTTTCTACAATACCCCTACTATTGCTCTCTAATCACCATTCGAAATTCTAAACATGTCCCGATGATGACGCCCAACCATAAAGCTAAATTTCACTATATAGTATGAATCCAAAATTGTGTATATGCCTAATTTTATTTTGATTTGGCCAGTTAGTGTGCAATTTCTTTGCTTCATGAATTCTCATTTTCATACTCTAGAAAGTGTGATATATGTAAGTGGGCAAACTTTTTGAAAGAATTGTGTGTATATACTTATGATTATATAAACATTAACAGCATGCAAAAACAGAATTGCTTACTTAATTCGTTTCGCCTAATGTAGCTGAATTGCGTGGACATTTTCTTAGAATAATTCTTTAATGCTGTTCAACTTAAATAAACGAAACGAAGTGAATGGTTTCTGTTTTCATAATAACATAAATTCTGGGATTTTCTGCAATTATGTTATCAAATGCATTTTATTTTAAATTTCAATATTTGCGCAAAACTGGATGGTTTTATATCATTTAGGATCGGTTTAATGTAGAATCGAAAATGTAAAACTTCACAGTATATATTTGAATAGAAAAATTTACTTACATATCCCCCACGAGGCTGTGACGGTGGCATTCCAGGATGTTGCGGAGCCCCAGGATGTGGAGGTATCCCACCAAGTAGTGGCATGTTTGGTTGGGGTGGGAAATTGTTCTGAGGAGCATATCCCATTTGTTGCTGATTGTATCCTGGTTGTTGATGTTGGAAACCTCCGCCTTGTGGCATGGGCTGGGGCGGTAATACTGGAGGCTGTTGTTGCGGAACTCCCTAAAAATTCTTCTTGAAAAATGCATTTGAGTGATTTGAAATAAGAAAAACCTGAGTTAATCCAGGATTTGGTGGCATACCGGGCATACCAGGCATTGGGGGTTGATTCGGATACATCGACTGTGGTTGTTGTGGCTGCGGCGGCATCCCTGGCATGGGGGGCATTTTGTTAGGACCACCCTGAGGATGTAATTGACGTTGGTTAGCATTTGACACTGGAGGATACCCAGGGATGATGGGCTGCTGCGGCTGCTGTTGATTCGTAGGCATTGGAGGCACCATTGGATTCGAATTTATTGGACCACTGTTCTGGAACGGAAGTGGCGGGGCAATAGACTCCTTCATAGCTGGAGCCTGTTGCTGCTGCTGCTGAGGTTGAAGCTGTTGTCCCTGGTATGCGTTTTTACTTTGTGAATTTGGATGCATTTGTTGCGGCGCAGATGGCTGCTGTTGTTGTGGAGGTATGCTGGGTCCCCCGGGTATTGTTTGGGCAGGAGGAATGTGCGACTGAGGCGGAGCATTTGTTCCCATTGGGGGAAAGTTCCCAGGAGGCGAAATATTATTGTTGCTCATATTCATGTTGTTGTTGGCGATATTGCCCCCCATTCCATTCGTTGATGGCATGCTCGGCCTTCCCATGGGCGAATGCTGTGGAAGGGGCTGCCCGAAATCAGCTCTGGGTGGTGCTCCCGACTGCGGTGGCGGAGGCATATTTTGTTTTGCTGGATTGATTGTCATCGCAGACATACCACCAGCAAGCTAAAAATGGAAAAGTCGTGTGCGTCATTTGACCCATTAAAAATTTACGAAAGGAAAAATCCAAAAAGAGGAAGATTCCCTCACCTGCTGCTGGTAGTTCCCATTAGCAGCTCCTTGGGGTGGTGGTGGATGCATACTCGGCTGCTGCCATCCCTGCGGGGGGAATTGTTGTCCAAGGGTATTTTCCGGGTTCATTTCTGTGTGCGATAGAATTCGAAGATTAATTATTTTATCAAGCAATCCAATCTCTCATTCACGGAAAATGGGAAAAGTGGCAGGACCCCACTCAGCTTCATAACACAAAAAGACAACACATCACTGCCACGACGGGTGCCTTTCACTCACCTCAGACAGTTTTCTTTCAAAAACACATAAGCGATTCAGAAAGCGATTATTGTGGAACCTTAAAAAGTTAAGTAAATAGCATGCGAATCGGGGAGTTTAAATGCAATTTGTGTTTTACCACGTCAGATAAGGAAACCCACTTTACAGAAAATTCATCTTATGAAGGGGGTGAGATGCACAACTGGACGAATGTGTCAAAAACGCTGCCACGTAATTTTCACCGACTGTTCAACAAAATTGGTGACACTAAGGGTGAGGCCTCATCTCAAATTTTGTTTTACTTAGTTGATTCATGTGGAATTTAAGTCGATTTTGGCCTGTTTCAAGAAACCCGCAAAATTTGTATGGTGCTGGGCAATCATTATATGTACATATTAAAGTTAAGCAATAATAATAATAATAAACAAATATTACCGTAAGAGCATAAACAAAATGTGATATTTGGTTCACCTTTTATTTTACAAGGGATTTTACCATCATTATAAACAGAACAGAAAAGTTAGGTACTGTCTGCACTTTTTGCAGAAATTTATAAGTATTTTTGACGTAATATGGTTTAAAAGTTGCTGAGGATATAAATTTTTAAATCTTTAATGTTTTCAGAGTTACAAAAGCCCGATATAATTAAATTTATGGAGATACACCGGTCATAAAATTCAGAATCAATACCAAACTGACATTTTTTTCCTTCTTTTAGTTTGTACAAGTTTCTTTAATTTGATATATACATTTTGTAAATATCTTTAAGCTAATTATAATTACTTCATTGACGAATATTTATAAAATTTTTGTTTATTTTTGATGTGTATAAAATACTTTATTTAAAAATTAAGTAATATAAATGTTATTTGATGCTTTCAATCTGCAAGACCGTTTTGAGATATACATTAAAGTTTTTCGGCTCTCTTCCTAATATAATACAAAAGTAGGTTACACCAATAACCGGCTCCTTACTAGTAGGTTAATAGGTGATTGTTGTTAAAAGAAAAACCTTTAAAAACTGTTTTATGTTTCCCCTCATTGAATAAATAGTAGAGGAACAAAAGAGAAGGAATTCAAGGGCACATCGAAAATATTTTAAAATCTTGAAAATTTAACTTTAAATGTATTAACATGTTTCATCTATGAAAAATAATAAAAGCAATAGATATTATCACTTTGGCAAAAGCATTTTGAATTCTGGTTTATCTGTGAAAATAATTTCCTTGTTTTTGTGGACACTTTTCTTGCGGCAATTCATTAAAAAATTTACATTTTGCAATATCTACGCAATAAATAAAACCAAATATCCTTAACATAATTTAATGATTGGTTTTCCTACAAGGAACGGAAGCGAAGATGAAATTTCAAAAAATACTATCATTTTAACCCCATTAAATCCACTGAACTATAAACATGCGAATTGACAATTTCGTCTTGTCACTGTCCGTCTGGAGTCTGGGGTCACGGGTGGTAATAAGAATTTTTGTGCAAAAACATCCCCGGTTTTCTTGCTCCTCCTGTGTCTAAATAAAATTTAAAACTATTTTTAAACTCAGCTTTTAATGTGTGAATAAGAAAATTTGTCAAAAACGAAAAATGTCGAAGAAGGAAGAGAAACCAACCCCAAAGACTGAAGACGATTTAAACGACTTGCTCGACAGTAGGTGCAATTATATTTTGACTTAAATCATAGTAATTACGTTACATAATTCATTTTCTGCAGACGCCCTTAAAGATTTCGAGATTTCCGACAAATCTGAGAAGATCGGGACCCAAGGAGCTGAAGGAAAGGATGAAGTCGCCGAACTTTGGAATGATGACTTCTTCGCGTAAGTTAAGTGCGCCGTGGGGCTCACTATTGCGTAGGTCTTTGCTAAAACACATTAAAATCGTCCAATGCAATGATTTAAGTGTTTGCAGCGTCCTATTAACCTTTAGCCTTATCACTGCCTTGCCCTAGAATGAGTTTAAATGATTTTCTTGCGGTACTGCATTTTTGTATGTCTGCAGAATATATTGTCAAATTACTTCCCTATTTATTACTTTGAAGCCCAACCCCGATAAAGAACATGAAATTATAGTTTATATAAAAGTACAAATAAGTTAAACCTGAACAATTAATAGAAATGGAAAAATCTACCAATCCAATTTATTCCTCAGTTATTTATTATAATCGTTTGCCAGATAAACTTAGAAATGCTCTAGGATATTAAAAAAAACAATAAAACGTATGTCGAAAATTGGATACATAATATAAAAGTAGTAATAAAACAAAATTTAATTAGTCTAATATTAAAATGCTAATAGGCATTTAATTAGAATATCAACATAAGTTTAGTTATTCAGTCTTAAATCTAAAGCAAATTAAGTTTTAAGTGACTGCTTTAAAATAATTCATTTCTATTCATTTACATTAATTTAAAAAATAGCTTAGAAGGTATAACAAATAAATTATATTATGCAATCAAAAACAGAATTAATATTGAAATACTTCGTTATATATAATAGACAGCAAGCACAATTACTGGGAGAAAAGATGAATTCAATATTCGGGGTAACAGAAGGAGAAGCGGCACTTTCTTCCGACCAAATTGCAGCCAGCTTTGAAAAGATGGCAGAGGCCGCAGTGATGGTCCTCCAGGGCGATGTGCCTGAGGACGAAGCGAGCAAGAAATACGCCGAGAGCATATCAGAAGCTCTAAAAGTATATAATCGAGTTGTACATATACACAAACATTCTACAATTATTATTTGCAGGGCTTGAAAGACGGTGTCGACAATCTGCCTCCACTATCAGAAACCGACGTTGCTAATATGTTTCCCAAATTAACGCTTGATGTAAGTACTCAGGGGTCTTAATTTTTAAGGGGACACGTTTGCGAACTGTTTTAAATTTGATCTTTAAATGGGTAAAATGGGTGGTAGCAATATAAAAGAGGGTCCTAGTGGAAATCTGTGGGACCCGTTTACAAGTAATTCCAAAAATTCGTGCCTGAATTGATTTCTATAGGAATCGGATATTTAAGCTATTTTTTCGATTGAAATTGAAGGAAAGAAATTGTTGCCACCATGGGATTAACATTTTAATCAAATACAAGTTCGTATTGCAAAATGAAATAAGTTCGGAATTATATGAGCAAATATTTACAAAGCAATAGAAAAATTCACTTTCCAATTGGATTATTTAAAACCGTGACCCACAGATTATATAAATCAATTAAACGAAAGATAACCGAAATATTTCACAGGGAGGTTTGGATAACAACGGGAAACCTCTCTTAAATTTTATGCAGGGCATGTTAAGAACACTTACCTCAGCAGAGATACTGCTTCCAGGTATTAAGGACCTATTAGAGAAATACCCAAAATTCTTACAAGAGAACGCAGATAAGTTGTCTCAAGAGGACAAGGAAAGGTAAGGAAAAAAATAAAATATATACATTTAAATACTAAAAGATAATCTTCTTCCGCCAGATATCAAAAGCAACAAGATCTCTTCGGCGTCATTTGCAGAGATCTCGAAGAAGAACAGCCTGCAGATTCATCTGAAATGAAGGAGGAGAGATTTAAGCGTGTTCTAGACAACATATACAAACTGCAGGAATTCGGTCAGCCGCCCGATGATGTTATTGAAGATATTGTGCAGTTGCCCGGATTAGGGGCAGCCGGTGGAGGTAGCAATCAATGCCCAATGATGTAGTTAGACGCATTACAACTACAAAGGGCATCTTGGCTTTGTGAATCACAAGATATTTTTAAATACTTTTTCTTTGTTTAATATTATTTTATGGGAAGTGAAATATACAACTTGCAAAAAATTTTTGGATTTCAATTCGAACAAGAAAATGTTGGGATACACCTTAAAAAGTATTTATTTCGTAAAAGCTTACAAAAAGAATCGTCTACGTGCTTCCATCGCATGTCTCTTATTCGTTATGATCCAAGTGTAGTCCCCAGTTTTGCTATCGAAGGTACCTTCTTGCAGTGACCGCAATTTTAGGGTGAATCTTGGCCCAAGCTCCCTCAGCTTCACGCGTTTTCCGTTTTTATCAAATTCATACCTGTGGTGCCTGAAGAAGATATAATCTCTTTGATTGTGGAAAGTTACAGCTCGACGTCCACGAAATTCGGGATCGTGATGGAAAAGGGCACCCAGCATACGACCAATCGACAAACCCAGGCGAGTCGTGAAATTAGTTAAAATCACCTCCGGCCTGTGTTTTGTTATTTCTTTATGATTTCTCCTTATATCTGAAGTCAGCTTAACTCCGCTTACTTTAAAATGAGCTGTGGGTCCTCCTGGAAGGTGGATTACCAGCAGCCCGTTCGGCTTGCGGCGATCCTCGTTGATAATTACTACGTCAGTGTATCCCTCCCGGATAGCGCTCTTTACAATTTTTTTAACTGAAGATCTGTTTCTGATTTTAACCAAAGCATTAGGGATAATTCTTGAGAGTTCTAGCCCGAATTTTCTTGTCCTAGTGACTGGATTATCGGCGAACGTAATTATTACTTTAGGGGTGTAACTTCGATTAAAATACTCGCTGAAATCATCTGTCTCCAGCTCTTTTCTAAGTTCCTCGTTATCAGAGTCTTCTAAATTAGTTACCGTGGTTTGATCAGGTTCCCGTAGACTTTCTATAGTGTGTCCAGTGCTGCTGGGGACGCCTTCTTTTCTACGCTTCTTCCGCTCATGACGCTGTTTTTTCTTCTTTTCCTGCTTAAGTTTCTTGAATATGGCATGTCGTTTTTCCTTATTTCTGATAAAACTGATGGGATTTATCACTGGAATCCTAACACTATTCTCATCGTCTTCGTTTTCTTCGTCCTCTTCGGCTTCTGAAGCAGGTTCACTTTTAACATCGTCGGATCCGGCCTTATCCTCATCCATTTCTTCATCAGAATCAGCTTCAATTTCCTCATCTTGAATATCTTTTCCTTCTTCCATTTGCTCTTCATCATCTGAAAAGCTATCAGAATCGCTGTCGCTCGGTTTTCCCATTGTTTTCTCAGTAAAATTAAGAAAACGTTCTTCCGCGCACACAACACGTGCGAGTGAAATCAAATAATTTTTGAAATGTCAATTGTCAGTTCTTCTTCTTATTCCTATTTCTTTCCCATAATTACTATATTAGCTATTAGAAACATAAATTCCTAATGGAATATTTTATCGTGAATTCTAATTAGATTCTTAATGGATTTAATAATTACAAAATACAGAT
Organism: Tolmerus cingulatus; assembly: GCA_959613345.1. Classification (NCBI taxonomy): domain Eukaryota; kingdom Metazoa; phylum Arthropoda; class Insecta; order Diptera; family Asilidae; genus Tolmerus; species Tolmerus cingulatus. The sequence goes on along the minus strand of OY390707.1, from coordinate 22,336,537 downwards.
TAATATTTAAATACCTTTACCTGAGTTTTAGGTAATGCAGTGCATTTCGAAATATCCCAAACATTTTCGATGACCTTCCATCGACATTCATTTGAGCCCACCACCCGGCGGCTGTGATTCTTCAAGTTGTTGCTACGTTTTCTACCTCGAAACCCACTAAAAGTATTTAAAATGGCTCTAAATAAGCTGAGCATTGAGAGCCTGGACCTTAAAGATAAGAGGGTTCTTATGAGGTAAAGTATAAAACTACATTCTATAGTAATTTAACGTAAAACTAACCGACCACTCCCAGGGTGGATTTTAATGTTCCAATTAAAGAGGGCAAAATTACCAACAATCAGCGAATCGTTGCCGCCCTGGACTCTGTTAAATATGCCCTGGAAAAAGGGGCAAAGTCGGTTGTAAGTATTTCTCCCACATAAAACCTTATAATCCTGCTAAAACTAGACTCTCGTGGTCCAAAGGTGTTGATGTCACACTTGGGGCGGCCCGATGGCAAAAAGAATCTCAAGTACACCTTGGCCCCAGTGGCTGATGAGCTGAAAAAGCTTCTGGGGAAGGACGTGACCTTCCTGAACGACTGTGTGGGTCCCGAAGTGGAAGAGAAGTGCAAGGATCCAGCTCCTGGTAGCATTATTCTCCTGGAAAACCTCCGCTTCTACATCGAGGAGGAGGGCAAAGGTGTGGACGCCAGTGGGGCCAAGGTAAAGGCTGATCCAGCTAAAGTAAAGCAGTTCCGGGAGAGCCTCCAGAAGCTCGGAGACGTCTATGTAAACGACGCTTTTGGAACAGCTCACAGAGCTCACAGTTCCATGCTGGGCGAGGGATTCAGCCAGCGTGCAGCCGGCTTTTTGCTGAACAGGGAATTGAAATATTTCTCCCAGGCGCTCGATAATCCACCAAAACCTTTCCTCGCAATTTTAGGCGGGGCAAAGGTTGCCGATAAAATTCAACTGATTGAAAACCTTCTCGATAAGGTGAACGAAATGATAATCGGTGGAGGAATGGCCTTCACCTTCCTGAAAGTCATCAATGGAATGAAAATTGGATCCTCCCTCTTCGATGAGGAGGGCGCTAAAATTGTCGAGAAGCTGGTGGAGAAGGCAAAGAAGAATAACGTCCAGCTTCATTTGCCTATTGATTTTGTTACTGCCGATAGGTTTGCTGAAGACGCACAAGTCGGAGAGGCAACTCTTGAAAGTGGCATCCCTGATGGATGGATGGCTTTGGATTGCGGTCCAAAAACTCAAGAACTTCTCGCTGCTCCTATTCTGCGAGCCAAAATTATTGTCTGGAATGGGTAAGGAAATTTTAGTGATTTACTTCGAAGTACTAAGATTTGCTTAGATCACAAAACTTAGCACGACGACTATCAGATCCTATTCAGCCGTGCATTCAGCTATTCCATGATACTTATATGTGAATGACGTGGTAGCCAAAGTGTTAAGCCTGGCTTAGTGCAAACTAAATTTTATTGAAGATCAAGCATGACTAAATGTCCTCGTAAATCGCTGTTCTGTTACTTTCAACAATAAATATTTTTCCTTTCCCAGGCCTGCCGGAGTGTTTGAATTCGCACATTTTGCTAAAGGAACTAAAGCAATTATGGACAAAGTTGTAGAAGCAACAAAAGCCGGAACCGTGTCCATCATTGGAGGCGGCGACACTGCCACTGCATGCGCCAAATTTGGTACGGAATCGCTCGTTTCTCACGTTTCAACTGGTGGCGGTGCTTCACTTGAACTGCTCGAGGGTAAAACCCTACCGGGTGTTGCAGCTTTAAGCAGCGCTTAAGGTTTAAGTTAAAAATTATAAAATCTTAATAGATTATGTTAAAAGTACGGAAATACATAAATGTCCTAAGAGAAAATCTTTATTTAGCGAAAACATTTAAACCTTAACTACCTTTTCGCAAAATTTGAGTCCATTGCCCTCGACGACCGCTGAATGTTGTTAATGTTCGACTTGATCCTCGATTCGACCGACTTCTGATTGGACATCGCCTTCTGGAGCTCCTTGTTAATAAAGGTTTTGTCGAATTCTGCGGATTCGTGTTGAGCACGCTCCTTCTCGTATTCTTCACGATATTTCTTCACAGAACGGGTCCGCTCCTCGTCTCGCCACACAGCATTTTGCATCATTTCCTGGCGACGACGTTCTTTTTCTTCTTCTGTTAGTCGTCCTTTTTGTGCTGGTTTTGCCTCACTTGACTTGCTCCTATCCGGAATTGGGCTACGTCCTTTGTTATCTACAGATTTTCTACGAGGTGACCGGGATCGGCTTTTTTGTAGAGTTTCGGTGATTCTATTAATTCTATTTCGCGCAACCTCAGGTGACCTCGACTTGGACCGACTTCGTTGTCGTCTTTCTACATTTCTACCCGTTCTACTTCGAATTGGTTCAGCTGATCTCGATCGAGAACGGCTTCTTTGCCGCCTTTCAGTGTTTCTACCCGCTCTATTTCGGTTAAATTCAGGCGATCTTGATCGTGAGTAGTTCCTTTGCCGCATTTCTATATTTCGGTTCATCCTACTTCGGTCTGGTCTAGGTGGTATAAATCCGGAACGGCTCGTTTGGGGATCGTTTCGATTAGTTCTTTTTCGGTCTGTATCTCTATATTCTCGAGGTGGTCTCCTTTCTTCGAAGCGCTTCTTATCAAGTCTTTTATCCTCTGAAGAGCTAACGGAAGAATTGCTTGAATTACTGGAACTACTGCTCGACCGAGATTTCTTCTTTTTCTTTGATTTTGCAGCTCTGTCGAGCTCTTTCGATAGTTTATCGTACTTAACTTTGAGCAACTTATTTATATCTAACTTCCTAGAGTCTTCTCCATCCCCAAAAGCACTTTGTATCTTTTTGTATTGCTTCGCAAGCATTTTGTCAAGTTCCTCATCGCTAGTTTCATCAGATCCATTCGATTTCCTCTTCTTATCTACATTTTTCTTTTTATCCTTCTTTGATTTTTTCTTCTTTTCTGACTTGCTTACCTTTTCGATTTTCAACAATCTGTGCAACTCCTTCAGCTTTACCGGATTCTCAAGGATTTTGCGGCGCGACTCCAACTCCTTTTGCTTTATCATCATGAGGGGATCTTCCATGATCTTCCTCTGGAGGTCGACCTGTTCGCTGCTTTCTATGCTCCTGTACTGTCTGATGGAGAACGGAATACACTCGTGCTCGACGTGGTTCTTTGGGACTGTGACCCCAACGACTTGCTTTTCCTTCTCTGCTTTTTCCTCGGCATCGAGTTGTTCGAAACTTTTATCAATAGCTCTACCGAGAAGGTACTCTTCACGATTTAGTAAATCTGTTGGTCCTGTATAACGACAAGAAGTTTGAAGGCGTTAAAAAAATCAAGAATTTTGCATACCTTTGTACATCCATTCAAGTTTCGGATTATCACTCGTTTGTGCCAGTACACCAGAAGATTGGCCCAACTTCTTAAGATCTTCACGACTTTTCTCCTCTGCTATTTCCTTTTTTAACTCGTTTAATCGTCGTTTTTCTGCCATTTCTGCTTGTTCGGCTTTCCATACTTTTTCCTGGTTCTTTAAAGTTTGTGGGTGCCATGATTTTTTCAAGTTCTGTAATTCGGGCAAAATGCATTGTAGGTTCAGTATTCCTTGACTGACACTTTATACATTCCAATATATTTAATTTTACGCTTACCAAATCGCCTCCTCCCATTTCATGAACTAAAAATGCACTAAATCGGAGGAATTATTCGTTACACAGCAACGACATAAGCTATTTTGACTCAATTACGCTGTCAATTATTTGCGCAGTAGGTGAAGTTGGTAGTGATTTGGAATTACCGTACTGATATTTAATTTATACAAAACTAATATATATGATCAAAACTTAGTAAATTAATATTGCTTTTAATAAATTTAGTAAAGCTGGAGAATCTCTTGTAAAATAAAAATATAAAGATATAACAATTTTTAGCAGTATGTAAGCCATCTACTTGTGAATAGCCGTACTACTCTAAAGCAACTCAAACTCTTTCAACTCATCCCATTTTACCGGTACCGCTCTCTGTCAAAGTACGAGTCTGACAGTCTGTCGACGGCGTTTGACGGGGTTGCATTTTTGTTCGAATTGTTTATTAATTCTTGTCGGTGTTCTGATTATTAATAGTGTTATAAAAATGGCAAGTTTAACGAAACTACAAGTGCCTTTGTTACTTCTGAGGGAGTGCAAGGCAAACATCGGCGGACTTTCAGCTGTTCGGAACAGGTAAAAGCGGGCACTGATTTTTTGTCATTGAAGAAAGGTCAAATGGTATCAGATCAGTTTTCCCGGGGGAAAAACAAGTTGAATAAAGTCGCTGGAGTGCTGTGGGGCCGAGAAATCCCTGGTGCATTCAGTCGGGCAGGCTGCCGCCGAGCCGGAAGTGCTTGCGATTTATGTCACGCATCGGGGTGACGGTCGGGGGGCCACGGATGAGCAAAAGGAAGATTCCGATTTGCGGTGGAGTCGCATAAGTGGCTTATGAAATAAATCTCGTGATTGATCAGACTGCGGCAGTTGCTAGGGGCCTACCCTCACCCGAAACGAGTTGTGCAGGCTTTGGGGCGAATGGGGCTAGTGGCCTTGCCGAGGGCGACCCTTTGGAGATTACATCTTCCGGCAGAAGATAAGGCCGCAATTTGCAGCTCTTTAGGCGAATGTCTTAAAAGGACAAGGATTCGCAAGTTTGATACTGGCGCAGTTCAAGCAAACTGCAATGCGGCTCCTCTTGCAGTAGAAAAATTGGCTGATTTAAGCATATGTTTTAAAATTTCTAAAAGTGCTTTGCAAAAAAACTGCCGAACCTTAGAAATATCCTCTAAAAATCTCTAGCTGTGCTCTTTTCAAATCGATATCGTTTCAAGGTCTAACAGGAACTTTAGCACTGAATTTAAATTTATGAAAAGTTATCCATCTCAATCACTTTTATTTCGTTAAAATAAAATTTATACCCACTTTGTGTCAAATAATTAATAACTAATCCAAAAATGTATCTGGTTCAAGGTATGAAGTTTAGATGAGAACATATTATAACAATGTGAGGTACTTTGCCCAAATTTTATAATATTGATAGTGAAGGCTTTTAAAATTCAACTAAATCTTAAATTTGCTATTTAACCTGAACCAAATAGAAAAATTCTAAGAATAAAAAAGCGCAGTTTTTTACTCCGAGTATGTCGATTTTGTCTATTTTCTATGAAGACATAAAAGAGCTAACAGAAAGTTTATCAGAGCAAAAATGTTCTTCATAAGATAATTTATTTTAGATTCATTTTGATTGTATTAATAGTATTTGAAATATTATTGCCCGGAACTAGCTTGACTTTTATATGAAAAAAATGAAATTAGAAACAACGAAAAAATTCTAATGTAAATACTTACTAACCATTCCTCAGGAGCCCTATTTTGCAGGATTCGACTATAACTAACATTTTATAGTGAAGTCTCTGCAGCATATGTGACTGCCTCGAAAATAAATATTTATGAAAACATATCCAAGAATCAGTGGATCTGGTGGAGGCTTTCATGAAAAAGAAATTGTACAGCGTATCAGCTCCAATTGCTATTTAATTAAGGTCGTGAAGACAGCCGCAACCACAAGTACGATTGGAATATCTTTGATATTTTATAAATCTTTTCTATATTCAAGCAGTACGGTAAACAATCGGAAAGCAGTTATTGCAAAAATCAAGAAAAAATATCTTAAATTTATAAATGCCATTGTTATCTGCAACACGATGTGAATGCTTTAAACTTAATTTGTAAAACAACATAATGTTCAACTTGTAAATACAATCAAGAGAAAAGGTCACCCCAATATAATTTTTTCTTGTTAAGGTAGATTGATATGATTCGTTTTTAGTGGAATATATACAATATTTATTGCTATTAAAAAAAGAAAACTCTCCGATATGGTAAAGTAAATAGTAAGAGATTGAAAAAGAACCCAATATCTCACATAGCACAACTAGGCAAAACTGTCCATCGTTTTGAAGTTTACTACTAAGAAGCAGATGTTTTTGTGATAATAGATTACATAATTTGAAATCATTTTCCACACATTTTCTAAGCAGTTAGAAAAATCATATAAAATTAACTTCTCACATTAATTATTTAAAAATCAAAGCAGGACCTCAATCACTGACCACATAATTACTATCCCTATGACTGTCCAATTATGAGACAAAAAAATTCTCGTCTCTAATTAAAACAAATACATAATTGAAGTTGTGATAAGAAAACTGCTGCCAGAACCAGACAAATGCTTCTCTGCTGACGTAGCCTCTGTTGACTTTTGTTTTATGTTAAGTTAGTGAAAAACAACTGATCCAATCTTAAATGGGTCATTAAATGGGAATTTTTAACGTTTAACAAGAGAATGTGGAAATAGTTTGAAATTCAATGAGGTGCTTTATGAAAATAATTTATTTTAGTATATAGTAAAAAATGTCTTTTTATCCTTAGTTCGTGGTGGTCTAGTGTAAAAATGGGTCCTCCTGATGCCATTTTGGGAATAACAGAAGCATATAAGCGCGACACGAACCCAAAAAAGGTCAATCTAGGCGTTGGAGCCTATCGTGACGACAATGGCAAGCCATTCATTCTTCCAAGTGTTCGAGAGGTATTTTAGTATTTGCCTCACATTTTCCTGTTTCTAACGTTTTCTCAAATTCATAAGGCCGAAAAAAGGATTTTTGAAAAGAATATGGACCATGAGTATGCCCCTATTTCTGGTATAGCTGATTTTACCAAACACGCAGCTCGACTTGCATTTGGAGACGATTCACCGACTATTAAAGGCAACTGCAATGCTACCATTCAGGTGAAATTTCTTAAAACATTCTAAATGGGTTTGTTAATAATTCGGCTCCCTTATTAGGCAATTAGTGGTACAGGAGCTTTGAGAATGGGAACAGCTTATTTAAACTCATTTCATTCTGGAAACAAAGTGGTTTACCTGCCAACGCCTACGTGGGGAAATCACAACCCAGTTTGCTTGCATGCTGGATTAAAAATAAATAAATATAGGTACTATGACCCCAAGACTTGCGGACTGGACTTCAATGGTATGGCGGAAGATATTTGTGTAAGTATGGTGCCGTATTTATGTTTTGAATCTTGATTTTTTTGTGAGGCCTTAAAGAATTTATATAATAATTATTTCTGTAAGCTCTAATTTAATTTTAACTTTAAAACTACTATCTTAATTGGTAAATAAGTGCCGTGTTAAAAATCAAGCATAATGAAAATAGGAATAAATAAGTATATTTAGAACAAAAAAAAATAATAATAAGTAAAATTTTTTTCAACAGAAAATGCCAGAAAAATCGATCATTTTGCTCCATGCCTGCGCCCACAATCCGACTGGAGTCGATCCGACTAAGGATCAATGGTGTCAGCTTTCTCAAATTATTAAGGATAGAAAACTTTTGGTCTTCTTTGACATGGCTTACCAAGGTTTTGCCTCTGGCGACGTTGACCATGACGCTCAGGCGATAAGGATATTCGAACAGGAGGGCCACCAATTTATACTCGCTCAGAGTTTTGCTAAAAACATGGGCCTTTACGGGGAACGAGCGGGCGCATTCACGGTAGTCTGTTCTAATAAGGAGGAAGCCGATAAAGTGATGTCCCAGCTTAAAATCCTTGTACGCGCAATGTACTCTAATCCACCAATTTATGGCGGTCGTATTGTAACTGAAATTTTGGGCGATGAAAAACTTAAACAAATGTGGTTATGCGACGTTAAGTTGATGGCTGACAGGATTATTTCCGTTAGGAAACAATTGAAGGATAATTTAATAAAGAAAGGATCTAAAAAGCCATGGGATCATATAACCAATCAAATTGGAATGTTCTGCTACACTGGGATGACTCCGGAGAACGTTGAACGAATTACTAAGGAATTTAACATTTATCTTACGAAGGACGGTAGAATTTCTATGGCTGGAGTAACGAGTAAAAATGTTGAATATTTGGCAGAAGCTATGCACGCCGTTACTAAGTAGGGACAAGACTTAGATTAGCTTTAAAAAATTGTTTGAGAGATTAAAATTAATTAGCGCGGGTAATTCGAGTAATTTTTTATACACGATCTAAATTATGATATCACTCAGAATTGAGCTTATCATCATCTGTTAGAAAATATATTTTTGTAATCACAGTAAGTGCAATCGTATCTCTGAGGAGACTGCGTAATTCAGTTCTTTTTATAGTAAGTGAAAGATTCCTCGCACAGAAGCATTTTTTTCTACATTAGCAGTAATTGCGAAACGCAGAGATATCAATTCCATTCAAAGCATTTGATTATGCATGTTTTTTAATGAAATAATTCTCAATAAAAAATTCTACACCGAAAAAAACGTTTTACTTAGTAAATTTGTCATTTTCAATTTTTATAAATTGTCGTGGAAATCAACCACTTGTTCAAAACATCTCTGTATAGATTTTTAGTAACGTGTTTATTAATTTATTAATTTTCGTACGCTGGAAAATGTCTGTTTTGGATTTTTTTTCTCTTTTTTACAGTCAAATACAAATGAAAATAACATGTTATCACACCGTTCAATTCAACCATACTTCAGCTAAAAATTATTAAAAATATCGCATAAAACCCATTTGCAGCAAACGGAAGAGTCCTAAAATCATGGTTTACTATACCTATACCTTAGCTTATCTGGTGGCTCGCAGTACTCTTTGACTATAAGTTTGCAGAGGAACACGTGGAATACTATGATTATTGCGCAAATCGATACCCAGAAGAATGTGGGCAAACCTCCTAGGTGATGTCCGTGTTTGTGTAAAGCTATTACGTGATGCTCGTGAGCAGGGGCTGCATAAAAAGTAAATCAAATAAATGTTAACTAAGTTTAAAAAGATTCGGAATCTTACCTTCGATAACTTCTTTTACATGGATTGCTTTGTGCAGCTCTTCGATATGTTGCTTGTCGGCTGTTATGTACAAAATCGCTGTTGGCGGATCTGTGACCTTAACAGGGAATGTCTTTTTCGAAGGGCTAAAAGTTAAATTAATAATGAAAAGCAGCTCCCAAACATTAAGTCTAAGATCAAACCCTAGAAGGACAGGATCGTCCAGGCAGCCGGCATCACAAGCGTAATAGCTCCGGTCTGATCTGTCTAGCGCGATGGAGATGACCGCTTTATTGTCTTCAGTAACTGAGACGGACACGTTAACATGCGTCATATTGCCGTAGTTGAGCCGCCTAAAGTGATAGTCACGGTGCAGAAATTTCGGATGAATGTTAAATTCTAGATGTTGATTGCTAAATCTAAAACTGCCGAAGCTGAGAACCATCGCTTGCACTACTCCGCTCGCACCAGCTTTGATCAGGTTGTGACATCCCTGAAATTTGCGTGTCAATATTTTATAGTAACAATTTTGTCCTCAAGAAAATGTATTTTACTGGTATAATGAAAAAAGTTTGTTCGTTCTTAGCTAGAGCTTCGACGTATTAATCGAAGATTTTTGGAATATTTCAAAATATTTTTACTTACTTGCTTTTCTAAAGTCAGAAGCCATGATGAAACCAAATTATTGAGAGAGTCCAGGGAGTCCATGTCCAGCCAAAGATTTTCTGCCTATTTTAATGACTAGGAGAAAATTCAAATTTATTTCGAATCTAAAAATCTCAAACCTGTAAAGTGTGATAGCTGTCGTAGCATCCCTCAGCATAGGTAAGCGTCCTAGCTATTTCCTGCTTCCTCTGAGGAGTAACCGACTCCTCAAACTCCAAGCTGCGCACGTTGGAGAGAACCGCATAAATAGTTGAATTTATCCGGTCCCCATTGATGCTATTTTCTGCCTTCGAGGTACTTATACTAAAGCCTGATTCCCAAAGACTGTTCCATACTCGGGTGTGTTGTTTTTTAAAGTTATAAAAAGGGTTCGACATTTCGTGTTGGATTTCTTGTAGTGCCCGTTTTATAGAATCAACAGCTACTTTCTCATTTTCCTCAACAATTTCGGAAAATTTACTCTTGTTGTCGAATTTTGAGTAGTGGACGGCGAGGATCACTTCAAGTTTTGTAACACCGCGCTTTTTTAGTGTGATGCTCCGCGGTATTTTCCTGGTTACGACCGACACTAGCAAACTCTGTTCTGGATGGGAGCCTGTTGAGGCGATTCCGCTGACCACTTGGTACTCGTGAATGGTTGAACCTTGCTGAAGTCTTTTTTCAGAAGAGATCGTTTTAGACTTTGACTAATACTTTTGTCTTACCTCAAATGATACTGTAGAGCGTAGGATATACACTTTTGTGAGACACCTAATATATAACTAAGGGTTTGCGAGTTGTTATAATTTCATTATAAGTCGTTATAAGGGTTTAGTTTAGATTCTAAAATTTGCATACAATGATATCTAATAGTGTTTATATATAAGATATTTTATCTTATCTTATATTTAATTACTCATACTTAAGCTTGCGCGGAAGGAAACCGAACGTGTGCCAGTCGTGCATATAAAAATCTCATTTTGGATTGTTTTTCTTTACAATAACCAGTTTTTACACGATCTTTGCGTTTTTTCCTTCTTTTTCTATACTTCATGGTAAATATTAGGCCAATTAAAACGACACATTGCAATGTCTATGTGCTTTATGAAACTCGGCCCAGCAAATATTTCAAAACTAATGGGGACTTTATTGTAGAAATGTTCTTAAAGCAAAACTTAATGCTGTTCTTCAGTTTTTGAAAAAGAAAGTTTTGGCCTTGGTCGCTGTGCTACGAACAATGAAAAAAAATTATCTGAATTGGAGGTTTAATATAATGAATTTATAGTAAAGAAAATATTAATTGACCTTAATATATACATTATCTCAACTAGCGCTGAGAATTAATGTCAAGGTCCGGGTTCATTAAAATATATCACTCAGGAATGTAACTTTCTCTTTTGGAGTATAACAGCACCCCTCACAGTATCGTTTGAGAGTTAATGGTTTATAAAAAAAAAAACACTTTAGGTAAAAAGGACGTACTTTATGTCTCGCGTGATAGCAGTTGGCCAGTCCGAGATCCTCGGCAGAGTGAGGTCAACATCGACTATCTGATTTCGGGTATTTGTAATTTTTAGTTCCTGCACTAAGATAGATGGCAAATTGCGGTGTGCAAAGTATTCGTAAGAAACATAGTAGTCTTGGAAGCACTGAAATCTAGAGTTTTGCGTCTTAGATTTATGAGCATTTAGTCTCAATGTTTCTCACCTGTGGACAATTCCGTTGAGGTACTCGACGACGGAGGCCTCTTTGCTAATTCCATTTGATGATGAGAGCGAGACGAAGGGATGAAAATAAATAGGAAGATTCAGAGACCTCCGCCTTTTTATGTTTAGATGGGCGTTGCTATCTACCTCTGCGCTAAAGTACCCATTACCCACATAGGGAATAAACTGCGAAAACGTCTCCGGGTGGCGGATGTGGGCGTTAAACTCTATATTTTGCAGGTAAAACGGCGTTAGCCGGTCATCTATACATCGGTCTAGAGGATCTGGAATTGTAATCGTTGAGTAAAAGTTTTGGCTACCACTGCAGGCTTTATTTACCTTTAGTCTCATCGGTTTTTGTGAAAAGCCACCGAAGGAAGGGCAAGCCCACGTAAAAAGAAGCCCCGATTACAAGCAATATAAGAAATATTTTCCTATAGGAGAAATTGCTGTCGAATGTCCGCTTAAGCTTTCGGCTTAATTCACCAAATTCGAATTTATTTTTTGCACCGCGAAGCATATTTGCATTTTGTCATTTCTACTGCCGGGTCGACGTATTTCTTTGGAAATTCTTTTGACATAAATCAGCTGTGGCGTTAGACGAGCCAATTGTCAATTTTAAAGAGATAGTTCAGAAAATCAATTTTAATATTTTTAGCATTTTTACTAGAACTAACTACCAAGAACATCCAGAGGGCTCTTTGAGCTTTAAAAGGAATTGTCATTTTGACAGTTCTCATTTTCGTCAACAAGAGTTCGTCGTTTTGATCGAGTAAAACATGAAAACTAGTTAAAACTAACAAGAGTTATTAACCAAAAATGACGGAGAATATTGTGGAACATTGGAGCTACTACATATACGTGACATTAACGCTCATCCCCGTTTATTTAGCCTTTAAACTACTCCAATGGATGGGATGGGAACTTTTTGTTAATAACTAAGATTTTTTGCTATGTTAAATAAATCAGTGCAGTTGTAAAGCATTTTTCTATTTCTTTTCACTACTAAGAAGTCAATAAGACATACATTTCTCGAAATACGCTTGTCACATCTTAGATTTTCGCATACCCACTTAGGGCATTCGCTGACGGGAATTTCGACCGGAGCAGCATACTCCGATCCCTGTCCAGCATAATTGAACGTCTCTTGAGCATAATTTCCCTCTCTAAATTGCCCCTAGTTATCATGAGGTCCCTCTTGCAGTTCTCTGCCTCAGTCAGATCAGCCAGCATCGCCGAGACTCCTCCCTGAACTGTTCCCACCTCATCCACGAGCCCCCTCTGGGCGAAATCCCGACTGTTTTCAACATGTGGGCGATAGTTTCTGTTGTCCAGACGTGTTTGGACTACTTTCATTACGTTGTCGAGACCCTTCATTCCTTTCGTCATTTTCTCAATTCGATTTTCGGTGTCTGCTAACTTTTGGAGGCACTATAAGAAGATAAATCTAATGTAAGTTCTACGGGGGAAGAAATAAATTAAATTACATCGCGCAGCTCATTTTCTAGGCGTGTTAAAAGTTCTTGTAGGCATCCAATGCGATCTCGGAGGGCCTTTTCGACTACGTCCGCCTGAGTCCTTAGGTCCCGTGCTGCATTAAGGAGAATGGCGTCGAGGGTGCCCCGAAGGGCCGCCTTCAAAATAAATTTGATTATTTATTTAATTTCGGACGAATGCTTCTTAAGTTAAACTTTGTTTTTGCTGAGCTAAAATTATGCAGGCGTTTTTTGGGTGCTGTGTTCATGGGTTTCCTGAGTATGAAAATATCCTATACCGGAAATACTCCCTCAATTTAAGTGTTTCAGTTTGGACGATAGTTGTGGGATAGATGAGAAAAGCACAGAGAAACCTTATTTATACTAAAGTACTCCTACCGATTTTTGGCGGCATCTTTCGCACTCCTCCAAGCTTTCTTTAGTAAAATGTTCCCAGTACTCATCCGTTGATTGTCTGAGAGACTTTTAGTTAGATGGTTTCGAGCAAAAAATAAAAAGCATACAACTTACTCTGGAGGGAATCTGGTAGCTCCCGGCTTGAACATAATAATAGTCGATAAGTTGTTCAATCCTATGTTCAATGTGTCGATGTCATACGCTTCCCTCTTGTCGCTCCAGTCGTATTCCAGTCTGTGCCTTGCAGTTCTATTTTCCACTTGCTGCTGTTCGATGTCGGCCAATGTTTTGTTGAGGACAAGTCTAATTTCAGCAATTAGAGCCATTTCATTGATGAGTTCCTCCTCAGTTTTATCCCGGACAAGTTCAGGTTCCGGACGACTGCACCGACGGTCTAAGCACTCACTGACTATTGCTTCTGGCAGTTTCAGTACCAGTAACGACTGCTTAAGTCTTAACCGCTCTTCTTCCATTGTCGATATTTCTTCGATCATTGCCTTTATTGATCTTTCTAGGGCACACTTCCATTTGTTAACTAGTTGAGCCCTTTTTCTTAAGCGATTCGTGCTGTCCGATTGGGTCTTATCCAGCAAGGAATAGGTTCTTACCATCGTGTTACGGCAGTCGTTCGCGTTCCTTTATTAAATTTAAAAAAGAACAATTTAAAAATGAACCGTTACTTTGATAAACCCTAGCACAAAATGTGAAGAATAATGATTAATGCTAGTTTCATTCAAAAGCTAGTATAGCTTTTACCAGGGGCTTACGATTCAGATTCAGAATTTCAAAAGTGGAGGTTGATTTGGCCAGTAAATGACACAAATAATTAAGCAATTTCTAAAGAATACCGGAAGAACCAGTGATGTCTTCTGGCTTTAGTTATAAATATTACTCTTTTAAAATTAAAACAAAATTACTTAGAATAGAAATGTAAGTACTATTTTGTATGAAATAAATAGTTCGAAAATTATAAGTTTAATTGTGTATCAACATATAAAAATTATTTACTAACAGCTTTCAAATAAATGTGTACAAAATTATAACTGAAACTTGAATTTTCCACAAAAAAAACACTTATAAAGCTTTTATCGGAGTTGCTCTTTTTAATCTATAAATATTAACTTTCAAAAAACGAATCCGCGACTTTTTAAATGATAGTCTAAATTAAGTACTTAATAAACGATTGTCTAACTTAGGGTTTAAAAACCACAATTCGCACTTCTTACAATGTTGTTAAATTAACAAGATAAAAATATGTTTAATTAAATGTGACTATCAAAAAAGATTTAAAGTTTTTCTTTTATAACAATAATTTTCCTATTTCAAATTGTCGTAGACAATTTTGGAAAAACATTTTATAATTTGTCCGGTGGTTAGTGTTAATAGAAAAATACTTACTTATTAGCTTTCTCGAAAACATTGCTAGCCTTATCTAGAACTTCCTTATTTCGCTGTCGCCATTCGTTACCACTGTAACGCGTAATTGAATAGTGGTCTACTACCGGACGGGTTCCAGTTATGCCCGCCAGGGGGCTCCAATCGACCTTCCCCGTAGCCCAGGGTCCTACTGGACCCATCGGCTGCGCAGCATCCTTCGCCGGTAAGTCATCGCCGGGCTGGGGCATGTAACAAGGAGGATTTCCACTTTCATCCGCTCTTTTGTACTCGCTGATCTGAAGTTGTATGGTTTTCAAACTTAGTACGAAGTACACTTGGGGGGTTCACCTACCATAAAATCTTCACTGTTCAATTGGTTGCACATCAAGGGTGATTCTTTTTCGACTGGCTCAGGAACATTGGTAAGCTGCAAAATTTTTCGGTTCGGAATTACAATTTTTATAATGCTATTTAGATAACTAGAAAACAATTAAACAATTAAAGATAGACAAAAATATTAAAGATATCGTATTTAATATTCATCAAAATATCGTCCGCATTTCAAAAATTATTTAATATGCTTACAAAAGTTTTTATAAATTTATATTTTTGAAAGCTATAAGGCGCCTATTATTAAAATTGTTTAAAATTTTAAAATTATTAGCTTCAAAAATTGGTTAATTTATTAAATTGTATTAATTATACTTTAAATACCGTATTTAAGTTGTGTTCTAATTTCGACAGAGGATATGAATGTACAAATACCGGAATAATTTATCAAATTTTATAAAATTCGTTATAGCATCATAACGTTGTAATAAAATAATTACTATTCGGAATTCTGGCAAATTAATTTCAATATAGGAGACGTCATGAATATTTAAAATTTTATAAGGATTATTTACTATTATTTACTAAAATTTATCATATAGATATTAACTTACTGCATTTTGTTCCCGATCATGTGGACAAGTACACTCATTCTCTTGTTTGAAAAGGCAACGCTTGTCAGCGACTTCCTTTATCATAGGATGGTCCTGCACACAATTCGAGGGAGGATGATCATGCTCGGGATGTATATGGGGATGCATATGGGGATGATGGTGACCCTCTTCGGGGGCGTGATTGCACGGTTCATGACAATGACCGGAAGCTTGATGACCTCCTTCGGGAAATTGATGGCAATGTTGGGCTAGAGTGTTAATGGAGTCCTGCAATGAAAGGATTTTTTTAAAACTAGAAATTAACAAGTTGACTTCCAATTACGTCGACGAAACCTCCTTTATGCGCACAAGGACTGTCGTGATGCTGCATTGCGGTCTTTTAAAATTTCAAAATTACACGGAAAATGTTGTGCTTTCCTCAAAATATGTAAGAAAAAACTACAAAGAGTTTGAAATGACTTTGACTAGTTAGTGGAGCAATTTTGTTTGGAAGATACAAATAAAAGTGGTTGCTATGTGAGGTCCCTTTTTGGGGCGTATAGGGCTTTATTATGATTCTTAATTTACAAATGTTTTGTATTTCCTTGAGAATCCTCGTTGCTCTGGCTGCGCTGATGTTATAAAAAACAATGCGAAGTATTTCTGGTCTGGTTGGTGGCAGAGTGGAATTTGTGATATTTATGTACAACTTATATAACAAGGGGCATTATATATATAAATTCTTTCTCATTATTTATGAGAATTTCAAATTTAATTTTAACAAATTGCGGATAGTATTGAGTTAAATAATTATAGTTGCCATAGCTCCCTTTTAAAATTGTGTAAAGTTTGATTCCACTGAAGACATGGAGGAAAAAATAAAAATCAACGCAATAACGAAATTTTATATACATTGAACCCTATTTGGAAGGTTTAGAAGCTAACAGATGTTTGTAAATTCTATTTAGGTTCTATATAATTCGACTTCAGAAAAAAATATTAGTCTCAGTTCATTCTCTGAGATCCTAAAGTTCAAATAAGAAATGAAAACTCATCAATAGAATTATGATCCCTGAGAACTGTTTCAAGTATCTAAAATTTCAAAAGTCGAATAACAAAAAATTTTGAATAATTATATACATGCATTATATAAACCCTTTGGTAATATGATTCATTCTTAACAGTTTCAAAGAATTGAGTAATTCATAGCCTAGTTACATTACATTGAGTGCCAAATATTATCTCCATATAAGCAGTTGAAGCATAATGGCAATATTTGTGGTGAAAAATGGTGAGATTTTAAATAATTCTGAACCTATCGATTTTATGTTTATTAATATTAATATATATTGCTCAAAAGGGTTCTTTAGGGTCTCATTCACAGGTTTTAGCTGGAAAGCCTAATAATAGGGAGACGGCTCATCAAATCAATTTCGATGACTTCTTGTTTAAAGGGCTCTAGGGTTAATTTCGATTTAATTTTTGAGGGGTGCCATGATATTCTTAAAGTCTCAGCACATATTACGCTCTCCTTAAGTCCCTGTAACCTTACTCTAAGATCTTTTCTGTCCGCATCCCTTACTGAGCTTAATTGAACCAAAGTTTGGTGTAAATTACCCATCGAGCATACCCTGACACATCTTGGCGCAAAGTTTACCATCCCATTAAGGAGTTCCTCTTCAAATTTGTCTTTGACCTCAGGAACACATTGTCCACTTGAGAAATCCACTTCGTCCCTTGGAAAAACACTTGCCCGGAACGGGGTTTTCTTTAGCTACTCGACGGAAATAATGTCACGTATTAGTACTAAGAATCCGTTCCCCACACCCCCTGTGCAATTCTTTGTGCTATAGAGGAGACGACCGTCCCCAAAGGCCGGGCTCCAAGATGATAAATCTTAAATTAAACGCCCACCGAGGGTAGCTAAAAGCTAGCTTAAGAACGTGACCCTCTGTAGCTTTTTTGACAAAACAAAATGGACATTGTTGATATTTGGAGTATTTTACCCCAGTGATCCCCTGGCCCATACTTGTCTCGTCCTGTCCTCAACGTGAAATCAATAAAACCAGGGATTTTGACATGATGTTCCGGATGCCCGTGGACGGCTTTAGATATTTTGTGTGACTATCTGCCTCAGGAAGAGGAGGACGCAATCAACAAATTCGTATACACAAAATTGAAATCAAATTGATTCTGTGCAAAAAAAGGCGGCTCCTGCGAGATGCTCTCGGGGTCAAAAAAAAAAAAGAAGTAAGTCTGTGGTTGGGGTCCAACTTCAACGACAGTCCCTTATCTGAAGACGGACAGGAACACTAGGGGGAAGTCCCACGAATGCCACAATTTCCGCCAGCCATAGGGAACATTTTGCGGTGTCGGTAATCGTTCTCCGGGGAACTTTGTCAAACCTCTGAATAAGTTGCTCCCCATCAAACTTTGTCTTGGGAGATTTCTGATTTTCCCATTTTCCTTGTCTCCCCTGCAGCACCCCAGTGAGATCTTGTTCGGAGGAGTTATGCTATTTTGTGCCCAGTCCATGGGCCTCTTGAACGTCTCGGTCCTGATGTCGCCTTTCCAATTAATTTAATTGCCTGCCATTATTCTCGCTTTCATTCAATTAAATCTTTTTCAACTGTACCCACTGCCTTTTATACTTTTTGCCCTCGGAATTTTGTGCCGCCCCCGTCGCGCGTTCAAATTGCTTTTGCGTTAGTAACTTCTTGGCACTTTATGCTTGATGCTCTTTCCCTTCGCCGGAACACGACGGGATTTTTCTTAAATCGATTCATTCTGGTGGCAAAGAATCGCGCCGACTACCGTCCTTTGCCGCCGCCGCCACTGCCGGACGTCTTGACCGTCGGAAGACGGTTGATTAGTGACCCACCGGAAATGCTTTGAAAACTAATGGCTCTGAGTCTCTGAGGAAAGCAAGAAAAATTCATATCTCGCCTTAGTCGAATGGGAATATTGGTGCCTTTAGATTTAGATATATGAGGCCATAACTTGGGAATTACTCTCTGCAATTTTTCTACTTCATTTCCTGACTTACTCTTAGTACAACTTAAAGGTTTCTAAATCTTTTAATGAATCCTGGAAGCATCTGACTCTGCATGGGGTTCATTAATACATACTTAAATTAAAACGCTTTGATAATGTGCACTTTTAAACAAACAAAAATTAAATGTTTTATTATCCGACAATTTTGTAGATTTTTAAATAGGTGTGAAAGCATGTTTATAAGATAGTCAAAATTTGAACAATCTTGAACAAAATCATCGATGCTGTAAATATGAGGAAGTACAGGGTATTGCTTCATTAATCAGTAATACTCAGCGATAGTTTTTAAAATATGAATGTATTTAAAATTTGTAGGCTCCTATAGGGTGAATCTGTGATGCACGTCCTAATATTTATGGTTTTTTTAAAAAAATAATCTGCAAAAATTGCAATCTTCTTACTAATAGAACCTGAGATATTGGCTCAATAAATAAATAAATTAATAAATAAAGTTTGACCAAAGTCCTTTAAGAAATACGTACACTATCGTATTCACAAGATTTGTAATACCAATTTATATTATGAAACATTTGTCGTCATTTCATTTACATTCTGTAATCGTATTGTTGAGCTGAAATAGAAACGAGGACCTGAACAGGTTACGATGCGTATCGTATTTGTTGTTCAGTTGTTAGATGGTGGAAATTAAAAAGAAAGGTGTAAGTTGTCACTCTATTTATTCACTCAATAAATGGTTAAATTTCAATAACAAATTCTAAAACTATTCAATATATCTACCTCTTTTCCAAAACCAAAGCTTTCCAAATCAACAAAAAATATAATACAATAGTTCTGTGGCAATATATGTAAATGCCTAGTTGGCACAAACTATTTCACACAAAATGTACAGTCCCAGGCGTCGTTTAGTGGTTGAAAGACACTTTACAAATTCGAACATTGAATTTGAAATCAGTGGACTTAAAACCTTATTTTTACCTATAACTACCATAATTTTATGAAATTTCAAAAAAATTTAGAATTAATAGACTGGCATTTTGTTTCCGTCATTACGAAGCTTCCGATTGTAGAATCAAATATAAAACTGGCTTCTTTAACAAGGCCCATTATTTCTATTATTTCTATTTCTATTTCTTCTAAACAATCCTTTAATTTAAGCGTTGGTTGAATCTGCTTCTTATTTGTTACTATTAACAAATTTCTATAACATTATAAAAAAAACATTATAAAGGAAATCTCTTCTAAGAACTGAACTTCCCACTTAATGTAACAAACATGCGGGAAAAAAGTTAATTTAAATGTATATTACAAATTAATTTTTACCACATTCCAACGTTTGCAGTAAACTCAATTCTTTTTTGAGGTAATGTTCCTTTGTCATTTCCGGGAAATGCAACTGCTGCCAGAATGTCATGCAAAAATGAAAACAATTCACACTGCCATGACTCCGTCCTACGTCGAGGCATTAAATCGTGAAAATCAGGAAAAGGAAGTGAACTTTTTCTCGGAGTGAAAGGAAAAACGACGGGCATCGTCGCCACTCGCAACTTTGTTTTCCTTTCTGTTTGAAATTCAATTTTTTGGCTGCCAAGAGCAAGCAATCGTGCAGTACATTGGCCCTGCCGCATGGCGGCGACGAAGACTTAAAAACCCATTTAAACATCAGAGGAAGAACATTAAGGGCGCATTGAGTCCAAAAAGTGGAAGACAATAGCCGAAAATGGCTTGGATCTGCTTCAAAGGCGCTTTTTCTTGATCCCATCCAGTTGGGGTTTGGTGCCAAAAAGTAGGAGCCCTGGACCCAGCATCCATGGGGGCTTCGTATCTTCAAAATTCGCTTTAAATTGATTCTGCAAGCACCGGAGCCCCACCTGCCCCCAGCCCCGCCGGTCGACCACAACCGCACTCTAGCCACAGCTCCGGTGCGAGAATTGACTTAATCTGTGTCGTACAAGAGAGGCAGATTGGTTTCTTGTAATAAATTTCCGAGCCCCTCGCCACCGGAGCCCGAGTTAAGCCTCGCCCGACCGTATCTGAAACTTTCCGAGTTAGTTAGGTTAGGCCACAGATTCAATATCTCATTTGGAGAGGAATTCCCAGCGGCTAGATGCTGCCGGGGCAGGCGAGCTAGAAAATTTCACACTTCCAATTTGCGCGCCCTTCACCGAAACCACTTGAGGTATCGGATAACATTACGGAAATCAAGGAATTGCCTGCCATGTGATACCCGATATACCACCCGCCCTCTGGGATGGGGGTGGCTCTGGTGTGAACAGGGCGCTCCGAATATCGCGCCAGTTCCCGGATTCATGGCCCCATCGAGATTTATTCTCATTAAAATAAATTGTCTTCAGCAAGATACTCTGATTCGACTGAAATCAGAATTCGCCTTGATAGAAAATTGGGTCTATGCAAAGTGCGATTAGTGGTAGTTACAAGTAATGATCCGGGCGGATATGTGTTCGAAATTAATGCCGGGGGATCAGAGCTGTAATCCCACATTAGGTCGGGTTTACCGACATGTGTTACGCTACATTTGAAGGTTGGAATGCGGTGAGCCGGTGACTTTAATTGTCTCGAGTGGATAACTTTCTGATTTTGGAGAAGCAATTAAGGCTACCGATTTTGTACAGGATTTTCTGTAAATTGAATGGAACGGTAGGTCGACTGTGCCTTTGGGGGTTAAAAGGGAGCCACGCCAACTTAAGGCCTTAAGCTTAAATTATTAAATCTAAGTAACTTTTATAATTACGCTTTCGATTAAGATTTAGCAACATAAAAACTGAAATCATAATTGTTCATTTGCATACAGAGTGTTACATTAACAACATTCTTTATGTATCTTAACCTTCCACTCTCGCAGCTGCCCAAATATTCTTTTTTTCAATAACTATTATCAGGTGGAAATCGTAGGGATAAAAAGGTAATGTACCCAAAATAAACGTGCATAGTAAAGAACCAACTTATCAACAAATTTAATTAAAAAAGATATAAGATATACATACATTATTTACTTATCGTATGATATCGTATGCATTGATTATACTTAATTAAAATGGTCACTCCTACTCGGTTGAAATGATCCATGTTCCTATTTTGATCTGACATAAAAATAACCATTATAATGCAAAATGGTAGTAAGAAGCTCCTGAGTTCTGCTGAGGTTTGTAAAGCTTCTGTTATTGACCTTCTCACTTTCCTTAGCGGATCGGATCACCTACTTCACTAACTGCGTTTTGGTACAAATTATCGACTAGTCACAGTACTCCACTCAAAATAATAATATTAGTGCTAAATGGCAGTTTCTAACCTTCAGGGACTATCAACACAAAATTGACAGAATATTAAATAGATACTAATTTTAGACCTCACACTGTTCGAAAAAAGACAATTGTTTAAATTTTCACACTTTCTCTAATTTTCACGACTACTTTAAAATAAAGTGAGATATTGAAAGTAGGCTTATCGTACATAGTAGAGGTCGACACAAAGGAGAGATATTTAAAAAGTGAAGGTAAAGTAACTAATTAAATTTATTTATTAGATTCGAAAACTTCCGTCACTATTACTGCGGTAACATGCAAAGCAAATAAACCTTAATAAAAGTAATCTTCTACTTTGTGTTGACTTTAAGGTAGCTTCACTTAATCGATTCGAAGTTTTTGCTGAGTTGATTTCAATTTTGAATAAATGTAGATTTCTTTTGCATAGGATCAAAAAAGTTTGTTCCGCAAATACATAACTCAGGTAAAAAATTGTTGTGGATTAGGTATTATTAAAGGAATTTCACATATAAGTCTCTTCATTTTGAAATCGCCTACAGAAACATTAAAAATAAAATGGGTGGAGAATAATTATAATGAACTATTATGAAGGTAGCAGTTTTTAATTCAGATTAAATTCAATTAAAATTTTCAGGTAAAGTATAGACAAACCTTTCAAATGATATCTACTGAAAAAAATTGTTAAACAATATCTACTTTCGTGTGTCTCATAAAAAATATATGAAGACATAATTCCTGTCCAGTCCCCTGCTTCGATCAGTCTCTATCCGAAAATTTGTTTTTATCAATTGTGAGAATCTCTTTTTGCAAACCTCAAGGGAAACGTGAAATGTAAAAATACTTTAATTAGTCTAAACTCCAAACAAAACAAATATCAATTTGCAGAAAAGGTAATTTAATGAGTTGTCAATTCATTCACCAATTTAATAATGATTGGCACTTCTTTCTAAACAACTACCTTTTGCACTTTCTATGAAAGCTTCTGTTTAAATATTAACGCAATTAATCCACGGTTAGATTATAACATAATCGTAATCGATCATAGAGAAACAGATTACTATTCTGTAGAACAAGTTTTTGAATTTATGCTAAAATATTATTGTAATTTGAATTTTTTTTGTTCGCGTAATATGCGTTATCCTAATTGTAGTAAAATTATATATTAACACTCCATTCTTCTTTCAAATTTGAAATTGATAGAATTATTTTAGAAATATTCCATCGCCACCGTATTTATATCGATAATACTTTTACATATTCGTTTTACAGAAAAGTACTTATACCTATTCATGTATATGTATGTAGATTGATAAGCTATCACGATTGGCTCACTGATAGTGGTAGATATAGGAATTTTTCACGTAAATTATTCCGTCCTTGTGTGATTGCTATAAAATGCATCATGTCATAGCTAATTTGTTTTCGAAAATGAAATGATGGAAATCATATCATTTCACTATAATTACACACAGCCTTAGTAAGCATATTTCAGAATCTACAAAAAATCACAACAATTATAATTTTACCTTTTCTTAGGTCTCTCGCTATTTTTAGAATAGGTACAAAAATGTAGTAGGTTAAAAATACATAAATTATTTCAATGGTATTTTTATTAACCTCATTAAAAAAACGTGTTTTAAAATGTGTGTACGATGATTTGCTTTTTTATAACAAACTTATAATTAAGCTTTGTATTTAAAGTATTTATACCACTTTTTAGAGCCAAGGACATAAATATACACCACTATTAATAGATACGTATGCCGATTTTGTAAATGAAATTATAATTCGGAGGCTTCTATGTATTTTAAATTCATCTACGTTCCTCCCAGAATACCATTCAGCAATTAACCATAATTTCCGAAAAAAATTTCATTTCTTGCGGTATTTTATTCCCACTCTATGCACAGCAAGCAACGAAATCAATTAGCGTCCTCGCCGGGGACCAATGGGGACCAATTACTTTAACAGAATTAATTGACTCGCGAAGCCGCTAAATTGTTAATTAAAATTTTATTTTCGCCCCCAATTAATAACTGAATTCCCCACATATTTTGTATTAACTGCTACCAAAGTGCCATTGCACTTACCCTCACCCTAACCGGGATCCCCGGAAGTGGGAATTGGCTCGACATGAGTTTCGAACTTTCGTGAAATTGCTTGTCTTTCCTGTGGGGAGAAAGGACCTCGTAAACAATGGCGGAAAATGGGGTGAAATTACAATATACAATAAGAGCCAACTCAGAGGGGTCGGTGGTCTCAGGGCCTGAGGTTAAATGTAGTATAACTGCCATTGTTTTCCTTCGTAGTGAAGTACCTGGCCGACCTTATCGAGGACGGCATCTTAAGTCATTTCCACTGCTTTCACCGACCTCGGTCACGGACCTGTACGATGACGGTGATTAAAATTTTCTTTGTGAAGTGGCTCGCATGTCATACAGGTGCTTTACCGGAAATGTCAATCAGATAGAGTCCGGCAGTGCACTTGTAGGCAGTGCGAGATACGCCCATCTTAAATCTAATAACTAGATGGTGGTGATTTGAATGCCCTTTAATCAGGGCCGTCTTTATGGGTAACTACTCGTACAAGTTGACGCCCAAAGTGTTCTACGTATTGTAGGGTTTGGGCTGCTACTAATTTTTGTATTTCTAAGAGAGGTCACGAGAACTAATTCGATTTTTGGATAATACTCTATACGTATTCCGTCGTTTTAGCTAAAAGGCGTTTTCCTTTAGTAATAAGTGAGTTGACAATTTCCCAACATGGTAAAATTCTAAACTTTTGAATTGTGTTAACCGCTGGCAAATTAGAAACAAATTAAACTATCATTAGCTAATAAGCTATTATAAATTTGACTGAATAAATTTCAATCTGCTCTTTAAATCTCCTAAAACAATGGATCAAATTAAAATTTTATTTTTCTAAGAGTGTTTCGCTCTTTACATACTCACAATTCGTTTCAAAAATGTCACCGAAAGATTTATGGTTGGATGACTTCCCCAAAAGAAGTTATCCTAGATTTTTTGATTATTATGAATCTCATATAATATATGTGAAAATATTATTCAGAGTTTAGGGCTTTTTAAATTTTACATCTGTGAACAAAAATATGCAAATAGACACGTTAATTCAATTGTGCTATTTTTTTTAAAAAGTTTTCACTTAACTCTTTTAAGTACATGTTAACAATAAAAGGCTACTATATTTAGGATCAAGTATATAACATTTTTAAAATGTTTCATTCGATTTAGAATCATTGGCGTCAAAATTCTAGTCATACAGATTTAAACGAGATTTCTATAAATCTAAGTAAGGGAATTAAAGCTGTCATTATTGATCTGCTACTTTTGGAACGTTATGTTAAAGCACTGGCCCATAAATTCGAATGTACCTATTATTGTTATTTTTAATCTTAAGAGGCTGCTATTTTCAGTATCTCTAATGTTCAAATGGTCAGAAGAATTGGTTTGTTTAATACTTCCGGCTATTCATACATAAGTATAAGGGTGTGAATTATATTTATATATATACCTTTCTTCGTATTTAAGATTATTGTTTGCCTAAGTAGTAGGTAGTAGAAATGACGACTATTTCAAAGACCCTCTTGCTGAGAAGCTAATTAAACTGCATTAATTCAAATTCTCATTATAATCGAGCTCCCATCGTCGCCACCACGCCATACAGCACTAAATGATGATTTATTGATAGCCCTTCATCGAACTGTTTAATCGAAAAGTGCCTGGCACTAGACCACCCTGACTTCTTCTATTCTTGGGCCTCTTTTGGCGGAAGGGCTCGAAGTTCCCTGGCTATAGTAGCTCTTTATCCACGACCCTATCGCTGGGTTTTCTGAGCTGGATGTGAACGGGTAGCAGCGAAAGTTCGCTAACAGTCTTGAGATAAGGATGGAAACGTGTATAGGTTCGATTCCCAGCCATCAATCCGCCTCGATTCGAACAAATCGAAAGAAGCAGTGAAGAGCTCATTTGTATTTCCATCTTAATTGGGTCATACGAAGCACAGCTGTATGTAATTTAGTTCGGAGTCCCTGGGTGAGGCTAAGAAACGAAGTAATCATCGATTTTCTGATATGGTACTTTTGTGCCCGCTTATAGCGATATCTCAGGAAGGTATATCTGAAGTTTTGCTAAATTTGTAAACACCGTCTGCGGCCGCCTGCATTTCTCTGAAGTAAGGCGAACTAGTTATGGGGTTTGAAACAGCTCCCTTCCTTAGCCCAACTCGACTTTGGCACGAGTATTTTGGGTCAAGATATCCCTTAAAGTGAAATGAAATTTTATGGAGTGTATTTTAAATTGGCTAAATAGGTCTCTTGCACGCCTAGCATGTTGTTTCTAGGTTAACAATGGTTATCAGAAATATTTCCAGGAAATTTCGAAAAGCTGCAAATTTTTAATAGCTATTGAAGAATTCAATTGGCATTGTTGTTACTAACGTAACTCAAGGCAATATGCTTTTTTCATTTGAACACTTTTACTTATCTCAACAACCAATTATTATTTCGTGCAAAGCCTTGAACATTTCATCTCTGAATATTTTGAAGTATTTGGTAAAATTACAGGCATTAAGGAATTCAACAGGTGTATTACATGCAATCGTTTGAAAAAGATAATAATGAGACTTTTTGGGAGACAACTCTGAAGTTCAAATGACACTAAGCAAAATATCAATTCTAAATACCGCATTTTCAAATGTAAATTCTTATTTAAATTGTTTGGTCTTAAGGATTTTAGAAAGCATATTATCAAAATTCTTCGTATTCACACATTCCATTTACACAATTGACGATAATAGCTCTAGGCATCGAGGAGAATTTAATTTAATGCACTTGGGAGTAACACAAAAAGACAACAAATGTACATATACCTATGTACCTATATATAATTAAAAAATGGTATAATATATATCAATCTTTTTTCGTTCCTGTATTAGCTTTATACAATTTCTTTTTGCCCTTTTAAAATATGAGGAACTAATTCATTTAGAATTTGCCTATTTTCTGATCTCTGCCTACAACTCTTTTAATATATTTTAATTATAAAGCAACAGACAGACCCGTGATCAACTCACCTTACGTATGCATATGCGTGGCCAATATTTTCTTAGAAGATTAAATTGATAATGGCTTTCAAATGAGATTTATCTTAAAAATCTAAACTTAATTCATTTTTAAACATAATGGGAAACAGCTCATAAGTCATATCTCTTAAAATTGGGTCAAGTTGTCTGGTCTATTCGTCAATAAGAAAAGTCTCATTGACTTGAAATGGATACTCAAAGATAAATAAAATTGAGTGAAGTTTTTTTGATATTTGTATGTATATGTGCCAGAAATAAGTGTTTCACCAAAGAAATTCAACAGCTCTCTCCTTTATATTTTTTAAGTAAGTTTCCCTAAAGAAACCATATTCGACTTTATCTGCATTAAAAAAAGAATTTAAGTGGATCCTTCAATCTAAACCTTACTCTACTTTTAAAAAGGCAAGAAAAACAAAACCGTGAAAGCCAAACAAAAATGTACTTTGTTCGAATCAGAACCCTCCTTTCCCTGTCAAAGTGCTTTTTCTCTGAAGCATTTGCATATGAGCAACGAAAGAAAATTTTTATATCAATAGCCCAAGGCTGCATAGCACGACCCTTGAGCCAACGAATTTATGACTAAAGGACGTTCCAAATTGGATCAAAATTGCATTTTTCGTCTGCCAAAAAGGCAAGTGCACTTAATTTTCCTTCTTTTTCCTCCCTGAAGTCATTTTCATTGCAACAAGTCCTTAGGCCCACGCATATGCAGCATCCTCCCGCTGTATCCAACCACCTCGGGGAGCATTCCAGTGAGTCTTAAGAGGAATCAGTTTATCCTGCTGATAGCTGTTGAAGCCCAAATACTTCTAGGGATGCCACGAAAACCAGATTCTCTAGGAGCTCGAATAACAGATGTCTATGCAGATGAAAGAGTCTCGATGGGTATAATCGAATTTTCTAGTTGAAATAAATGTTGACAGGGAAAAAATCTGGAAAGAGGAGTAAAGGAGATCTTGCCGAATAAAAACTAGGATTGGGGTAGATTCGGAAGGAATGAATATGGACAGGATGCGAAGGAGGAGCCCAGTTTTCCCTTTATTCGTGCGGTTCCCGTGTGGTTTGCACAGATTGAATCCGCAAGCACAAATACTTTTCGTATGAAAAAGATCCACTTGGTCTTAGGGCATTGGGAGCACCAAAGAAGAAAATTGAAAATATCTGCATGATTTTTTCTGGATGCCCAGCATCCCTCTGTCTGCTCCTGCTCCTTTGGTTTTATTGCCACCCGCAGTGATTTTTAAACAATGACGGGATAAGTCTCACATTTCTGGGAGAACCCTGTTCCAAATATGTATATGGGAATGTGGTACATTTAATTTCAATAAATACCACATATGGACTCTGTGTTTTTAATATTTTACCATAATTGCACGACTCACGGGGGAGTCCGCCCAGAACTTGTAATGAAATCTGTCCCAGAATGCCCCACAATGAGCTGAGTGCATTACGCTCAGCGGTGGAAAACTATAGAGCTCCTGTGTTGGAAACTTGTATAGTAATGAGTTTTTTTTTCCATACTCCTTTGCGCTTCCTTCCTTCTACTATTTTTTTAAATAATTTTAAAAGCACAGAGATTGAGCAGGATTGGGGTACATTTGCATATTGTTCTAGCTAGATATAATGCACGCTCTTACAGATGTAGGGCAAGCACTTAATAGACTACCACTCTGCTCAAAATTCCCGCAATTTGAAAAAAAATTGTTTGGATAAGAAGTTCAAGGTTAAAACGGACAATAACTAGGGGCGGATTTGTGTTTAGGTTAAGTAGGCTGGAATGCGAGGAACAAAAATATTGAGGAAAACTCTTTTTAAAGCTGGTATCATTCCATAGGTCGGATTTGGAAATGAATAAAATGAATCTCCAACCAACAGACGTTGAAGCTACGAATTGTTAGAATTGAGAATTATTTTCAATCTCCAGCATTTGTTTCCTTTCTATTAGAACTTTGCATATACATAGTTTGAAACCATAAACAATTTTATGTTATGCTTTAGTTTAGATTAATATTTGTGTGCTTATACCATGACAATTTAAGAATTAAAGTAACATATCAAACTGCAGCTGACCCGTGACAAGTAATTGATCAGGTACTATTAGTGTTCTAATTCTTTCGTCATTTCGAGTTTCAATTTTTCAAAATTCAAGGGATGGTATAGGTTATTCAAACACAAAGTAGCAAGGACAATAAATGAAAATGCTATTTATTGTAATACTTACAAAATGAACTTCGTACTTTTCATGATAATATTGATTTGAAATTAGTTTACGTGGTATCTACTTCAGTGGCATTAGGACGTCTAAGCCAAGTCTGAGGTCTAAATTGTAATTTTTGGCGAGAGGGTCTTATTGGTAAGACATAATGTGTGGAATACAATTTCAAAATATGATATGTACATATTATAAAAGGATGAGTTTTCTATATATGGTATTTACAGTTTTACATCTATATGCATGTACATATAGATGCATGTATATGGCTTTGTATCTTTCCAAAGTTGGACAACCATTTCAATACATTAATAGTACAGTGAAATACAATAGCAGCTTTAACTTTAAAATAAAATTATATTAACAACCTGTTTGTGTATGGAGCTCTTGTTTTCATGGTTTATTGCGAAACATAATTTTGTTGTTTTATTTATCAATTTTTGATCTATTAGTTTATACGTAATACCTTAAATAATCAATTTTATCAAAAAGTGTTAAAAGCACGAAGAATTATTCAATATTAATTTTATTTATTTTATTTATATTTCATGTCTTTTGTGATTTTTTTAAAAGCTTTTTTTAGTCATATAACATTCTAAGTATTTCTAAAAGTAAGATTTATCTAAACATTTTAAAAACCCCTTACTTTACACAAAACCTGAAAAAATTTTTTGGAATATTTTTCTCAGTAGCTTATACAGAACCTTCAAATTCAATTTAAATTTGAAAATGTCTAACGATGCGGGCATCGAAGAAAATAATGAAGAAAATGAACCTGATGTTGAACAGGATTCTCCAGAAAATCCAGGAACTGAACAAAATTTAGAAAGGGAGCTAGATGATAATAAGCATGCAGAAAAATCCAGTGAAGAAATTCACATTGAGGACACAAAAGAACAAAATGAAGATGTTGTAAAAGAAGATGAAGATAAAAAAGATGGTGACGACGATGAAAAAGAAGATGAAGATAAAAAAATCGGTGACGACGATGAACCAGAAAATGAAGATAAAAAAGACGATGTAGAGGTTGAAAAAGAAGGTGATGAAAGTAAAAAAGATGATGACGCTGAAAAAGAAAATGAAGATAAAAAAGACGATGGCGACGTTGAAAAAGAAGAAAATGAAATTAAGAAAGATGATGACGATGAAAAAGAATATGGTGAAGATAAAAAAGATGTTGATCACGATGAAAAAGAAGATGTTGAACATAAAAAAGATGATGTTGAACGAAGTGATGAGCCACTTCTAGACGTTGTAGCCGAAAAACTTGAAGAAATAGATACTTCACAAATTGAGCAATGTGAAGAGGAATCAGAAATCAGGACGAAACGTGTATTTAGCACCTCTTATCTTTCCTCTATTTACGAAAATAGGCCAGAAAAGTGCATATCAGTTCGTAGCTTGTATCCCCCGCGTTCTTGGCCTTCTTCTGCACACCTCTCAATGGACTCCGATGTATACCCAAAAGAATCGGACTACAATTTAGAAGTTGCAAGCAACCTAAAAGTTGCGAATACTATGTCAACGGTTGGAAAAGAAGAATCAAAATTTGACCTGCATGAATCATTAAGCGCTCCATCAGATCACACAGAAAGTTTAATAGTGAACCCAGAAGTCGAAATAACAATTACCGAATCTGTAGAGCCAATTACTTTTGAAAAAGTTGAACAAGAAGTTAAGGAAAATAAAATAATAGATATGCCTTTTCTTAAAGAAGTTCTAAAGCTGCCAATTGATCCAGAAGTTGCTAGGAAAATATGCTTTTCGGAGACACTCTTAATAAGCTATGAATTTTATAACGAAAGTGATATAGACACGAACTGTGGCTGCACCCCGCTTTTTCAAAAATCGCATCTTTTGAATTCTACAAGCATACAAGAAATGGGAGGAATGAGTTTAAGTATTGAATACAGTGATTGTTTTTTTACAACATTCTGCACAAGTCAGTTTTCTTGCCTTGGCTCTGCAGGTGCTAGCCGACTTCTTTCCGTTGTGGATCATGAATTTGGACTGATAGAAGAAAAAAAGACGGAGTGGCATTGCATGCACGATAAGATAATTGTAAGACATGTTTCCTAGAAGCAGTTGTTGTATATGCAGTGTTTGTTGAACACCAATGTAACGTATGTAAAAGTGGATATACATATCTATCTAGTTTAGTAAATTTTAAAGTAGGTAGTCAAAAGTATAAGTCGTTTGAAAAATTCATATCTTAGCAATCAACCAAAATGATTATTCTGCTTATATGCACTTTGATACCTAGTAATTAAGTTAGGAACCCATGAGTCAAACTACCGCCAATCATATCAATGCTACACAATTGACGTTATTAGTTTCCAAATGATACCAGATAACTCCATCCGAATTCTGTAAAAAAATATCGATAGAGCTAATGCCGAATATTGGACATTGGTTGATTGTAAATTCGATGCTACCATTCAACTACTCTTTTTGTTTCGAATCGATATCGAAAACCAAACTGTTTTAATCATATCTTTTTTCCTAGGAAAAATCCCTTCATGTAGCTAAGGACGGTAATGATTTTATTGCATTTCGTACGGATTCTACAGATGAAAACGCTGAACGTCACAGAAGCAATATTTCTCTAAACGCTACTGGTGATCTAGTTTTAGATGGCGGACTATTTGCTCTAATGAGGTATTTAATAATTTCTGACTTTACCGGAGAATTTGAGGCATGGTCTGTACATATTACTGGTAAAGTGAATTAGTTAATTCTATAAATTGTTGGTTTTTCTTTACTCCAATTATTTTTCGACAGGCGATGCATGTCGCTGCAAATTCATAGTTGGGTGTCCAAAGACACTTTACATAAACAACAAGCCTTATTTGGTGAAACGAATTAAAAAGGAGCTTTACCGCGAACACAGATATCCCGATGTATCTAAGTCGTACTTCCTGCTTTCTGGTCATTTAGTGCGTCACAAATGGAAAGGTTGTAGGTACTTTATTCATATTAATCCTATCAGTCGGATTCCACCCAAAAAACGTAACATCGAATATTCTTGGAAAGACGATATTATGCTCATGTCAAAATATTTGGATGAAAAGCAAAAACGACAATCTGAAATAACAACCTATATGGGGGATCATCCTGAAATTAAAAGCATTTTGCAAGATTATATGCTTTGCCTATTGCAATTGAAGCCTGATCATGTATTAGACTTTACGATAGACTACTTTATAAACTTATTTAGAGAGTAGGATCGGTTTCACAGAGCATTCGCATTGATAGGAAGCGTTTATATATCTAACCAAAATAATTTTTGTCTAAATATTTTCAAAGTATTTCCAAAAATACTTAATGTGAACAAAACATGTTATTCATGCCTTACTTCCGCGTCTGAAAACTACGATATTGTAAATTTTATCGAGATCGTTAGAGCCGTTTTCGAGATCACGATTACAGATAGAAATATACTAAATTTCAATTGTTCTTATGTGCAGTACTACAGGATATTGGGATTTGTCCTGAAAGATTTGTAACGAAGAGGTGGAAATGTTTTAAACTAACAAAATTTGTTAGTAATACGCTGATAACTGTGACGGAGAAATCACTAAATTTATAATTTTAGATTTATGTACTTTGGAAAATACAAACAATTGACAAATTGTACCAATATATTTTATTTGTGTTGACGAGCGATTCAAGGTTGGTGTTGATTTCATAAGATGGAAAGTGAAAACTGCAGGAGCATTCCTTGAATACTGTGAAGACTTGAATTCAGATAGTTTTAGTATGTAATCCAGTATTTTTAACCATATGTTCCTATAAAGCGGTAATTTGGTGGATTACAGTGCGGGCGGATTATGTTATATCTTCTCAACTTGTCAATCCAACTAATTATGTAACTAAACTAGAGACAATGTCATCTTAATTTGAGTGTGCATAGTCTGTTTGTAAAATTTGTGTAGTGTGTATTACCATGAGGTAGAAATTTGTTTTCAAGAGATATTTTTCTTGGTACTGCTATAAGTACGTGCTCTTCCCAGAATGCCCATTCCTGAAAGTTTGTCTGTTTTTCCATTAGTTTAACTCATCCTCAGCAGGCAAGCCCACCGTCCGAAGACAAAAGAAGGGCAATATCCCACAACCCTTCCATTTACACTATCTGGAGCACGTAGCAGGACGTATGATGGCGAGAGAATGTCGTTGTGCCAATGGCCCAAATAACTTTGAGAATTGACCATTAAGGCCGGCCGGTCTAATAGACTGTGCATTTGCCCAACTATTTCTTCCTGGTCAGCCGCACTGGATCTGTTATGCAATCAAATTTACTTAAGCGCCAGAGACAAGAAGTACAGCGGTAGGGAGAAAAGACAGAGGAAGCCCCTGGCGACCGCAAGGACCTTTGTCATCCTCCTGACATTAGTGAAAACGTTTCCGGAAAGTCTTATCCATAAATCTATCCAACCGTCATCCGCCCGGTGGCTGAGACTTGGGCTGGCTGCCTTTTCCCTCCCATGGGAGTACAAGAAATAATTCTCGGAATGACTCTACAACTAGAAAAACCTGTTAAACAGCAAAAGGATATTTTTTTTTTTATTCAAACCGAAGGAGCATAGCTCATAAATTAAACTTTCCGACGACAAAATGGAGAATCCCCGGCATTCACAGAAGGAATGGCCTCGGAAAAAGCGGATACTAAATGCGGCGAGAAGGACCTCGGGGGCCTCAAGTTCAGGCGCCTTCGCCCATAAACCAGGACAATTCAGAATAATTCGTTAAAGTGATTTATTATTTCATTTGCCCGCCATTGTCTAAGGAAACTTTTGGTGCCAAGTCCGTTGTGCGCGCCTTACGTGGGGGGATAAATCCCGGCACTGCTGAAGTCGGAGACTATCAGAATCAGATTCAGGAAGTCATAAAAACAGGAGGAAATGAGAAAGTGAAGTTAAGGAGCCACCGGGAGCTCGTTACGGAATTTTCCAGCTTTTTAAGTTTGTCAGGGAAATAAGGCAGGTTGATTTACATAAGTGAACTCGGCGCTCCACTTCCTTGCAGGACTTGATACACAAAGACAACGATGACTATAGCGCCGCCGGAACGTCTACTCTTAATTGATTTACTTCTATCAGGTGAGGGTGGCACTGTCTGTAAGCCGGGGATTGCTTAACCTGGAGGACTTAACCTTTCAAGATTATCTGCCTCAGCCGTAGCACTTCCGCGTGCAGCTCCCCAAGGTGTCTGTTGCTCATAGACGAGAGCACCCGGCCCTTTACAGGGAGAAATCACATCCAGCGGTTCAATGAATCCTCCAGAGCCCGAGCAGCGCCCCCTTTGCAGACTTTAAATATGCGAACTTTCGTCCTTGAGTCCCATTGTTCAGAAAGTACTCGAGCGTGGAAGGACGGACGGCTGTCGTCTTATCTGTCGCTCCCGTAACCCTTACAGGCTGCCACATGTGTTAATCATTCCTGTGGGACCGAAGGGCCGTCCTCCCCCGAAAAGAGCATCTCCCGCATCGGCAGGGCCGGGGACAACTTGTCTGGTTAATCTGCAGTAACAAATGCGAAATATACGTCTCAGACTAATCCCCGTTTAATATACGCTCATCCCTCGCAACAAGAAACTTTTTCGCCGGTCCCACTCCTCTGAAGCGGCAAGATAAATTGACGTCATCTGTCTCTTTGAAGGCCTGGCAAATTGGAGTTATTACTGGGGCTCTGCCGGTCGTGGGGCCCCCCGAGACGTCTTCGCATTTGCAGGCTCCAAGTGGCACTCACTAATTCCGTCACCAGTTGGACGTCGCCCTCTTTACATACTGTGTCCAGTTTTCCTTTTTTCGCCCTCTGTAACCGGATTATGGGTCCTGGTTTCCCCAGCACCCCTGGCTCAGGCCATTGGAAACGTTGGCACAGGGATTATTAGTTAATCGTCTTTCGAAATTTTCTCTCCAGAAAAGAAGATCAATAAAATTTTGATGTTTTTGTTTCAAAGGGCTTAATTTGAGATGGGATTGTACGGGTCAAAAGCGTTGTTCGTCTGCCAACAACTAAGCATAGGAAGGATTAGTCTGTTCAGAAGAAAATATAACAATCCCATATTTCCTTGCTTTTCATACATATCATTGTCCTTGATAAATATTAACATGCTCTTTGAAATTCCTTTCCCAGAAATAATACGATAAGCTAGCCAGGCTGCCTGGATTTTTGTTTTTGGCCATGTGATAAATGATTTAAAGCAGGGTCTGTAATGATTAAAATTAAAAATTACGAGTACATAAATTACAATATAAGGATTCAACTAAATATTTTTTCCGATTTCGATCGATAACGATTTTGCAGTAATTTTTATTTTTCGTCGCTCAATAAAGATCGTTATTAAATTTCAGAAATAATCATTATTTTTGTCACTGCTTTAAAGACGTGTTCTATTTTGAAATTTTATATCTGGAAGTTGTTTCTTTAAAAATTTTTAGATAAACTTTTATTTAAAATTTCGAAGTATTATTACACTAGATAAATAAGTATTAGAAATGAGAGGACAATGAGTTTAAGTAAAGTGCGGCCACTGCATATAGCCGTAATCTGTTACTTAATTAAACTCATTTATGCTTTTCAGAATGGCCCACAAAAAATTGATTATTTTTTAGTCTTACATTACCTCAATTGCTTTACTTTTAAATGTACCTCAGGATGTTAATGTCTATTTATTTCTCTAGGCATTTTTATTTCACCGCCACTATTTTCAATTATTACTTAGAAGATAGAATAGTTTCTTCCTTTTTATGGGGAAGACTAAAACTAGTCGTTTTTTTTCCACTAACCCTTGCTTATGTTTTGCATATATTTATACTTGCATTACATATAGACTTAAACCTTTTCGAGGAACTAACTTATCGAACAGTGAAAATTCCATTCGAATCCATTAAGAGGTTTTGGAGCAGAATAGCAACAATGCGAAAATCTTTAGCAGATCTGCAACAAATAGTGAGTCGAGCGTTAACAGCTAAAAAAGAAACTTTTTCAAATTATTATACCTTAAATTTTTTTAGCTTAAAAATTCTTTTTAGGGATGCTGTCTCTAACAAAATTACCTTTTTTTTCAACATTAATACAATAATATGATATTTTTATCTTAATTGATGCATACTCGTACATATAACTACAAAATTCAATGGAAAATGCAATTAAAAAATATGTCTGAAATAAAATCATATAACAATTTGCCTTCATGTATGGATATGAAAACTGATATTTTAAAATAATTATTTTATTTAATATGAAATATGAAACAGGTGAAAATTAAAAGAGAATTTAGTATGTACTTATTTATAAGAACCATTATTTTTCTTTTTTGAAATAAATTTTAATTTTTCCAAAAATCAAAATAAAATTGGTGGCAGTAAAAAATTAACTAACCATTTAATTTGAATTTTGGTAATTTAATCGAAAAATAACATGCTATAATATGCACATACATACATATCTGCAAGGAAAGTGTGTCCTAGTGACCTATTCTTAAAATAGTTTACATTAAAATGTTTCTTTTGGTGCACAGAATTATTTGAGCCGTCTTAGAACTCCCTTTTTCATTTGCTAAACCATTGCACCAAAAAATGTCCAAATAAATTGGGACGTCACTCCGTTTTGGCTCTGTGCAATTTCGTATTTGTTGAACCGAATTTGGCTCTCTAGTGCCTTACAATCCCTAATGCGAGAAAAAAAGGAATATCATAAAGCTTCCTATTATGCTACATATGCTCTGTTTAAAAAATTTGCATAATTTTAATTCCAAGCGAGTACCTCTCATGGTTTTATTCTGGTGGAAAATGTACTCAAACCTCGCCGTATCGATTCAATCTTATTAATTTGAGTAAAAAGAACCTTGTCGAATTCATGGTCCAAAATGGAATTGGGGATAAGGGCGGTTGTACGAGCAACTAATTTCCCATATATATGGAAATGGATTCAATCACTCCAGAACCTTTTTTTACGTCAAGTTCTTCCCTACTCATTCACATAAGTAATTAGGGTGTAGCGCACGAAACCGAATAGAGGTATAACGAATCACCAAATTATACAAAATTATGCCTAGTTAGCTAAACCAGACTCTAAGAACTATTACTTGTCAGCGGCAGAGTTCCGTATTTAGTGCGAATGGATTTCATTCACTTGATACACTTACCCCATCTCGGGGGCCACCCCTAGACCCCCAGGAGCGCCGAGTTTTATGTTTCCTGAATTATTTGGATTATTTGTTCGGGAAAGTAATAAATTTCGCTGAATGTTTTTCCATAGCCGGAACAATTTATGAGCTTCATTCTTCCACCAATGTTGGGGCATACTCACTAGACCAGAGGAGAATAAAGGGCGGAAATTGAATTGTAAATTAATTAACGAAAAAATCGATCGTTCGCGATGGGGACGATAATTACGAGACGATTGCTTACATCTAATTGGTTCCAGGCCATTCGAACCGCGGGGGAGTTGTTCTAAAATTTGAAACTCATCGTAACTCCAGTCATTGGAGACAGCAGCCTAAAGTGCAAGGCACCGCCCTACTGCTGGTGAATTTTACAGCGAATTATATTTCGTGTATTCTGGAAAAGGCTATTATTCTCCAGTTGCCTGTTGGGTAAATTTGAGTACAAAATGTTCAAATGGGTCCTTGGCCCTTCAGCGTCGAAATATTAGGGTAATTTATTTCGGAACTCCGAGAGCCCCCCACAT
Source organism: Tolmerus cingulatus (assembly GCA_959613345.1). Lineage (NCBI taxonomy): Eukaryota > Metazoa > Arthropoda > Insecta > Diptera > Asilidae > Tolmerus > Tolmerus cingulatus. Next base: position 22,298,806 of record OY390707.1, on the reverse strand, counting down.
TGCGTCCAATGGCCAGCCATAGTGCAATCATGCACAGTCGAAGAATCGGCGAACATTGGCATTCAATTCTAATGGTATCGAATATTATATCGATGCAGCACTGGCTAACAGCGAGCAAACTGAACAACTGACATGAAAGCATTGAACCGGGACGTTCGGGTAAGATAATGTGGTTATCTTAATGGCCAGCACACTGAAAAGTTCACTTTATGCAGTTAATGTTTGCCACTCAGTAACTGCACCCTGGGTGCGGTGAGTGCGGTGGGTTCTATGGGTTCTATGGGTTCTATGGGTTCTATGGGTGCTGCGGGGGTGCTGTGGGTGCAGCAAATGCCAATTTTACGACGAACGGGCGAAAAGCGCAAACCCTTTACTGAATGCCACAGCCGCGTACATTTGTTTGACTAAAAGGCGAGATAGAAGCAAGTATTGACGGCAAACTTTATTATATTGAATTACAGGGCTATCCGCATATGTGTAGCTTACAACTAATGGAAATTGACCGAATTGACCACTTTGAATTCACAGTCATTGAAAAGTATGTCAGTGGAAGTTTTCATTTAGCTCATATACCAGTGAAATGGGGAAAGATATGGGAATTTTACGGCATTTATATTTAATTTATGGAATTACATAAATTACATTTTGCCCCACTACTTTACAAGATGAAGGGGATTTTTGTTAACAACCAGAAAACACGCAATTGATCGAAAAGAGGTCGATGTGGAAAATTTAGTGAAGATTGATCTAAACTCTAAAGGATGGTATTCAATTATTACAATACAACCTCTTTAATCTGGATAATTAAATTCAAGAGGTACGTCCGAATTATCGAAATGTCCGGATTACGTGGATAATGAACTAAAAGTGTATGAATGCTTTACTATGTATTATTTAAACGGCACGACTTTTAACAATTTAGACATTTTTATTTAACACATTTTTATACATATTTAAATAAAAGTTGCTTTCTACAAAAAAGTACATTAATGAAATAATAACTTACATAATATGTACTGTATAAGTATCATGTAATGCATATATAATTTTACAAAACCAAATAGAAATCTTTAATCGATTTTTGTTTCTTGCCCGGATTAACGAGAAGTGTCCGGACTATCAGTTTGTAAATTGCGCGTCCGGATTACTGGATGTCCGGTTCACCGTGTGATTAAAGAGGTTGTACTGTAGTTAGTATATACTACTGGTTTCATTTTTTACACACGTTTTTTTTTGAAATTACATTTTTGAGTATCGAAGACTTTTATGTCCCAAAAATTACCTACTCTATTCACTTATTTCATATTTGTTCCAGATTTTTTATGAATACGAAAAACCGTTGCTTGAACCAATGACTTTGTTTTATTATACTGAATAGCGCTATTTTATTTTAATTAAAATGAATGATGTTTTCATACTTGTTATTTTCCACCATTTTGATACTATAACAATTTGCTCAAAGGCCTCGTTCAAACATCTTTTTCACGTTATACCAGTACAGTACCTAAGAAATCGAATTTACACCCAATTAGCTTCGTTTAACGTAAGGCTATCAGCTTCTTCAAATAAAACAAGTTTACAAAAGGTTATGGTTGACGATATTTTGTAAACGAGCTACTAAGAGATGCATTATTTATTTTGCAAGACTATATGTAATTTTAGTACGTAATAGTTTGTTTTTGTGTGTAATGTGTTAAAAATAGTAAACATATCTTAAATGAGACGAAGACAAAGATAACTGAATAAACATTGATTCTAATAAACCTAAAAGTTTTTATGCCGTTTTTGTTTCACATTTTGAGTATAAACATCTTGGTCTTATTTGGGTATTTTAGCTTAGTTCAAACGATTATCAATTGAAATAGAAAGAGGCTACTTGCAAATCTTATTCAGGTTAAATTTCCATTTAAAAGCTGAAAAGGTTACAATTTTCAGTAATCATTTCACAAATTAAGTTCAATTGAAAGAAAAATATGTTTCTTTGACTCGAAGAGTCAATCATACTTATTTGAAAATTTTAAATCTTTATTTCATTGAATGTCCTCTTGGTGCCCTCTCATTGATGCAGATTTAGTAGGTCACGTTCTTTTGCAGAGTTCCACAAAGTGCAATCAATTAGGAGCAATTATTACCGGAAAAGGCAAATGCTGGGAAGTTTCCCTTTCAATTACTTGGATGTAAAAGCAGAAACATCCAAAGTGACCTTCCACTCGACTCGGCTGCACCACAAAATTCCCATGCAGTGGCCCACCCACCCAAAGGGTTGCAGTTGGCGCCGCTGACTGCATCTGCACAAAGGTTGCACGCTCCAATGAAATTCAAAATAGAAATATGTGGGAGCTGCCGTGAAACGCGAAAGGGGTGCATAAATAAAGTTGGACCCAAAGGAGCCGTCTGTCGCCAGAGCCGCTTTGTTCTAATGACAAACAAAGTGTTCTCCTTGCAGGGTAGTTTGTCCCGACTCGGAACTCCTCAAGGATCTCGCTAACTTGCCCTTTGCGTTTCGCTCCTTCATCTTTCTCATCTATTTTCTTCCAGCTACAGCTAACGCATCCTGTTTTGTCCCGCCCCATCCCTTGTAAAAAGCCAAAGTCCGCGCTGTTTGTGAATTGTTAGCATTCCAGAGTCATCCTGAGTGGGTCCTAAGGGTAAATGCTTGACAGGAGCTTTGTTTTTGCTGTATCTTGGTGATGGCTTGGAGATTCCCAGGATTTTAATGAAGTCACGAGTTAGCGGCATCAAAGCGAACACAGCGAAACCCGGCGGTGCCCTATTGGGTGAATTTGCGCTTCTGGACGGACGAGGGCTAAATCGGGAATAGCCTGCCAATCCCATCCTGTTGGGGTGTTGAAAAATGGGAAAGTAAGTAAAAATAAACAAGTGGCTCTAAAAGACCTAGCGCACAACAATAGACAACCCTCTGGGGGTTGTAGGATGCTCTGTAAGTAAGACGTGTGCTAGTCAGCGCCACGCGCCGTATTTTTGCAATGCTCTTCGCAGCTATCTGGGGAATACACTCCCGAAAAGTCCCCTGCCTGAGGTGCTCCAGGAGTGGGCTCCTTGAAAACATCCTCAAGATGTGCTTCTTCGACTCTTATTTTGGAAAAGAGTTGTAAGTGATTCCGTGACACATTTCACTGAGCAAATTGGGTGTCAAACGGAGGGGTGACGCAGATTAGCTGCATGACTGCCATGGGGATCTCTTGCCTGCACACAGTGTCCCTAGCAAATATCAAAGGCCTCCTACCCCGACGACGACGACGACGACGACGACGACGTCGACGGTGACGCCTGCTCTTAGCTGATTGACAGCAGGCAATGTGTCCCCGCCTTGCTTTTAGGGTAAATTTCGGGAGCCCCTGGCAAGATGGGAATTAAATGATGTGGTTTTGGTTGATTTCAGACATTTTCGACAAAAATTAACTTCACGTCATGTAGTTTAGCCCTAAGCGCCATCACATTTCACATGGGGTCTTTACTTTCATGTAGCGACACCGTGCCGCTGACTGCGGCCTGTGGCAGGCGGGCTTAAGGGAATTCCTTTACTTAAGTAAATTTACATTTTCCTATGCTCAACATAGATATGTATGTACATTTACTAGTTCTTATTTTCCTTCAGGAAAAAATCTTTTCAAGTAAAAGTCCTTTGCAACAGAGCTTAAAAATAATTCATAACTCTTGGAATATGACGCCATACTCAATACCATAGGTATTTATATTAACAGTACCGGTAGAATCCATCATTACTTGTATGAATATTGAATAATGTTAGCTATTAATTAAATCATACTATTTATGAGTAAATCGTGGTGTTTTCTTTAAAAGAAATGATGTTACCTCTTCTTGTAAGGTTATATAACTACTCGTAATCTTATTCTAAGGTAGCTCTTCCATAAAACTGTAAACGAAAATTATATATGTTATATAAAGATAACAAAATACTAAATTTAGTAAACATATTCATTTTAGCTTGTATATGTTTAACTACATTTTCTTTTATTAATTATTATTAATAAAAGAAATAATTATTAATTATTATTATTATTCTATTTGCATTGTATGTAATTTCATTTTGTTCGCTTTTTATACACATTTAGGAAGAATCAAATTTTTTGGAATAAAGAGGTTTTTCTTATAACTGCATCGCGGTGTTTTTCAAAACTCTTTATTTATATATATGTAAGATTTTAAAAATTCAAACACTATTATGAAGTATTAGTTTAAGTTATAGTGTAAGTTTGCAAGTTTAAACATACTAAAGGAATGCGCAATTGAAATTTAAAATTTGCACGGTGTTGGTATTGTATATACAAAACGAAGCGATAGGATAGTCAATTACATTAAGTGTGTATCTAAAGCATTGAAAAATAGGATGATCTTAAGCCATAACATAAACCACCTTCCGCACACTTTGAAATCGAGCATAAAGATATATTTTATTAAGCATTGCTATCATCAATTCCTTTCGTCAATGGCTATGGGTAAACTAAAAATATGGTACAAAGCATACAAATAAATTGCAATTTCTAAAACTTCGCTCAAATAAAAGTTAATATTCTTTTTATAAAATAGTTCCACAAAGTGAACATATGATTGACTTTGAAAATACAGTGTGTACAATTTTTCCCATAAAACTTATTAAAGTCTGTAAAAACAAAAATAGGGATAATTCTGTATTGCAGAATAACCAATACTTTTTATAAACTTTAAACAACTCTGCCCTCTTCTCCAATTAGTTTTGGTCAATTTAAAAATTGCAAATTTCAGGGCAATAAAGTCGCTTGAGGGCTTCTAGTATGGAAATGAAATCGCTAAATAAAACCCGAGTAATAGACAAAATGCCTGGGTCGTCCAGATAAAAACGGTTCGACAGTTCCACCAAAACTACCCCCGAAAGCTTTGGGGGTTCGTAAATTGTCCCAGCGCCAAGTTCGTCGGAAATTTTTGGACTCGCCTAGGCCGTGTAGCAGAAGGTTTTCGTGCAGTTGGCATTCATTTAATGGTAATTGCTGCCAACAAACGCAGCAAATTAGCAAAGCGTTTAATTTCAATGAGCTGCCAATTTATTTATAAAGCGCTATAATGTTTGGCTGGATCCCTTTTGGGGGTAAACCACTCAAACGTAGGGGCCCACTCTGAACCTTGCAATTTGGGGCTGTTCCGTATAGGTTTTCGGAGGGTTGTATTGTTTTTCTTGTTGTTTTTTTTTTGCGAAAAGGTGAGGGATAACAAAGGTCAAACAAAATAAAGAGAGGATGAAAAAGGGTGGCGTTCCGCTGGCACGGCATAAAATGGTGTTTCATCGAGCCGTCCCAGGTTTATGGCCTGTGATCACGCAACACATGTGTAGGCAACAAATTGGAAGTGGCGCAACTTTAAGTGGAGATCCTTACACTATTTCTTGCAACTCTCTTGGATGGTACTTTTTTTTTCTTCCCGGTCATCCAGAACTCCCACGAGTGTTATCGAGAGCATAAAGTTTTACGGAGTTTTAGACAATCAGGTTCGCTGTGGTATGAATTGACCATGGTCGGTCTCCTCCTCAGAAATTCTGTCAGGTCCTGGGCGAAAACAGTTCAAGGCAACTTGCCAAAACTCTTACCAGGGTAATTCCCTGCATAAAAGAAAATCGTTCAGATTTTCGCAAATAACACTCAAGTTTCACTTCAAATAGCAGTGGCAAAGGGCAACTTTCAGGACTAAGGAGTCAGGAGGACTCCGGGTTTATAGCTACGAATATGGCAAACGGTTGTTCTGAAGAGAAGCCTTCGCCTGGGTTCTGGTCTTTCGGGTATCGCACGAGTTAATGGTGCACTTAGAAGGTACTACTGCTTTCTGACTATTTTATTGAGCTTTTAGGGCTGTAGAAACCAAATTCGCGGGCAATTGGAACAAGAGACAACTCTTTTCTCAACCCTCAATAATAGTCCCACCAGGATTATGAGTTATAAATTAATGTAGCTACTAATTCGTCCGTAATTTGTAATGATGCTCATTCATGGTCAACATATTTTCCATCTGATTCGACAATCAGATTGAGTTCTAATTTTAATTAGCAATGGTAGCAGCTCCCACGCATTATATTGATTATGAACCGCCCGTGTCCGTTATTCAATTGTTTTTGGAATTGCTGAGAGAGCAAATTAGGCCCATGTTTGATAATTAATAAAGTGCCAATAGCTGCAACGGATAATTAGCTTTTGATTGGGTGAACTAAACTCACGCTGCACCAGTGCGAATTTGGCGTGATTCACCACTAACCCTGTTGCTGACCGCAAAAGTTGTTTGATTTTCGATTTGAAATAGTTTCATATTTCGAACGGAAGTCAATTGCTTATAAAATTTCCAATGAATATTGTCGAAGTATATTTATTTTAATTTTTTACCCATTTCATAATTTATGAATAACTAAATAGTTTACTTTTGATTCCAATTAATTATTTCGTACATAATAAATCAAATAGTCAAAATAAGTCGATTGGATCGATATGTCTTTCCGACTATTTTAACCACTTTGAACGACAAAAGTAATTAGCGTGAATGTAGCTAACTGAAATGAATTTACTAGAAATTTTGGAATATTACTAAGCAATTTCAGATTAAAGGGTTCTGTTTTAAGTTTTTTCTGATCCGATTTGATAGAATACAGGACTAGGGCCCAATCTACGCCTGCTTTAAGGAAATTTATTCAATAATCCTGGCAGTATTACTACCATTTGGGGTGATAAGGGTTAAAATACCCAAAAGTAAGTTTTTATTAAAATTCAATTCTGAATGTCATTATAATCGGTTATGAATGTCACTAGAATCTAGAACATTATTGTATTTAGTTACATACAATATGTCCAAATTTTTAATTTATTTGTTTAAGAATCATATAATTAAACTATCAGGGAAAGTCAGAAAAGTCAAAAGAATGAGTAAGTGGTAACAGAAAATTATTTATGATAAGTAATTCGCTAAGTGTCTATATGAAATATACAATTTTTTAATAAAATAAATGCTTGTTTTGAAAACAATTTGTAATAGGTCAGCAGAATTGAAATTTAATATACATATACATATGTATGTATGCATGTCAATTTTTTCATTATTCTATATATACGTATTTTGGCAAAGTAATATTAATATTAATAAAATTTTGTGTATAGTAAAATAAACACGAGTTTTCCGTTTTTAATAAAATTAATTTTAAAGGCTATTCGAAGCCTTAGGGTCTGTTTCGTTTGGCAGAATTTGAGTTGCTTTTTCAGCTTTCATTCTGTCAAGGACTTCTTAAATAGCTCCCCTACGGAGGCAACAAATATTGTCTAGTATGCTGCATAGCAACAGGACTACAGGATTACTCCTACATTTGTCCTCGGCAGCGAAAGAACAATCAAATCAAAGTTATCATTTGCAAGATTTTGAGTAGATTCATAACGACCGCGCCAAATTAGCCACCCCCGCATTTTCTTAGTGATATTCCTTTTCACTTTTCGCATTTGGACTCGGTTGACTTTTGAATAATGGCAGCAACCGGCCATGAAAATTTGTTTTGACGGGGGTGAGGTGGTCGTGGGAGTTTCGGTGACCGGGATTATTAAAGGCATCAGGGAAACACATGTTCAAATTTTACACAAAAACTTTCAGCCCTATACCCTTGTACTTAGTGAGTTGATGCTGATGACGATAGCACCACTGTTTGTGTCGGAACAAATCCAAGGTTCACCCTTGTTTTTGTTCACCCTCTCGACTTGTTTGTTTATTTTTATGATCCCCAGCAGATGAACTACTGGAGTTTTCATTATTAACCCCAAAAAGGGTCTTGTCAGGGTTTTGTCGTGCCTCCACCCCCAAATTTGATGTGCCGAACGGGGTGTGAGTTGGCGCGAACTGGATGAAAGTAGTCGGAGGGTGTTCAAGGCATTAAGGGTTATTCTGCCTTCGGTGAGGTCCCGGACCGGGAGGAACCAACTGCGAGAAACATTGATTACTCGCTGATTCTCCACGGTCGTGAACTTTATCTGTCAGCTGCCTTATGTCGATTATCTTCTCAGGCTGTCCGAAATAAAGTGGATGGGGGTCGTGCACTACCCGACTTCTAGCCAGTTGGTATTTACAGTCGAATAACATTTTCAATGGTGTCTTGTCGTTAATGGCACTCCTCCTCCTTGACGTTATCCTCTTATGGTTTAGACGTAAGATGATTAATTATTCCCTAGAGTTAGAGTTAACTCCAAGAAAATTCAAGTGCTGAATGTGGTTTTCCATTCCAAGTGATATCGAATGCCGATATTTGGGATATTGAAAGTGTCTTAATGGGGTTCTGCACTTTCTGAGAGCTGCACAACTTCTTAGCATCCGTCACACGTATCCAAATGGAGCAATGCATCAATTTGTAGTATATGGAAGTGAAATGCTCCTATGTTGACTAATCAGAGTGTGGTATACCAGGTTAAGTACCAATTATTGTCTTCAAACTTACATTTCTAACGATTGCAGATATTTGCTAAGAGAAAGTCATTTATAGTACCTAGTTGCTCAAAACTAACAAGTTGTTTGCGTTAGGCGTTTTTGTGAGTATGGGATAACAGTAGTATATCTTCTAAACTATTATAATTCCATCATATGAATGTCCTTAACTTTGAAAAGGTTTTGAGAACAAATTCTATAGCAAAGCGCTTTTAGAAACATTTATCAATATGTCCCACTAATATTCTTTCATGTTGAAAGAAACCAATTAGTGCATTTTAAGTTTTTGAAAATGAAAATCCTTTAAGAATTTGATTGTGTTTTTGTTTTAAGCGTAGTGTGAGTATAAACCTATATTTTGAGATTACATATTCATTAAAATTTTGTAAAAAATTTGGAGTTTTTCCAAAGCTAAAATTAATATTGACTCGACAGTGCAGCTGTAGGGTCGCTTTAATCTGTAGGTATTTGCTACAGTTTTCAAACAAACTAGGTATAATGTTATTCGTAATCATGTTTCGACCTTTTTAACTTAAACTATAACAGATAAAACAATAATTTTAAGAATTCGGATTAGAACTGAATATGTTGAATAAGTACATATGTACATATGTTGGTATATTATATATTTATTGAAAAATTTGGACGAAATTTGTTGAGTGATTTTGGAAGCATCATGCCAACTGGCTTAAAAGTTCAAGTACGATTTTAATTGCTTTTGATTGAAGTACATATTTAAAAATACTGCCGTGGACTTTTGACGGCTTCATTTATTTATTAAAAATCCCTTCATCAACATATTTAAGAGATGTTCACAAATGCTATAGTTATGCACATTTGAAGTGCATAAAATTATTTCTTAAATTGACAATAATTGCATTAATTTTGAAGTTGTATGAAAGTTACATACATATGTGTATGTAATATTATTGATACATTGTAAATGCTAAAATAATTGCTTTAAAAAAAAACCTTTAAAAAATATACATATATATGAATTAAGCAAATACCAGTAAAACCGTCTATCTCTTTAAATAGTTAGTGTAAATAGTAAATTGTACAACTTGAATATGTGCGATATGAGCTCTATAAATGTAATGTCCACGTGGTCATTAATCAGGTCCACTTCAATTTCATGTTTATAGATGTAAAATTACATTAGTCGATCCATTTCCGGTAATTACAACTAAAATAAATCCTCCCCCAAGGATAATGGAGCTAATTTTTTCCTCCCGAATTCCAGAGGACCTGTTTAGCCATCCATTTAGGAAAGCTCGAATCCTTCGCGGGCCGAAAGGGCTTCGTTCGTTTCTTTTCTTCAAATAGTTCCTGCTGTCTGTTTTCATTTAAAGGCGGCCGGACGAGCCAGCCCTTTATTAGGTGGCTTCTCAGGGGAGGCGTATTTTTGCCCAACAATAAAAATTAAATGGGTATGGGCTTTTTCCCCGTTTTCTTCCCGAAACTCGCTTATTGCCGGCTCCTTCTCCACCAAAAAAGACAAATTACTCAAGGAAACGGCGCCTCTGCGAGTGGGCTGAGATAAAAGAGGGATTTTCCACAGATTAACAGAAATTTATGGCGCTTTAATTTCCATTTACAGTTTTCCTTTTCTGCGCCTTTTTTTTTGTAGCCCCGTTTCACGCCATCCCCGAAAACAACAAAATCCGGACTCATGACGTCGAGGTTCGCTTCCCAGCTCGTTTCAACTTATTTTTTTCGAGTAAAAGTTAAAATCTTGAACGTTTTCCACGATAAATCACGGCTCATTAAGTGTTGCTGTGATTCTGCAGCGGTTCCGGTGGTTATCCAATTAGTCAGACGATTCCACCCAATTCACCGTATAACGAAACGAACCCCCTCAAGTCGAGGGGATGTGCACTTGTCACTTCTACAAAGTGACTGATCACGAGATTAAAACACTTTTGAGTCTCGCATGTGCGGGGGCGGCGCAGAACTATGGGAAATTTCGCCGATGTAATTAAGCGAAATTGTTGAAAGTTCATTAATTAAGTGAATTTGTATCGTGGGGCGCGTTCTGCGGGTTGCAGCACGGCCCCACGCCTGGCCCACCCGCTGTATCAATTCTAGGTGCAGAGGAGCGCGATGCTGAAGTCACACATTCCTAGATACTTCGGGTGCAAGGACATCGCGCCCCCTGCATCCGGGGTGCAAGACTTTAATTGTGTCGCACCTACATATATCAGATTTTCGCCCTCCTAGTTCCCATTAGGGAAATTTTCGAGTACTTTGGACCGAATGTGAATAGCCTCCGCCATCCACACTCTGCCCGGAGGAGGACCGACAAACTTGGTTTACATTTTCCAGGACCCGGTCGGCTTGCAATCTGCAGGAATAGGCACAGTTACACCAGACCAGGATTTCTCAATTATTACCTTGAAGTGTGGGTTCCTGCGGCTGACAGTGGGAGTAGTCGGTTAGAGGAATATTATTAAATGGAAACTTTGACTATTAAGCCTTTCCACGCAAAAGTGCTGAGAAACTAACTCGCCTACATTAGCCGACTTTCTCGCTGGAATTAAATGATGAAATTTTCTTGTATTTTGGTATTTTGTCATACTCTTAATTTTCCTGAACATAACTAGGACTTTGTCGGCTTTTCGCAATAATATTTCTATTGTTTCCAGTCATTTAAACAAGGACTTCTATAAAAGTGTCAATTCCGGCCAAAAATAATAAAAACATGTGGTAAGAGAAATGTAAAATATCTAACCTTTTTCTCCGTACAGTAAATATTCACTACAGGTCATAATGTATATTAAATATAGTTTAATAATCGTTAAAAAAATTAATACTTAGAATGCGTGCAGCAATTTGGAGATTTCATTAAAACAAGTGTTACATTTATAAACAATACTTAAAAACGAGTTTAAGGTATTTTTATGATTTTATTTTAAAACATTCCTCTATATATTAATAAGAAGTCTGCACCTTAAAATTAATCAAAATTAGTTTTTTAATTTTTGGTTTTGCTTTCAGTGCAAGTCTCGTGTGATTAGTCAAAATATTCGAAATTTGGTTTTCCTTACATTGCATTTATAATATCTTTTAAATATTTAGGTAAAATGATTTGTCGATACTTGAAGTCGTTGGAAAGTTGTATGTAGTTACTGGGGTGAAATTTTAGTACATTAAAAGTTCTTTCACAATCGTATTCGACAGTTGTTTTTGTTCCTTTCTTGGAAATTTGAGATAGGACCTTAAATTAAAGTTAACAAAAGTATTATGCCCATAATTTAGTGGCTGAAACAAAAATTAGGTTAGATAACTGAAAACTACCAAAACAAGTAATCTGAATAATTGCAACGTTACATCCGCCTCTATTATCATATAATATTTTGGACTTTAGGCTATCCTTCTAATCAATCTTTTACAAGGCGAGAGTGCGCACGTGCCAAAATATTTAGCTTCAATGTTTAATACAAAACATATAATTACTTGAAGTCCAGGGAAAATCCCAATCCTTGACTATCCGCTTTCACGACCCATCCCTCTAAAAGCAGTATCTGCTTACGCTGGCAAGTGATTTTGTGACTGTGAGGCAATTTCCCCGAATAAATTTTCGTCTCCATAAAGCAGTCAGTGATTTCCCACAGATTGTAATCTTTCTGTTGGGCTAATAAATTTCCATCATTGGCTCTCGACGAGATGGTCATCTGAGCCGGAGGCCTCCTTAGTCATTCAATTAACATCAAAGAGCGGGGCCTGGGCTCGGGATGGCCACTTTCGTCTTTCAATCTTGAGCCGGCTCGTTTCATTAGGCGTCTTATGCACGAACATAAATTAAGATGCGGGCGCTCCAGCTCCAGAGATTTTCACCGGGGTAGTGGGTGATTACCCAGACAGATCCAGCGTGACACCTCCCGCTCCCTCGGGACCCGAGCCAACAAAGATTAGCAGTTCTTGTGGAGTTATCGCTTCGATCTCAGATTTACTGCCGCATCGAGGGTATGTGCCCCCTGACATTGTTATTTTTCTCAATTTTCCATGCTCAGCATATTTTCTGCCTTATCCCCCCCGATCCCATACAATACCCAATCGTTGATTACATCACTCTCGATGTGGGTAGCCGGAATATCGACGAGTCCTGGGTCTCATGTCCCATGTCCCGGGATTACATCCACCAGCTCTGGGGAGATTTCCTCTTAAAGTAGCCACCCTGCGCTAGCTCCTAAGTGTTCCGTTCACCCGGCAGCCTCGATGTCGTGCCTCGTTGCAGCAGCTCTGAATTTTTCATATGAGACGAGGAAAATCTTTAGATTGCAGGGCACAAATATGATTTTCCTTGAACCCGATGGAAAGTTTCCTCCTCCTCCTGTTGGATGCCAGGAGGAAGCAATCCGATACAGCTCCCGCGCGGGAGCCGGCCGTTAAATTGGAGATGACATCAATTGGGATCTTGGAAAAACCGAAGCTCCAAAGCCCCGAAGCCCCCGGGATTTCAGCTCTGGAGAATGCCCTACTCCTTGGCTAGGATTAAGCAATTTCACTCAATGGAGTGAGTTTAACAGGCTCATCCAGTCGCACAGCTGTGATCTTTGTCCTCGTTATCCTTAAATTATCCCGATTTCCTTCACCTCTGTCGCGCCACAGCAAAACGCATCTCCTAACAAAAACAGTGTAAGCAAATATTATAACGATATTTTGATAAGTTTTCTTAAAAAAATGACTTATTCTTGTTCAAGTGCAAGCTTTTGCATAATTACAACAATTTCTTAAAAATGCATTTTGATTTATTAAAATGTTAGTTCTATATACCCTTTCGCATTCCAATCTTTGGTTTTTATTTGTAGCCAATTCAAAACAGTCTTTTAAAAAATGTACAAAAATTCATATAATAAATCCTCATTTTATTTAATGGAACATAAAAAGCTAATGTGCATTTTTCTCCTTTCATGAAACATTAGATACCAATAATTGACTTCGCAACAAATTCACAACTAAATTTCATTAAAATGATTTAAAACATATAACGAGTTTCCATACATACATACAATACATCGATTAATAAGTGTTTTTTATTATAAAAATTTTCTCAACATTAAAAATTTCTTAAAATCATTTCCAAATCAATAACTTTTCCAATCAACAAATAAAATCGCAAAAATTGCGTAGGAACATACGAGTTTAAAAACATTTTCCTTTAATCCTTTTCCAGATCGAAGTAATGGGAACCTTTTTTAAATTTTATTTCTCAAAGCCTTTCGACAAGGTATTTTAAATTAAAAGTCCATTTACTTTTAAAACTCTGATCAAAAACTAATTTTAGTAAAATGTTGCCCAGTTTCAAGGTGAAGCTTAAAATTTTGATTTGCATTTGCAAATTGGAAGTAAATTTTGCTTCAGAACTAATACTCAGCCACAGATGAAAAAGTATGTATTGAGGATTAATTCCATACAGGCAGTGTCCACCAATTTCGCGGCTGTTTAATATTTAAAAAGTCATTGATTTGCTTTCGCGGGAACCAGACACTTTTTATCCGTCGCGATGGAATCTGACGGGGGTGAGTCCCAAAATGGGCACAAAAAAGGATTTTTGGCTATGTTCGCGAAGAGTTTTTGAAGTTCAGCCAATTTTCGCGTCCCGCCTGATGGATGGCTGGGCACCCTGACAGAGGACCATTAGGAATAATTCCCAAGTAATGAGTTTGCCAAGATCCCTAGGGCCAATTTAAGGGTTTTCAAGTAGCCTGCTCGTCAAAGCCGGCACGCAGTAAATTACTTCGGCGACTTTTTCCTTCCGGCCAGGTTCGCCTCCCGACAAATTAGTATAAATAGGTCCCGGGGTGTGGGAGAGATGGACTCCGCCGTTTTCGACTATTTAATTAGCACTAAACATTTGAAGAGGCTGCAAGAAGGCCGGCTTAATGGTTTACAATGGAATTACGAGGAGGCCCTGAAAGCCAGCAATAATTAAAATAATTTGAGAGGAGGAATTACAATTATTGCTGGATGTGAACAAAGGATTTGCGCCACTGCTGTAATTAATTCTATCCGAGACTCTGTCTGAACGGGTCCTTTGTTACCCCAGGAAAATTATGTATCCTCCTTTTTCTGGGATGCGCTGATATGCAATAGATACAAAAGAAGTTAGGTTGATGCATCTCCCAGACTATAGAGCATTCATCACAAAATCCGCGGATAGAAATTTTAATATCTGCATTGTTATCCAACATTTTAAGTTCCCCATCAAGAGTATACATAATTATTAATTAAGCAATAGTTAGTAAAATGAAATTAAAAGAAAATATAAATATATTTTAAAACCCTTACAAAAGAGTCAACATAGCCACAATTCTATAAAGTCGTCAAAAGGCCAAGACAAAGATTGCCATGGACCTGGAAATAAACTATATGGTATATTTAGGTAATATCAGTTTGGCTTGTTTGGTATCTATAGCTTCCATCTTAAATATTAGGTACTATAACCTGATCTTCTGCTTTTCCTCAGTGGTTTAATTTTGACCTCGCGGAAATGCTTTAAGCTAAAATGAAAATAAAATGTTGGCTTGGAATATGATATTTCTATTTTAGTCCCAACTTGGAAGTTGCAGTGAAGGACCCCTTTATAAATATATGTGAGTTTTTCGATAAATCATATGTGTACACAAGTACATATGTATTTTTTGAAATCGTAATATAGGTATGATGAAAATTAGACATTGTTAACATATTTTGAAGAAGTAGGAATAGTCTGAAGAGGCTTAGGCTTAGAATCGCAAAATGAAAATTTAAATTTTTTGAAATTGAATCGAATAATTTAGTTAAAAATAAAAAAACAATTCTATAGTAAATAGGTAACAATAAAAATATTTTAAAACTGATTTTCAATTTATAAATTAGGGAAATGTACATACATATGTATAATCTTAGGATTTTGGCGAATTCCGTTTTTTGTCCATATAATTTTAATTTTAAACATCTCAAAAATATTATAATAAAATAAATTCTAAATCTAAATTCCAAATATGTGTAATATTATAACCAGTGAATCTATTCCTCCTCGGCTAGACATTTCATTTCTTGAAACTTAAACACGTTTTTGTCAAAACTACATTTTCAAAATTTGGCCAATTTTGTTGAAGCATGTGTGATGTTTCAAAAAACAAGATTATCTTTCTTTAAAATGAAAAAATAAATTAAAAATTGCCCAAAAAATTAAGAGTTTTATTTTGGTCTCTTTAGTTTTCCTCTGGACATTGTTCCTTTGAAGTTTAAATATTGTTTGTATTTTGAAGCTATATAAATTAAAATTCAATGAAACTATGTTAAAAAATGCCTTAGAGTATCCAAAGCGCTCTTCCACAAATAATGTATACTCTTCCATAAAAAAAAGTTTTGATATTATTATTAATACTATTATATTTATTATTATTATTAATACGTATTGTATAATATAAGATACGAAAAAAGAGACAATGTACCATATGTACACGATAAGAACTATAGATTTATAATGCATTCATAGATTTATAAAGTTAAACAGTGTCACTTGTTACTTAAATGGTTTTTATTATTTTTCGTTTTCCAAACGGCACAGAAAGTTCTTGTTAAGCTGAAGGTTCTGCAATATAAATCAGTCTATCTGAATTTCAAATTTCAACCCTCTACGACTAGACGTTTAGAAGTTAAAAGTCTGTGGACAGACCAGACAGTCAAACTGACAACTAAGTCTCACCACAAAAGGGCTTCGATTTTCTTTTTCTACACAATTTCAAAAATGGTATGAAATAGCAATTTAAGTCGGTGAAATTTTGCAGAAAATTACCATAAAATGCTTTGACTATAAAGCAACTCCCTTTCGTCAGTTAAAGAGTCCAGAAAAACGTTTCAACGTTCAAAAATTTAAAGTTTTAAATAGAATTTCAGCGCCCAGCCGAACAGAAAAAGTTGAGGGCTCCTGGAAAAGACACGGCGCTACATCTACAAGTTATATCATTACTCCCTCCCGAGAAGTTGTATAGTTGAATTCTGATGAGCTAACTCAGTCTTGACGTAGTTTCAAAGTCTCGGTAGGGTGTAGTACTTGTAAGTACCACTTTCGACCCTTTTGCAAGCGAAGAAAATTTCTCCCCACAAAGTCTTCCTGGACACGTTTGAGAAACGTCCTCCAAGTTGGATACCCCCAGGGCGTAGAAAGTCCACCTCAAGAATATGCTTAAGTACTGGAAAACGCAACATTCCCTCAATCTTAGAGTGCGTAAAATTCAACCAAAGTAGGATTGCACTCTGCGGCGATGTCCTCCTAAGTTATTAGCTGACCCCAATTGTGGTACGATACAGCTCAAAATTAACTCAGCTGATTTAGTGGGACTGACAGGCCATAAACCCATCGATATTCAACCCCAGGGGAACCAGAAACCCTTCAGAAATTTGCTACAACAGTGCTGCAATCGCTTCAAAAGTTTTCTTGTTCTTCACGAGTATAACTCAAGGCAATTCGCGCCGTTGTAAGATGGCAGAATTTTCACAGTCGTAACAACTGTTTTCAGCACCCTTTCATGTAGGTGGGGGCGGGGGTGACTGGGTGCGACTGCAGTCGACTGGGCGAAACAAATCAAGCCCTTCCTGGAGCGTTTTCAGCACTTCAAATAAGGCAAAACTTCCTTCGGTGAAAACTGCAAATTAAGGGGAAATGCATCAATCACGCGAAAAGTTAAAACATTTGAAGTGATTTCACACGGCAGCAGCGAAGTCGATTAAGACCCAGTTTGCGGGCTTCACACACTCTGGGAATGTCATATAGTGAATGTTTTGATTTAATACCATTCTTTTTGTTAGGAAACCTGTCTGTCACCAATCATTTCTAACAACCCACATTTTCAAGTAATAATTGAAAAATTTTGGATAAACAAGAATGAGTCCAGCATGCAATATTTACTCGGATTTACATGCATATATGTACTTATGCAGATATTGATATAGTGATTTTAATGGCAGTTTAGTACAGATTTTGGTATTTCATAATACTTGTTATTTTCAAAGTTAAATACAATGAGATTGATTTTGCAGTTTTGACGATCTACGCATAGAATTCTTAACGTAATACAAAAAGGTAGGAAATGAAGTATAAATAATTTTCTTTTTGAGTGCACTATTCTCTTATTTTATCGCGGTTTCATAAGAAGAGTCACTAACATTTGGCTAAGAGAATTTGGGTTGTGGATTTTACACAATTTTATATATTCATGCGTATACAGTGGGTGATCAACGAATTACGATCACTTACTTATTTTCTAGAAAATATTAAAACTAATTGCTTTATGATGCTATTACAGTATAATTAGTTGCCAACTTCACCGGAATGAGATCCGGGTAACTTCTGAAGGTTAACGACATGTCCTTTAATGACCTCTCAGTAGGTAGAAACCCTTATTTTCGAAGAAAGTAGAGGTAATGCTCATTCCACCTAAACTACTTTCTTAGGTAGAAGTACCTCCTACTTAAATTAGATGTAAATATACGAAGGTTTTCAAAACAATTCTATTCTGAGATTGTTCGTGGATAAGTGCAAGTGCAGTTCTGTTGGAAAAAAAAAAATTAAAGTGGTTAAATTGGACGCTTACCATCTTAAAGTGAAAATTAAGAGTTTTTTAAAAGTCTTAGTAATGGGACGTGCAAAAGACATTAGTGAATTGAAAAAGTTGCAATTTCAACGCTGTTGAAACAAAACGTTTATTCTTATCGCGAGATTGCCCGAAGAGAGTGCGTTTCTTACGGAACAGTAGCGAAAATTGCAAAAAATTTGAAATTAGGACTGTCTCCACGTGCAAATAGACGCAAAAACTGCCGTGGAAAACGGAAGACAACACCCCGTATGGACAGAAAAATTCTTAGTACCGCTCTACAACATCGTAACGCACCCATTAGAGAATTAAATGCAACAATACGAGAAGAAGGCATCAATTTATCTGCAGTTACAGTACGAAGAAGACTTTACGAAGCAAACCTAAAATGTAGGCTTCCCGCTAAAAGACCTCGAATAACCGAAGCGATGAAAAAGAAGCGGTTAATTTGGGCTAAACTTCATAAGAACTATACGGAAAGTGATTGGGATAAGATAAATTAAAAAATAACATTTGTTCATACTAACAGTACGCTTAATATTTGACTTTTTGGTATTGACATTTTTTTAACTTTACGAAGGTTATCTTTAGCGACGAGTGTCGTTTAGAGGCGATGACGGAATCAACACAATTTGTCAGGAGACGACCGCAAGAGAAATACCATCAAGCCACAGTGATGATATGGGGTTGCATAACATCTGAGGGACCAGGACCATTGCGTTTTGTAGAAGGGAATCTGCGTCAGGATCAATACAAAACCATTTTACGAGATGAACTTTTACCATTTATGGACTCCTTATCACTTGGAAGATCGGAATACACATTCATGCAAGACGGGGCACCTTGCTATACAGCGGCATTCATAAGAAGTTTCTTTGACGAGGAGGAAATAATGATTTTACCATGGCCAGGCAATTTACCGGATATGAATCCCATTGAAAATTGTTGGGCACGTCTGAAAACCTTAGTGTATCAACGGCAGAACACTAATATTAATATTTTAAAAGAAAACATTCGAGATGTATGGGATAACAACTTAGATTTTAAGAACTTAGTGATAAAAAATATGAAAAGTATGCCAAATAGAATTAAGGAGCTTTTAAAAGCAAAGGGGGGCTTTACTAAATATTAGTACAGAATGTATTTTTGATTAAATTTGTTGAAGTAAGAATATATTCATTAGTTTCAATTAAAAAAAAAAATTTTTTTTCATGTTTGCGAGTTTCCGAGATAATTAAAGTCGAAATCGTGAAAAATTGCGAAGTGATCGTAATTCGTTGATCACCCACTGTATTTTATGTTATTTACCAAATTTATTGAATATCACATCAAAGTTGTAAAAATGATTTGAATTCCGTATATTATACGTACATGCATATGTATGTAAGTCTGCAAAAATAGGGTTTCCAAAAAAACAAAAAAATAAAGTAAAATTGTATCTAAAACCAGTTCGGTGTGATTCTTGACTCAATTTCGAATATTATTATTATTATTTGTATTCTGATATCATGTGCAAATTTTAGTTATTACCTAAAATCTTCATTATTATTATAGGACTGCTTGGCACAAGTGTTCATTCGATTAAAGTATTATTTGTATTTTCAAATTAACAAATAATTTCTATCTGCAAATATCTAATTTATTTTAAGTTTTGAACTAACATCAACTTTCAGTGATGGAGTAAAAATAAAGGGTTTTTAAAATTGATGGTGATTCTGAACCAATTTTACTACTAAAATAAATTGCCATAGATATAAATAACAAATTTAATATTGTAAAATAATTTGCTGAAATTGTAATAATAATCGTCGTCTTCATATTAAGGATAAAAGTATTAGCGTTAGGTAAATACATTTTCAGATTTAACACCAAACTTCCTTTTATTAAGATTTAATAGAAAACAGACTAATTCCATTAAAATAGGCTGTTTTTCTCAACGACAAGAATTGGTTCACTTGTACCAAGGGTAGTTACAAAGTCATGGAACATTCGAATTTGAATGGTTCTGTCTAATGAAATTTTGTCGCACTAATGAACACTGTCCCATTACTTTAGTCCGCTCTCAAAATAAAAGACTATGGGAGGGCCTCCATAAATTCCGAAAAGGCAGACAGAAGCCGCTTTAATTGCACTTGGCAATGAATGGGGATTTGGTTCGGATGTATGTATGTTATTTGAATGGATTTTTATACTATATATATTTGTTATTGGCTCGATAAATGGCCGCGAGACAATAGCCGAAGCTGGTGACGGTCAGCGGTGGCGGCCGCAAAAGTCTCGATCTGGGAACTTTTTCAATCAAATTATGGATGAATAAGCGCTTTTTTTGCTCTTCAACCATAAATATTTTGGTGCTTTCATTTCATTTCTCAGGGTGCCTCCGGTCGGCAAACCTTTGGGGAATTTATTATGTCCATTGAACGGTCACTGTTTCACTGTTTCCAAGAGGGTCCTGGGGGTTCTGGTGAGTCGTTGTGGGTTCAGTGGGTTGCTCATGGCTACAGCCACTTACCCGAACGTTTTAATGCCTTTCCGAAGTTGGTTCGCGGCTGGCAACTTAATAGATTTATATTGATTGCGGAGACAGCGCGTCTAGTCAATCTCTGGAATGATGCAGACATTAAATTGGCTCTTTGGAAGTGCCTTAAACTTAAAAGGTTTCCTGAAAGGGTTTGTGCGGGCACGGAATGTCTTATTGGGGCATACAATCGCTACGAAGTTAGATCTAGCTGGAAGAGGGCAGCTCCTACATTTATCAGAACGTCGAAACTTCTTAAATCAATTAATTTTGTCTAGACACTGGGATGAGTAAAGTTCCGGGGCTGGGTGTTTACTGCAGGAATATATTTGACCTGGATTTGAAGCCAGTTGCATATTCCCTCCAGGTAACCTATAGAAAGATTGCATCTTCGTCTAAAGTGATGAATAGATGGTCTCTCCTGGTTAGAACCGGAGCAGAACGAGATTACCTTGTTTCCCGATAATGTATCGTCTTTCAGTGGGGTATATATAACTTTCAAAATTGTGCCATTGTCCTGTGCTATCTGACGGTCCAGATGGTCCAAGTTTCAGGGTGCGTTAGCCGAAACTGCACTATGATTATTCATGAAAGAGCTTCTTATCACCCTTCATGTATAGTCCGAGAGGGAGGACCCATTTCAGGTTATTATGTTTATGAAAGGAAATCAATCAACAAATTATCTCGATGGTAAGCTTTCACCGACTCTTCGCAGTAAATTCATCCAATTACGGCCCAAGAATAGCAAAGGGATTTTTATAAAGGGACTTCGACGTCAATCGGTCGTATCCTTCCCCACCTGCGTGAGGAATGATTGTTCTACGAAACAAAATGAGGAACAACGAAACCTTCAAAAACATTTACGTCTAAATGAGGCTACTTATAGAATTCCCGGAATTATTGGAAGATCACGCAAGGTGTTTGTTGGTTTGCTTACCCAAATGATTACATTCTCACCGCGTTTTAACAAATTAAGGATAATTAGGAGCACTTGAGGAAATATGAAATCAAAATAGCGTTTATTAACAATTGTTGCTTTTCGAAAATTCTTATTATTATACTGACAGATATGTTTACGAGTAGGATTAATTAATTTGGGAATTTGGATGAAAAATCCATGGAAAGGGGAAAAATTAAAATCTGAAATTAAATATTGCGTTCAACTTAGATACATAGGCACGTTCTGCTTATATTTTTCTATGTAAGACCTCAATATAGTTATTCAATTTCCTATATAAAAGCCTTGTAGTCATTTTAAATTTCTAGTTGTTGTTTTGTGCACAATATATAATTTACTATGCCAACTGTTTTATAATTTACATATTAAAGACTTTTCCTAGTTTTTCCATTTATTTTCCGACTATTGAGCTTTCTAACTTATTGATTCAGTCTATTTTCCGATCGTTTTGCGACTGCGCTTGAACACCGGAAAAATCGATGTATTAGCTGTAATTTTTATCTGGGATAAAATTTGGATATAAACTTTGTTTTTGCAGACACTTATAGCTCTATTACGAACACGAGAAAATATATATTTTTTAATACCTCTGTATGTACGTATTTTTCAACAATAATATTATCCGAAAAAAATTCTTTTATTTTCCTCGGATTATGTATGGTGTTTCATATTCTAAATTGTAATTTAAATATTTCATTATACGCAGAAAACTGCATATTTATAGAGCCGTTCCACAAATTTAAAAGAAGGTACCCCAAACCCTTTATTAGAATGCAAACGGATGTATATACATTTTTATATGTAAGTGTTACGTAATCATTACCCTTTTTCTTTGATTAACTAATTTATGACCCGCCAGATAAACAGTGGATTTCTCATCCAGTATATCTAGGATTAAATCCCGCCCGACCTTCATTAAAATGTAATACATTTTGAAGGAAAATTTGCGAATGTCCCAGTACAAAACGACTTTCTTGAAAGATTACGAAAGTCTGAGGAGTTTAAGACACAAAATCTTCAATTTGCCCACAAAAACGTAATACTAGGTAGAGCCAAGATCTCGAGAAGAGAGCTTGAAACCTCAATAAAACCGAGGCACTGAAACCCTGGAAGATATTGTGTAATTTCTACGTTTTAATATTCCAACATATCGACTTGATGTATTATTGACGAGTTTTTAATGTAGAAATTCACACTATTCGTGAACGAGGGGTAGTCCCTAGTCCCGAGTCCCTTTGCTCCTTTCATGAGCACAGTTGGCTTTCTTCAGCTTTCCTTAGCAGCATTCCATTCCATTGCTCCTTTTCCCTCCCACTGGCATCCATTTCTTATTTTTACGATTACAGCAGACATTTGCTTCTTTTATATTCCATCAGAGCTCATCAGACCAAGTGTGAGAGTTTCACACGCTTGCTTATTTCAATATAAAAAAGTGAAAAGTACCCAACCCTCAGCGACGGGGAGTCGCGTAGGTCGCAGACGATGACGCCCGTATTTTTTGCAAAAATGAGAAGAAAAAAGCCAAATTCAGCGCAGAGAAAATTTTCCCAAATTTTAAGTATAGCGACAATTAAATAAATGAATACTTTCCAGTGTTTTCTGCCATGTTTAATTTTCTATTTTGGTCCTCGTAGCTTCTAAATTACGTGGGAGAATACAGAGTTTTATAGACTGGGTTCTCAAGAGAAGTGAGTATGCAAAAATTGAGGAATGAGTTCTTACAATAGATACGAAGTCATATTAATCATCTTTTGCGTGCAAATTACTATAAAAAATTCTTTAGTCAGCTTTTGCATGCAAAGTATTATAAAAAATTCTACAGTAGTACTTCTATGGAGTTGAAATGTCAATATTACTCTTAAAAAAAAAATTAAATGCCTTTTTTTTCTAAATCGGGCACATAACTAGTATAAAAATGTAACTCCACATCGAATTAGAAATTAATGATTTTCGGATTTAATTCTTCACTTATGAGCCAAAAGATTTCCTTTTCAACAAATTTTAAGATTTTTTTATGTCACAGGGAAGTGCTTCGTAAGTTGTTTTGTTCATTTGGTTAGTGAGACTATTATTATAGTATGGAAATATGCTTTGAAAAGTCGTAGCTATCTCTTCATTGTATTGAATTTGAAATTTAAATTTTGCAGCAGTATGAGACTATATGGAGACACTTTGTGGAAGCCTTATTCACCCAAAGGGAGTTAGAATGTAAAAACCATGAGACTATAAACAGTATAAATTTCAATTTGCTACCTCAAATGGATTTTGAGAAGAAGAGTATTGACACAAGGACTGAAAATTGGATAATAAAGTGATCCTATAAGAGTTGCGTTTTTCCATTATAATGCTAGAAACCCTAAAAATGATGTTTCAGTATAATACGCCAACAATACAAATATTTGTAAAAATTGTAACTATAAGTTATCTTGCTGCGTTGCACGCATCTGTACACTAAGAGTCAATTTCAGCTCGAGACCTCCTAAGGTTACTGCTTAGAATTCTCCAGGAGGATATAATTTTTAAGTCTTTTGAAAACATGGAGAGTTATTAAAAATTCATACAAAGCAAAACTACCTATCTTTACATTTTACTTTTAAAAATATAAATTAACAGATTAAAAACAGGCTGTCCGGATTCTATGTAAAAAACGCTATGCTTATCGATTTCTTAGGGTGTCTTGAGCAAACATTTATTCTTGATTCCCTTTCTTAAAATCACTCCTCGGCTACAAAATCGACGTCAATGTCCTTTGGGAAGTGCTGTGCCGCGCGCACTCATGTCCTTAAAAATAGAGATTTTTTAATATTATCAAAAATATTTTTACGACGATTGTTTTTTTTGAAACTTGAATCCATATAACTTTTACATTTAAATGAGTTTCTATTCTATATCTTGCAATTTCCTTACAATGATCTATAAGGGCTTGAAAAAATGAAAAAAACAATTTGTAGAGTGTCACGTATGCTGATCAGTCAGCAGACTTCATTTTTCATATTTAAAAACCTAAATACTTTCAGCACCTGCAATATTATATGTGTTATTTTCATAAATATTTGAGCTATCACCGAAAGAGAGTTAAGTTCTTTAAGACATCTCCACACATGATGCCAAAGGCTCCACTCTAAGACCAATAACCTGTTAACCATACCAAATGTACTCGTCTCGCATTAACTATTCGTAATTGCCCAACATTGCACAGCACACACAATTCATTTGGGGCATTAAAACACCATTTTCCCACCATGGAGGGGCTCACTTTCGCCAACTGAATGACTCTACGAGTGAACACTCTTAATTAAGTAATAATGGTCGTTTCATAATAATAATTAACTTTTGGTTCATTACCAAAAGCTGCTTTTCTTGTAAACGAAAATTGACTCTCGTTAGCTATCAACAGGAAGCCGCTTTGTTAATGACCGCTCTGAAAACCAGAGAAAATAATTTGGAAAACAGCGGGTATGTCGAATGAATATTAATATAAGTTCAGAAAATCGGAAAATTATTAGGTACTTTCTTATATTGTAAGGATATACGAAAAACATCCAAAATAATGCACACAGCATTACTTTTGAATACTACAAGTTTATTATTTTGAGGGTTTCATTTCGTCATTCAAAGGAAAGGGGTTTTTTTGAAAAGAAAGGGTTTAGACTATGGCGACCAAGGACTACTCTTTGCATGAATTAAATATTTACTGTGGATTTAAAAGTTACATTATTTAATTTTAAAAAGAACTTTTTTTGAGTATTTGGAATTTTCACTAAAATTTAAAATAAAGCCTTAGGGGATTTATTTTCACCCTTAAATTTTTCTCATTAGAATGCAGTAAATCTTGATAGTTGGCTTTCTAGATAATGGATATTTAATCAAATAAAAAGCAGATTACATTACTATGCATAATTCTATTGTAATTAAATATAATTTCTTGCGTATTGGAGTTCAATGATTTTCGGGAAATATAAGAAGACAGAGTTTTTGACATTTTTACAAGCAAAGTTCATCTAAAATTTATTCAAATAACACTCACACTCCGCGAAATATATAAGGCCACCACTATTCTTTTTAGCAACAACAAAAAGTCAAATCATTAACAATTTTTCAAACTTAATTTTGTTATTTTAATATTTCACAATGTTTTTAAAATCAGCAATATTCTTTGAAATGATATAAAAACACAATTTAAAATCAATATGGTAGTAGTTATAAAGCCATTATATTAATATTATTAATATTTTGTGTTGAGTATGGCTGTGTATGTTTTAACATTTTAGTAGGATGTAATTATTGATTAATTCTTCTAATCGTTTTTGCATCAAATTGACTAGGCTTTGGATGGGCTTAGGCTCAATTTTCTTCTTCTTCTAACTCTTTTATAATGCCATCTGAGAAGAAAAATGTTAATTGATAAAAATTACCAAAAATTCTTGATAGGATTAATATCCAAATTCAATTTTTGGGACGAGGGACGTAAGTCGGTAGTGTTCACTGATGAAAAACAATCTAATTTCGATAGTTTCGATACCCCACATAAATACTGGATGGATAAATCTTCTAAAAGAGGAAAAGGAAATTACAGAAATTTTGGAGCATGATCTCAATTGGTTTGAACAAGAATGGTGTATATGTAGTGGTACTACGCAAATGTACTTCTTTTCTATTCAAATGGACTCGCAATACTACATTTACTTATTAGATTATGTCCTTATTGAAGGCGCGAAGATAATTTTTAATTCATTTGCACAATAGTCTTGTGACTTTGTTGTAAAAATTTGTAAACATTTTAAGTTCAAAATGTTTTAACTGAATTTCTGTATTAAATTTAATACGAGCACTGAAAATAAGGAAAATTTTTCTCTATTTCCATTTGTCTTTTTTATAAGAAAAATGTGTGCTTGTCTCTATCGATTAGTGGAAAAATTCAGTAATTTCAAAGATGCTTAAAGCATGTTGTAGAATGAAAATGTCAGAATGCGCTTAAATTAAGGTATTTATAAACTAGTTGCAACGAATTTTTGTTTTTGCAGAAAATCACTACGGAAACATGTCAATTTCCGAAATTTTGGAGTGAACTATTTCGGGAACTCAAGTGGAGACAAATTTGATTTTGCATATTCAACAAAATTGTATATACTTTTTCGAAGTTTTATCAAAATCCGTGAAGAGACCTCAAACTTAGGTAATCTCTTCCAAATTTGGTTAGTTGGTTTACATGCTCAACTTTTAGTGGGTAGGTACTTTTTAGCTTTAGATATTTCAACTTTAAAACGTGTTTCTTACTAGTCCACCAGTTTTTATCTTCTCTAAGCTATTCAAGTACATAAATACATATATATGTATGCCACATATATGCATACTTCTTGACCCCACTAGTTTTGTAGAATTTTTTAAAAAAATAGTGCAGTACTTACTACTATTCTTTAACTTTTCCTGCTTATGCATGTGCACATACCTAGGTAAATGTAAGGAAAATAAGTGTTCTCTAATTAATGTGGGAGTCGTAACAATTATGGGGAATGAAAAATATGGTTACTCATTATAGAATTTACAGAGCCAATAATTCCAGAAGTGTCTCAGCAAGCAAACATTTCCTGTAGCCCTGACCCAAATTCTCGACAATTTGAGGTGTAGGTGAGGCAAACTAATTGCGAAAGAGAGCCCTCATTTAAAAAATGGCCCTGCATTACTTTGAAGCAGTCCATTACCCTTCTCGAATCCTTCCGCCTCAAAAATGAGGAGCCAACAACGAGTGGCTTCAGGAAAAATAAGCCCGTAAAAATCTCGCGACCGGCTGTCCATTGCAGTCCTAATTAAAATTCATTAGCGAGCGCGAAACTTTCTGCGGTGGCGAATTGTTGGCTGAGGATGAAGGCAACAAAAATAATCGCCGGTCGAGTTTTCGTGGTCGCGAAGGTGCCTTTGGTCTGCCGCCACTCTATCAACTCAAGTCCTGTCGATGTTGAGGAAGGTTCAAAATTTTCTGGCCTCAACCCGACGCGTTGCGAGGAATTGAGGTGTGCATTGAATTGACTTCCTAATCACATTCCAGGAAAATCCCGCGATTAGCATGAGTTTCGTCCTGCGTGGGTCTAAAGGACTCGCGGACAACCGACCGACGCGACGGGTCGTACCGTGTCGCTGTCCTTCGCGTGCCTTGTAAATTGCGGGGTAATTTGCACCGATTCAGCTGGGGTGAAAGTCAGGAGCATTTGGAGCAAAAAGGGTGAAAAGCTCTTTACAGGGGTTTAGTTCTATCGAAGGGGCAGGGCTGATGTTAGCAAAGGGTGAAAATGTCTGCAGAAAAGGGGTTGCCTCAGAAAAAATTTATAAATTATTCAAAATATTAGGAACGGATCACTTTCGACGGACAACCTTGATGAATGAAATGAAAACGTAATGAATTAGTCTGGTCTTTAATTTAGAGTTTTAAATTCGAGATGTTATGAGTTCAAAAAGGTATAATATAACAAGTGTAGTAAAAGTTTATAACTATTTTAATTGCTTCTATGACCTTTCTGAGTCAGAGCATTCGAAGAACATATATAAAACTTTTTCTTTAAAAAATAGTTTGAATCATTCTCAACAAAATACTCTACCTTCCAGTAAAAATTCCATTAGTTGTTACCGAGATTACCATGGGCCAACAGACAGACAAAAATTTTAAAAAATGTTGCTTGTGTTTTAAGAATATATCTAATGCATGCAAACTTTAATCCGAAAAAAGTCCTTCCATCCAAAGACAGTTCTAGTTGTTTTCGATTCTGCATATTAGAAGGCTCATACCAATTTAATATAAATTTTTCTTTTTAAATTATGTTAAGATTTTACAGAAAATTTCGTGAAATTTATGTTTGGATACTTTGTGTGTAATGAAAATAACTTTATAACATCAAAATACAAATAGCGTGGAAATTTGAGCACAATCGGTTCAGTCGTTGTTAAGTCATACGTAAACCGTTCTAAATTGTGTATTACATTTAAATCCGCATACTATTATATGCAATGAAAACTAGACACGTTTAAAATTAGAAACTTTGCTGAACTTTTTATGTAGAAAGCCCGAAATAAAATTTTTATAAAACACATTAGGAATGTTTTCCCTTTAAATAATAAAAGCAAAAACTATGTAATAAAAAAATCTTCAAGTGATTGTAATGAGTCGCTGTTATATGTATGTATTATTTTTTGGAACCTTTTGAAATTCTTTTTATTGATTTTGTTAAATGAGGTGTATGGTAATTCAATTCTAATACCTATCTACTTTATACATGTGCATAATTATTATAAATATGTAAATAAAATTGATTGCTTGTTTGTGACTTAATATATTACATATTATAACTTATATGAATGTTTAAACAACGTTCAATTGCAGGCGTCAAAGTGGTGGGAGCAATATTGGGATTAGAAATTTTTGAGATTCAATGAATGTATATAAAATCTAGTAACAAGGGATACTATTAATTTCAAATCTACTGTCAAAATTTGGAAATTTAAGGTAACGAACTCAATATGGCGGTCATGTTTTGGATTTCAACGAATTTAAATGAATTTTAGTATTAACGATACATGATACATGGACTTATGCAGATACGTAAAAGATTTTTATTTGTTTTTATGTTTGTTTATGTGCTTTTGTTTTATGGGTATAAAATATACCGTTCTAAAATAGTGGCCAACAACTGTTAATTTCAAACGATTGCCGTGCAAATTAGTATTAAGGCGATAACATTTTCGACGATATGACTTTAAAGTAGGTAATATTCAGATAAAACGCATATTAAAATCGTTGGTTAAACACCCAATAACTTCTTAAAGTAGATAATAATAATAATAATAATAATAATAATAATAATATTTCGCTACGCAGTGTCGAAATTTTTATTTAAATGTGTACATACATCCCTCAAAACAGGGTCGCACTGGTGTGCTTCATTAGGGTGGAAAAAGCACCAGCCAGCCCTGCTTGTAGGGGAAAAGAGCTTTTGTGGGCGCCAACGACTCCAGGGTGCGATATCTCCCCTTTTATTCCTTCTTTATTTTAATCCCCGTCCGTCCCCTGCTTAACCGGTTGAACCGGAACGAGGGGAGGTGATTTTCGGTCGAGCGAATGGCCATCGTCTCAAAGATTGGCAGCCACTGGATTTCTTCACCAGCGGTTCTGGTGGCGGCGGACGTTTCGCCTGCTGGTTCCCAGTTTCAGTCTCCCGGAGACATTCCGCACGGCAAGTTGTGTAAGTTCCCACAGGAGAGACGATTCGAATTTTGGTACTGGATTGCGATTATTATCGGAAGTGTGAGGACGTGTGCCGCTGCTCGTAATTTTTCTGTTTTATTTTTGCTTTTATTCAAGGAATGTGTGCCACATCCTACAGGAACCCCTGATGTTGGATGGCCATGGTGGTTGGTTGGTTCCTTCTTCTTCTTTGTCGTCGTCGCACTAGAGCGCTACTGTGTTGCGATATGTGTGGCCCGCTGTGGCTTGTACAATTTTTTTCATGAAAAAATTTTCAGTGTTAGCCCAGTCCCGCACTGTCGTGGTACTTGAGTGAGGCGGTGTAGCGGGGTTTATTTTCCGTTAGTTTCTGGGAACACCACAGGATCTTCTCCTCCGTATCCTGGTCCGGGAATCAGGTGGAGGTGTGCGAGGTGTAACGATTGGTTTTCAGTTTTTTTTATTTGGGATAATCGGCTGTTGTTGCCGGTGTGTTGCGTGTTGCAAATCTTTTCGAAGTCCTTAGACACGCCAGATACAAGAAAGTGAAACCCCGTGTGGTGGAAAAGTGCGAAAATTGTGCTGTAGTTACGCGGCCTTGTGTTGTACTTGCAGCAGTTCACTACTAGACGAGGTGGATATTTTTAAAGTGGAATAGTGCGGTAGAGTTGGATAGTGGTTTTTAAGTATAAATAACGAAATCCACCACACGCTGCTGTGACCGTGTGGTGAGGATCAATTGTAGATGAATAGAAGTGGTGGGGGTGAGGTGCGATCAACTGATTGTGTGATTGATTGCCCGTGAATAATTTTCACCACGATTGGCAGCAGGCGGTGCACCTGGTGAAAAAAGGATTGCTTTCATTTGGAGGCCCTTCGTTCGGGGGAGTTCTCCGGATTACACCAAGGTGCCATGCTCGGGGCCCTGATGAATTTTGGATAACCAGCAGGGGCTCTTCTGCGTAGGTATGGATCTTTTCATTTAGAATCTTATCGTCTTATCGAAAACGATGGAATCACGTTCCTCGTCCCGGGCCGGGTCCTGGCAATTTTTATCATGATGTGATTCGTGCAGCATCGTTATTACACCGCAAGGGCGTGACATTAGGGCTATCTGGAGACCCGTTCTCGGCACCTGGAAACAAGAGATATTCCTGATTTAATGAGGTTAAAGGTGTTCTCCTGCGGCTCTCCTGGCGATAACCCTCCGAGCCTATTGACACGCTATGGTCAAGGGCGGCCGCCGGGATCGCAGCGCATTTACAAGCGTATCGTAAAAGTTGATGATATGATTACATCGGTGCCAGGGCGGATTTTCAAAGGTCAATTATTTTTCCGGGGACGCGGGGGGCCGAAATTGGGAGGAAACCCACGATAAATTTTTATTTGATATTGTAATGGAATCGAATGGAGTGCTGCGGTGGAGCCCATCATCGGCCCCAAAGTGTGATATTCTTTTCCCCTGCTCCTTCGGGACCAGGCGGCCGGCTGGTTGTGGTATTTTTGTGAAGTGGTTCTTTTATGGACTCTGATTCCCCGATTCGGTAGAAAATGAGGGTAAACACGTTTTGGGGCGCATATTTTCACCATAAATTTTTATGGGGCCCTTTAAGATGTTAATTTACCATTATTTTGGTAATTTTATGTTTTAATTAAGAGCCCTCGCTCTGGATCATCTTCATCATAATGTGCGCTGCTGAGGTTTTCGAATCTGTTTCGAATACATTTTTTATTGGGACTGGGACTCAAAACTTTGTGGCTTTTGAATATAAGGTATTTTTCGGACCCGGGACTTTTAATATTTTAGGGTTGTTTTATTATGCATCAAACAATTTTTTACACTTTTCGGAACCATTTTTAGGAAAGAAATTTCGGCTCATCGTTGTAGAAGGGTATACTTAATATTGTTTATTTATTAGGGTGTTTAAACTTTTTATTACTAGTTTCTTGAATTTTTCCATATAAACATATATAATATGTCAAAGTCCTTGGCTACATTTCATTTGAAACTTTACTTGGACTGCTTGTAGAAACGTTTTGTTATAAGATGCAGGGGTTTTTTTTTTAAAATTATTAATATAGTTTTAGCTCAGACAGTCAACTTTTCGATATTTTGAAGTAGCGATTTACATTCTTCAGTTTTAAAATAACAGCCATCAAATTTTGCGTCAAGAATTTAATCCAAAAATTTGTTCGATTTGAAATTTGAAGTTCGAATAAATAAAACCAATTTGATATGCTTCTCGCAATTTTTAAAATATTTTTGTGGGAGACGACTTATAATATTTAATTCAAAGAAAAATTTCCTAACTAATCTGATCCGGATCCGATTGTGAAAAAAACGCAGCTATTCCTAATGTTATACGTCATCTTCGATCAGAGTCTTATCTTATACAAACATTGTGCTATATGTACATATTTATATACAAGACAAAATTATCTAGGTTACTGCTTTTAATTACTATGTTTAAGCAGCACAAAATTAATAAACGAAATATTGTTTAAACCTTAATTAAAGTGTGAATTTGGTGTAGCACAACATGCTTTATATGTATAACTCCAAAAATTCTGCAAATTATGATTGAATGTCAAGCAATGTCAAATCTGTGTATACGTTAAACCGAAGGAAGACTTAAACAATTAAAAAATATGGTCTTATTATATTTTTGAATTTGCCTTGAAACCTTGTTGTTTGTCTATGAACACGCGTATATATATTAATGTGAAATCAACCAATTTGGTAATACGAATTAAATAAAAGATAATAGAAAAGTAGTTCAAACTGATTCACATCCTAAAAATTACAAATTTGTTTGCACTTCTTTCAATTGGTTCAGACTTCTGACACAGAAAACAAAATTAAAAAATAAATAAAATGATATAAAATTTTAACTATATATTTGAAATTTTTGATTTTTACTATTAATAAAATAAAATCGTATATTGGTAATATTACATTTTAGTACCGCATTAACAAATTTCTGCCAAAAATATCAGAACGTATTAAAAACTAAATTTTTTCAGAACTTCCAAATTAATTCGGTGAGAAAGAGTGAATAAAATACATTTATTTTGTATAAAGATCAAAATAATAATTCAAAAGATATCCGTGCTGAGACACGATAAGACCGATAATCATTTGACTTAAATGTATTGAAAATTAATTATGTATGGTTCTCTTGACCTAGGACAAAAAATAATCAGCGACGTACGGGTCAGCTCTTCGTTCGAAGATTGGAGGACCTTGGAAGGCAAAAACTAAAAAGTTATTTGTAATTAGTTTTTCTTAAACAAACTTTAATATCTTCAATATAAACAAGGAACTAAGCAATCAACAAAAGTGACTCTCCGAAGATCATAAAGTGATAATGCACATATCATTCTATCGCTGAAAATGTATTAACTATAAGACTATGTCAATTGCATTTTATCTACAAAGCATAGGAAAATAAAATGAGTATGTTTAACGTACTTAACCCTACAAAAGTCATGTTAAATATGATCAAATTATTAGTATCGATCCTTAGTGGCAAAAACAACGATATTTGCAATAAAGGCCCTACATGTTAGGTCTTTACTGAATTTCACTGAAAACGATTCAATAGTTTCAGTGTGAAAGATTAAGAAACTGATAAATAAACACAGGTTCAGATTTATTTAAAAAAAAAATAAAATCTTTCATCATTACCTATGTAAGGCCATACAAATGTACATGTGTTTTCCTTTACTCAGCATTTGCTCACCATTACTCGCTATTATCAGTAATGTCGAATAATAGTGAGTAATAAAGTGCAATTAAAAAACATTTTTATAACTTCAAAGGAAATAAAATTTTTTCCGTCAGAGAACAAGCAACATTTTGTATAACCTCATTTGTTGAAGTCCATTTCAACAGAATAATGTAATTGTGAAATTATAATAACTGAATACCTTAATATAAATAAATACAGATATATAGATAAAATTACTTCATCAAAATTAAAATATTTTATTATCTTTAGTAGTAAAAACTGAAAAACATCACAAAACATCAATTTAATTCTCCTCTCTCTGCAAACGGAGTCCTTCTGGGGCTTCAACAGGAAGTGCGAGTGGACTGTTTTAAGGCAACAAGGGCGCCTCTGGCGGAAGAGCCTTCCTTCTGCTGAAGAAAATTGTTTTTAATTATCGGCTTGTGATTTTAACTAGCTTTTACCAATGTAATGTCGTTCCGGTATATAAGGTTGTATAAGTTTTTGCAATCGAAACGTTGCGTTCTTAGTGAATGCCCCAAATAAGATGCACTTTTACCAAAATTGCCTTATAATTACAGGATCAATTGCGAAATGCGCTCTCACCTTGCTATTTACAATTTAAGTTTATTTTTATTTCAACCCCCAATCCTCTCTCGGAAGAAACTATAGTCTATGCAGCAGCTATTCTTTGGAGCGATGTTACCGTAGTCTCTGGCAATAATTCTGAAAAGCTGATTACAATCTTCCCTTTTGAGCATAAGAGGATTAGCTTGGATATGAGGTTGTTTGCTCGCCAACGAATTATCCCACATCAGCGGGAATAACTATCATGAACTAAAGGCTGTACATCTTTTGCGTCAGCCATACCTGAATACTTGCTTCCGAAATACTACAACCATGCAGTGCGCCACTGCCAGTATAAACCAATGGCCGGCACATGGATTGAATTTCTGCTACCAAATCGAGTGAAAGTAAAGGCGAATTTTCAAATGTGAAAATTTTGAAGTATATCTGCAAAAAAAAGGTATTTTCATGAAAATTCATATTTTCCGAAAGCATTCTAACAAAAGTGATACCTAAATTTAAAACATCATTCGCCAACTGTTCCGATGGTATATCCCATTTATCAAAATATATAAATTTATATAAAAACCACTAATTTCACAAAATTCGCTTAAAATTAGCACAAAACTCCTTATTCATCCAAATAGTTGAACCGTGTACGAACAAATGAATTTTCCAAATGCTTGGCCTACTTACTATTCAAATAAAAATTGAAGCCTGCTGTGTGAAATGTTTTAAATACTTTTGCAATAGTCCTACTCTGTTATCTAAGTTGTACACAGTTAATTTTCATTTGATACTTATTTAACTATATATGTAAGTGAAACATAAAACGCGAATTTTCCGTTTAAAGTTAGTATTTTCTTTTATTTAATTCAAGTTATAGCGCAAATTAAAGAAGAAAAAATTAAAATAGTGATCTTAAATCCCAATACATACATATACCTTCAGTTCGGAAATTATTATAATTAATTCCTTAAATTTTAAATTATCTTACGAAGTATTGATCATATAATGTACATACATATGTAACTATATCCATTTTTTGTTTATTCCGGTCTAATTGAAGTTAGGTTACTTTAAAGTATTTAAAGTTTGGTATCCAAAATATTAATAAGCTATTTATAAAAGTTTAATTTTACATTTGCGTAATAATGATTGTTTTTTAATTAATTTATCATAATCGCGTTTAGGTCCATTTGTTTGTTATTAACTTTATTATTCATAATGTAAAAAATTATATCTGCTTAACCTACAATGTTCATACTAAATATCTAGGATTATAAAGAATAAAGAGGAAAGACCATGGGATGTGAAAATTGTTTATCTTATTAAAAGATTTTATCCTCTAATGCGGATTTTATTATTTAATTGAAGCCAACTACATACATATACATATATAAATATCTATATATTTTAATAAGAGTATAAAGGTTTGTACAGAAATTTGTTTATGGGAATTGAAATTGTATTTACCGAGAAAATTGTATTTAAATTTGTGGAATGAGCTTCCGCTTGCATTTAATTACATTAAACATAGAAATGTTGAATGTCGTTTTTCTTAGGATTTGTATTAAATTTTTTGAATTGTTTTTGAAATCTAAGCTTGACAAAATGCATTATGTATTTCTATTTAAGAGGTAAATTACACTTCGATAATAAATTTTTGAAGATAGTATTTGATTTTACTTATTTATTCTATTGCATATTTGAAATTAAGAACTATTTATTGTTTTAGCATAATAGAAACAATCTATTAATTACTGACTATTCGAATTTAAAATAACTTTGTAAGATAAGATTTTGATACCTACTTAAAATGTATGATTCGAGGTAACGGCTCGAAACTGGTTCTCAAATTTGCAATAAAATTAAAATTGCCATGTGAAATCTACGGACTTAAATCCAATCGGGCTGTTGCAAAACAGAAAGTTAGAAGATATAGAAAATTTAGAAATATTGATTAAGCTTACTAGTTCAAAATAATATTTTTTTAAACTTGCTTTTACAATTTATGAAGAAATACTTATGAACATTTTTAGAAGGTTTGTTGTTTTGAATTTCGAAACTTTTAAAGGAATAAAATATAAGTGCTCTATTGAAATTATTTTTGATCTTCTATCTGTATGTAAGTATAC
This sequence comes from Tolmerus cingulatus, assembly GCA_959613345.1. NCBI lineage: Eukaryota > Metazoa > Arthropoda > Insecta > Diptera > Asilidae > Tolmerus > Tolmerus cingulatus. The sequence continues at coordinate 22,262,644 of OY390707.1, read as the reverse complement.
AGTTCATTTCGAACTATTCATTTGTGGTTTTGGGATGAAATGAAGTTTTGAATATATCTTTATATAGTTTGTTTCTTAGGAAATCTAGAAAAACAACATTTAAGAAGGTTTATCTGTGCTCTTTGATTAAAATATTGAAGCCATAATTCAGCAAATTGAAAAGAGGCGGCTTACTATTCATAATGTTTGCATATTAAATAGACAACTTGATTTGAATTAAATTAATTTGGAGGGACAGGCTTCCCTTCAGATACTTTTTGTTGCCACAGAGTCCGCAAAGAGACGACATCAAAGTACATCGAGGCAAGTCCTAGTCAAGTATGTCGGTCGTTGCGTTGGGTTGTCGCCATCGTCGGGATGCTTGAAGTACACAAGCTTAAGATACTTTCCAAAATTCCTGGATTCTTATCCAAACTACTTTCTCCCTTAAGTTGGGGGAAAGATGGCATTTCCTGTTGAAAAGTTGGAGCAACGCCACCCTTTCTGTTTGTACTTCAAAGTAAATATTGCAAGGACCAGGGCTTCATTGTGTTGACCTCCTTTGCTCCCGGTTACCGTAAATTTTTTATAAGTTTATTTATTTTTATTTTTTTCGGAGAAAAAATAATATTTGAGCCGCTTCAAATTGGCAATTAACTTTAGGGTCTATGACCCAAAAGGATGTTGAATTGGATGTACCCTTTTCCTGATTCGTTATTAAGTCGTACCATGTTTTTATTGACCCAACATCCAAGAACGATTCGGACAAGTACAATCGCTGACTATATATTGTATTTTGACTTTGAGCCAATCACCCCCCGGCAGTATTCTACCCGCTAAAGTCAGTGGTTACGTAGCTCATGAAAATCCAAGAAAAGCCAGAACCTGACATTACACCATCTTATCCTGTCTAGTGCTCTAATTAAAAGTCCCAGTAACTTCCCATAAATCACTTCGCTTTCATAATTCCAGCTCAGCAAATAGGCTTCTGCTCCTTTGCGGGAATCATATAACTTGCCTGCCATAGCTGCAAATGACGAGTTAGCTCCTATCTTCGAATAGCCCATGTATGTCAGGAGGGTTGTTCCCGCGCATAAATTATAAAATCATCTTATCCTGCCGGTGTGTCTCACAAAATGCCATTTCGACATAAGTACCTATTTTAATGGAAAGGAACCTATGTGATTGTTAGCAAAATTTAATGTCAACATTAAGTTTTAACTGAGGGCTACAGTAACAAGCCCGTTTATAAGTCTATATATAATACGTGTAAGTGTTTGTGTAACTGCTCCTGTTCGTAGGATTATTGTTTATTTTTCGACTTTAGCTGAATAAATATTCGCGGGCATAAATTGAGGTAAAGACAACATTTATTTTTAGCAATGCAGCAATTAACATGACTTCGTCGTTTCCATAATATTTATGGGCTATAAAAAATTCACACGGCGTATTTACAGCCACAGTGGTGGAGTAAATTAAAAATTGTATAGGTTATAAAATGAATGCAAAAGCTATTTGTTTTATTTCATAATAATAGCGAGTGGAGAGGCAATAATGTACAATTTTTATTCAAACTAGTCAGTTGCTCTAGAATTTTAATCCTTATCATACATACATACATACATACATATATCACATCATTTTGCGTAAATCATTTCGAAAAAAGACGGACAGTAGACGCTTTAATCGAAAGTGGGACAACAAAGTTACTCTAATAGTTTTCAATTTAACCCCAAAAATTATAAACGCACCAGTAGTTGATCAACTAAAGTGGCTTTGATCTTGTGAATTGAAATCAGAATGGAAATATGCAAATTTCAATATATATAAATATATGCGAATATGTAATGTAAATTCAGAATTAAATAATTTAAAAAATGTTTAATGGTTTTTAATATTCACTGATAATTGTTGTTTAGATAAAAACACATTAACGCTCAATAAAATATCACCAGCACAAATAATTAGCGACATTCGTATCATGTAAATGAAACATGCTGTATTTTTTAAAAATGATAAGTAGAAATTTTTCATGAGCATAACTAATCAGAGACAAAAAAGGGAAGAAAATAATAAATGTTGTATATTCACTTTTTTTTTTTGTTAAACAATTATTTTTCATTATAAGCCCAAAAGCAATTTGATTCATGAATGTTGTCTCGCTAACTTTATGTACATTGAATATATACTATATTATATACTTTATGAAAACCGCCTCTAACTATTTTGATGAAACCTTGCATTCGATGTTCTTTGAATTTTGACAACTTTTACAAAATAGGGATTTTGAGAGACGAGAAATCCATCTAGCTTAATCTCATTTCCAGATAAATTCGAAATTCAATATGAGGAAAATTCGAAATTCGAGATCTTATATTATATGTATGTATATCGTATATACTTCAATCTATTTTCATGATAAATGGTACTTGGAGGCTTTTAAGGTTTCTGATATATGTATGTAGTAATGTTTATATGTACATTCTTCATTTAGCTCTTCCGAATATATCTCGACAATTTAGGCACGGCATATGAATTAAATGAACAGGTGAACGGTGAAATTCTCCTGAAGAGAAAGAAGAAAGAATTTCGTGGAATGAAATTTGTTCCAGAGACCAATTATAAGAATATTAAATTAAAAAATAAATGGGACGACAGAGTATCAGATTTCCACAGCAGTAAAAATTCATGGAGTTTCTCGTCTAGGCATCCATAAGCCTCAGAAGTAATCAGCAAAGTGACCCCGATCCCAACTCAACAAATTAACTTTAATGAGATCATTCTTTGGAAATCACCACTATTATTGCGGTTGAATACGGGGACGTGTCCTGGAGGGCTTCAGCTCAACTCGGTTCGGCTGTTTTCGAAAACAGCAGGGACAGCAGCATCAGAAGGGTTTTAGACGTGATGAAATCGCCCAGGGGCTTAATTTCATTTTACACAAGACTTCATTTCTTTGGGTCACTCCTTTCAATTGGGGAGGGCCACCACCTATCCCAGTTTCGTCCACCCTTCCTCCGCTAGGATAGGCCGCTTTATTTGGTGTTTTCTTATCGCCCGGCATCAGTATGCAGGGTGGAAATGGAAGTGGCTAGGAGCAATTATGCAGGATTCAATAATGTTTGATTTTTATCAAAAAAAGAAAAAAAAGGACCTCCTTTCCCACTTTCTGGCCCTCTGTGTATAGGGGTTTGATTGAGGGCTATTTTCACGGGTGGCAGAGTTTCAACTCGAAATTGGTCCGGCTTTGTTGTGGTTTTTCTCGTATTTTTATTTTTAGGTCAGCTGCAAACCAATTTTTGAATTCAATGATTCCGTAAATTCAAGCTTTGGTTCGTTTTTTTTTTTATAAACTTTAAGAGATCGGCGCATTGAACTGGAAAGTTTTCTTTAAATTTTTTCTCGATATTTTTAATTTACAGGCTCCAGCTGTGCTTAATTAAAAGTGCCTGGACCAATGAACTTTACGCGGTAAACCGACGATTTTTTCTTCAAAAGCTTCCGATATTCCGGGAATTTTATTGATGAATAACCAATTTTAAAATAAGCTTCATCGCAAATTTAGCCTTGAAGAGTTTGGTTTGTTTTTGCGCTTTGATTTAGAATTTCAGGGATTGTAATGGGAATACCTATTTCTGGATGTATGTATTTTAAATCATAACGATTATTATTGTTTCCAAATTCTTTACCTAAAATCGACTGCAGGTATTGAAAAAATAAAGTTGATGAATTTTTTCACTTATGTATATTATCATTCACATATATTCTGTCATAAGAGTATCACTTTAAAGGGCAGCCTTTAACTGCTCAATAAGTTTTTACACCCAATTTGCTTTAGTGGTGTTGTGATTCCTGGTAAAGATTTTACATAATTTATATACTTTTATTTCATGCGAAATAGATGTGCTATTAGCGTTGTCAAGAAAAATATTATTTATGACATACTTTTAAATATTTATTTTCAGTCTGTTTTAAGCATATTGAATCATTTTAAATTTTTTGATTGTGCTTTAAAGGTGTTAAATTATTCTTAACCTTCTTTAAATGTGTAGACTAGTTTCTTATCTCCTTCTCCTTCAAACAAGATACTGGTGAGAAACTTAAAAATTACTTTCTTTTAACACGTAACTCAAGTTTTTACCAAAAAAAGTCTAGGTTTTTTAAGAAATCTCAAATGGCCGAACAACCAACTGTTTTATATATAACAACTTTACCTCCTGCAGACGACAGAATAGTAAGTTAAATGATTTGAAAAATTGTTTGATAAACATCGATAAAATCTTTTAAATTTGTTAATATATTTTCAGTCTATGTATGCATGTAGATAATAAATAAAATATCGATTCATTAATCCTGATGTTCTGTGTGCCATAAGATCTATAACATAACCCTACATTCAATATGACTGAAAATTAAAATTCAAAATAAGTATCTTATTGAGTTTCGTTGTTGATAAGCAAAAAATATATATAATTAGTATATATGTATTTTAAAAAAAAGTTATGTCTATCATTTTAAATGAAGTTTTTTAGTTGTAGGATAGTCTAATTTTAGTTTCAAAACTTTGTAAATTTCTACGAAAGTAAAATATTTGTTCACTTCAACTTTTAATAATGTCTAATTAAAAAGTAGAACAACCTCTCTGAAGGTTTGTTTTGTTAGTAAGTACCTTACTCTATAATTAGCTCCTTTCCGAGTCAAACATCTTTTAGTCAAGGTATCGACAAAAAATTTAAAAGCTCCCGAGTATCGATCCGACCGCAATTCCCTCTCAATTTCCCCGGTTACCATTGGGAGCTCCAATTTTTTGGATACTCTCCTTCAGTGCAGCGCATAGCGTTCTCTATGCAATGAATTTTTTTAATTAAGCTAAAAGCATACCCCTGGAGTTGAGCTGTTAAACTATGATCGTTATATGCGCCGCGTGCATCCTGACGTGCACTTAGGGCTCCTCTTTTTACCTTTGTTACCGCGCTGCTAATTGCTAGCGGAAGTATCTTCCCACCTGCGAGGCCGTAATCAATGCTCGCCTCCACCGATGGTGGTGAAAACGCTGAGAAATCCAAAAAAATGTAGAAGAGGTGAATCACACAAAAGGGTTACAATTTAGAGGAAATGCATTTTACGACTGTTTGTTGGAATTTCTCCCGGGGGGAATCAATTGAATATTTAAGGTGCCCAAATTACGTAATTGTGCCAGGACAAAAGGACACTTGCCGGCAGGTTTATTGGCGGACCCAATTGAAATCACCTTAAATAGCCGTGAATAAATAATGACGCGCCTTGTGAATGGGATCTCGTAACCAGATATCGGGAGCGAGGGGATGGTTTCCGATGATAAAGCGATTCCCCTTGTAGGGACATGCCCTTATCGTGGCCATCAATTTTTGTGCGGCCGTCCCTCTCAAATAACAAAACTAAATGACGGACAAATCACTGTTTGGGAAAGCCATAAAAAAAGTGACTGGACGCTGGCCACTCGTGGGCTCAAGGGACTTAGGGAGCCCGGGACTCCGGGACTCCGGGACTCCGGTACCCTGGGACAACTGACATACGGTCACTGTGGGGCGCCCGGCTTGACGGTTCTGGCAAATTACTTTTAAATACCAGCGTCTGACTGGTAGCGTGCCAGATAGAGGAGCCGGACATGATTGAAATGGCGAGATTTAAATGGCCCGTGCTATTGCCCCGGACACTTGTGGCCAGTTCATAGCTCGAGGCGGCGCGGCGGCGCTTTCAAGTTTTATTATATTCGTCCTGGAAAGGATTTCCAAATGGGACAGATTATGTGGATGGCTTTTTAAAGGGCTGCGGAAATTGAGGTTTTTTCAGATTCGTTATCAAGGGTTTGCATATTGTGGCCCGCAACCAGCTCGTGGTCGCCGCTCCGACAGACAATTTTGTGTATTTTCTCGTTAGCAACTCGGTGGCATGGGAATGTGGACAGCTGATGACCACTCGTTTGCAGATTTGGGGCATCATAGGTTTTCGTATTTTCACTGTGGCAGATCTTGTTATGAAGGTTGTAGCTACGTTTATCTATAAATGGCTTTTTGAACGACTTAATAACAATTTGGGATTGTACAGATAAGACTGACAAAGAAGTTTCGAGACTATAAAGTTTTGGAATGGTCCGTACTTTTCACGTCTTCATATGTAAAGGCAGAGTATAGAAAAGTCCTTTTAGCGGCTGTGAGAAGAAATTTTAATGGATACAAATTTGATTACAAATAGTTAGATAGTTAGAAATATGGCAGTTATATTTCTCAAAAAAAAAAATACAAAACATAACAAGGCACCTCTCCTTTTCTGTCTTTCCGGTGTTTTAATCAATCTTCTTCATTTACAGCTGAGATATTGAATTCATTGATGTATAAAAGTTTTGTTGAAATTTCTTAAAAACATGTACTGAAAAATGAAAATCCTTTTACCAATCCCCAGATTTGGAATATGACCTAGATATCGATACTTAATCTAGTATGTAGGCCCTATTTGATTGAAGTCGATTAAGAGGGCGGCTCATTGTAATTTTTAAAAAGGAATCGACGCTTAGTTTTACATATTGAACTAAATAACATTGGGCCTAACAATTTTTTTTACGGAAAGAAAAAGTAGTTGTTAGCAATAATATTTCAAAATTTTCAATCTCTTTATCTTTAAATTATGCAGTGCACAAAAAACTACATATGTTTTAAAATGGATTTAGGATCAGTAGGTAGACTGCATACTGCATTTAAGCCTGATGTTTAGTGAAGTTGATATTTTTTAACATAATAATTGCGAGGGAAGTTGCCACAACTACCATTCCTCCAAACTGCTTCCTAAAATTCATTCTACTTTTCAGTGGCACCTCATAACCCGACTAATAGGCAAGTTTAATATTTGAGCTAGTAAAGTAGGTATATGTAGCTTAGAATGCTTTTTTAATGTAAAGATTTATTTGTTTTATGCTGGAAATTTTACTTAACATCGCTTCAAAATCGCATTTAAATTTGATCTTTTTACTTTTTTTATATGTACATATAAGTAATAAAATTGAATTATATTTTATAAATATTTCATCAAATTTAAATTAAATGATTGTAAAAACTTTGTTTCATTATAATGTTATTAATTCGAATTTATTATGATATTTTACTTATATAAAACAGTAGGTTGATTTTGGATCCATTCGTACTACTAAATTGCCTGTTCACTCTCTGTAAAATAAAACGTAAAAAATATTTTACTGAATTCGTATTTAGTTTATTTTGCTAATTTATTGTAAAATAATAATTCATATCTATTTTTGCATATTGAAAAATAGTTACTTCACGAAACAAATTTTCCATAGTAAAACTCAGAACAGATTGTTTTCATTTAGTAGATTTGAATAATGTTTGTTCAGCTAATTTGAATAATGGGTTTTTTATCTAAATATTAATCGGTTTTTTCAAATTGAAAAAGATTTTCATGAATTTGATAACGATGGGCTCTAGAGGAATCTATTGTCAATCTTTTGTTGTGGAAAGTTATGCTAATTCCAGTATCATGAGGGTTTTAACAAATCGAAAGTAATTCTCAGAAGAAGAGTTGTTATACAGGTATATATTATATGCTTGAAATTTTTTGGTATTCTTCAGGGAAATTCGTAGTTTTTAGAGAGTTTTTTATTTTCTAGTTTAAAATATTAAAATTAATATAAAATATTTCCGAGAAATCAGTAACCCAAATATTGAAAGGATTTCATTTTTAAATAATTAAAATCGACTAGGTGTAGACCATCACCTTCATTTAGTTTTGATTAAATGTTTATTTTTTTCCTTTTTTTGTTGTACTACGAACTTTCGCAGGGAAAATCTCTTGAAATTTCGCTTTAAGGATCATCCTCTGAATTCCCGGTGAGACCTCTGACCCTACCTACTTCAAAATGTATTAACATAGCCCTGAATAAAAGATGTACCCACTTCCTTGAAATCCGGTCCCCGTTTGCGTGCTGACAGGATGACACCTGGCAAAAGCATGTAACAATTTTAAGGGCAACCTTTCTCTTTACAACGGCTGAATGTATCTCGAAGAGGGGTAGACCTTCGGTTACAACATTAATTAAAATCACCCGGAATCGCACCCAAATCAGGAAGTCACTTATCCTTGGGTCATTAATTTCTATCCGTCTGAAAATCGTAAGTGCACCCGAGGAGCCTAGGACACCCCAAAAATTCTCGTCGCTCCAAAACAATAAGGATCGCGGAAATTAGGCCTGAGCTATGTTTGCCCAGAGGAGGCCCGGTGGGGCTATAACGCAGGAAGCAAGGCGGATTAAAAGAACTAATCGCCTGAGCTCTAAATATAAATGAGAGGAATAGAAAGAAATCTAAATCCCTAAAATCAATAAGGGCGAGAGAAGGAACAGGATGTATGCCCGTCTTCGGATGTACATGTCCGGGAAGCAGAAGCAATCTCCCGGAGATGCTCAACCCGGTGAAGGCTATGAAAAATGCCACACCCGCCAACATGTTTCGGAAGAGGCTCTTAGAAATAATCACTCACTCCTAGACGCACCGAAAATTCCTTAATCCTCGCAAGGAGGTCGACCGTCATATAAGGGGCGGTGCGAGCGACATTTTAATCCATTAACCGTGAGTGCACGTATTAATATAAATGGCCCGTCAATTCGGCTGACAGGACCCTTTGACAGGCTTCGCACCTCATCCCCGTCCCGGGACACGTATGACTAACGTGACCATTTATTTTTCATCTGAAAGCGGGACTTGAAAGGTCTGGATAAATAGTATTATGCTTTATTAAGTTATAAGTATTACCTTGTGGAATGAAGATTTCTTGAGCACCTATCTATTAGTCAACTTTCATTCATGTATCCTTTGATCTTACATAAATAAACATAACTTTAAGCGACTTTTCTTTAGTAAATTACTGACTCTAGATCAGAATTGAAAATAAGCTTACCTTCAACTTACAAAAATAACATTCTGTCTTGTAACATATAATTTATAAGAGAAAAACAAGTTTAAAGTTTCAACATTTGTTCGAATTCAGATACGGACTCAGAAATACATTAGGATATTGATCATCAATTAAATTATGTTTTCAAGGCTTCGATGATTTTTAATAGGCTGGGTTAATAATGATGAAGTCTTTTCAATTGGATATAAATAGAGACTGGAACAAATACCAAATATGTTAAAAGTAAAACGGATATCAATGATAGTTGCTTTAGGATTTTACATATATGGTATGTATTATTTCTCAATATTTACCAGCCTGCATTATTTCAGTACATAAATATATATAATTTTCTAAGTCTTGCAAAGTCCTATAGAACCCTATAACAACACAAATATTGATGAAGGACAGGACTGATACATGCACAAAATATTGAAAGCCGGAAAATATGTTTCTCAATCAATTTACAAGAATTATATAAGGCAATATTAAAATGTGAAGAACAATTAATTTGTAGATAGTTATCTGTTTGCTATCTAATGATTCAACAGACAGGGTGATTTTTTTACTGTGTCAGCCAATAAAGGATGAGGCAATTTTATAATATTTAATGAATAAGTATTGTATGGCTTATCTGATTTTTGAAAAACTAGTCCTAATCTTGTGCTATCCTAGTTTTCCGATTATTCTAAATGTACCTAATGTAAATCCTTGCATCAGTAGGTACATTTGCAAAAATATAATATATACTTAATTTTAGAATTAACTAAGATAGAAATGATACAGTACTATCAACCTTAAAACCTAATGTAGGTAAGAACGGGTCATTTAAGTTCTTTGAACTTTACCTAAACGATAGTGGGACAAAGTGCCGAAAATCGCGACTATCTCATTGTAAATTTGACGTGCATACATTCCCAACTCCCGACATGTATGCCCGCAAAGACCTTGAAGGCCAAGACGACCGGGTCACATTTTCGCCCTCTCCACCCGCACAGCGCTTCCCGACCGGGTGAATAATTGGCCCGGGGGTAAGAAAACAAGGCATGGGAGCGGTGCCGGGTGGAGTCCCGGTCGCTCCAGATTTTGCCGCACTGATGTGATAGCATGCAAACTGGAAATAATGCCGCTTCCTGCCGGGGGCCGGGGATTCTGATCCTGCCATGTGTCGCTTGTGTGCCCTCGCACTCGTGTGGAAATGTGCTGTTGACCTAAACGGGGGAAATCACTCCTATTTATAGGGAAATTCCAGAAGTTGATTTGATTTTATATACTCACTGAACCCGATAATTTCTTGCTGTTTCTTTTTTGTACCGGAAACAAGTCGCGGCGCCCCCCGCCTACGCCCGCGGGGCTCAAGAAAAAGGACTGTTTTCTCTTTGATCGGGAAGAAGTGTTTTCCCAAGGAGCATCTACAAGGAGATGGATGTCAAGCTGATTTTGTAGTGAAATTTTCGCCTCGAAATTTATTTTTTTAGTGTAACTCTACACGAGTCCGCCCCTTAAATCCCTGCCACAGTATCCACGCCTGCCTTTTAGAGCCGCGGCAAAATGCACTGAGGAAATCGATTTAATCTGATTTTCAATTAAATGTGCCGTGAAGCCGCGCCGCTTTTAGCTCAAAAGGCGAATTAATTTTTATCCCTCCCTTTCCCGTCAAATCCACGGGACCCGCGGGAGCTCGGGGAGCCTCCAAAGTGCGGGATTCATTTTAATTCCTTTGAATGGCTGAGCCTTCCATGAATGCGCCGTACCAAGTGTGATCACCGGTGGTTTGCTTTAGGAACTTCATTAAAAATTCAGGGGGAAGTGAATTTATACCCATAACCCAGGGAAGAACCACTTAATCGATTTTGATATTGACGACGATTCGATGGCTTACATGATTTTTTGTGGAAGGGCCCCTAATTGTACTTTTGTGTGTAGCCCCTCCTTTATGGAGGTCCTTGAAAATGTGAATAGTTCTGAAATGGAGGCGGTTTGATAGAGCATTTGATTTGATATAGTATCTTATAAAAAGAAAAAAATTTGTCCTTGATTTATTGAATACTATTTGAATTATCGAATAGGAATGTGCAAGACATTTTGATATTTTTTTTAATGTAGTGAGATTTTTGACAAACATGCTTAAATCAATTTTGCCAAAAACTGTAGATTGCAAAGACTCCCTGATTGTAAACAAATTGGTTTGATTCAGGTTATTGAAATTTGTGAAACAACACGAATGTTGCAAATACATAAAATCGCTTTCATGGTCATCAGAATTGCTATAGCTATCATTTCCTACGATGCATGGTGTTTTAAAAATAATGATAAATATAACTATCTTCACTTTTGAATAAAATGTTTAATAACAATTGGTAGAATGTGAAAAGAAATTAAGCACTTGAATTGAGGACGAAGAAATACAGAGTAAATTCATCGGGCCATCAATAAAACGTTTTAAAATAACAATGATATAAATAAAAACATATATATGTTGTATATGTGCGAAAAATTTTGTAAAGTCAAATTGTGTTATCTCTGAAGAAAGGTTCATGCACGATCCAAAACGGCGAGCGGAAACGAACACAAACTAAAGATCAGTGTCTCTGTCAAAATTAAATAAGAAATCGACGTACATTTGTTGATAAATCGGAAAATTAAATGTAATATAGAAGCCGTTTGATTGAAATTGAATTAAGAAGACGACTGCAAATTTCTATATCGGCTGACCTTAAATTACTTTCGTAAAGTTCCATATGCCTTCCGCGTTTGATGCATCTATTAATTAAAAAGTGCAATGCAATCGAATCGTCATAAAACAGATTTAAGCATCCGGATGAATATTTGTAAGCTTATATTTGAATTCATTCTTATTTAGATGAAAATTCCTGAAAAATATTTATTATTAGAGAACCAATAAAAAGCAAATCAAGTATAAATCCAATTTATTATCTAGCCCCATATTGCTTAAAAAGGATGCAGTTAAGTATCAATAACCTTTTTCCGTGAGAACAACATTACGGAGCATTTATCTACAAAGTTTATCCTGCAGAAACACCAGTCAGTCATGGAAACAGGTAACCTTTATAGATATTTTTTCGACATATTCGGCAACTAAGACTCAGTCACTACACATTGATTATTCAGATCAAGATATGGATGAATGGAACTAGTATCTTTCAGAAAATATAAAAAATGAATAAATAAATGGGTCTCATATTATAATTACATATGAAGGATCAGTTTAAAAAATTAAATTTTCAATGCACAGGGCGCAAAATGACTATTTTCCGTGCCAGCATACTGGGCGCAAAATGGTTCTTTCTTGACCTAGCCTGCTTATCTCTTTACATACAAATGACAATTTTTATTACTTTCGAGTCCTGTACTTAGAGAATTTTGTTTATCATAAAAATTCCTCATCAGAAAAGAAGGCCTGCATATTACAAACCTTTTTTTATTTATTGTAGAGAAAATAGTAGGGAAAGAAAACTTGCTACAATTTTCAGTCAGTCGAAAGGCAACTTTTACAGTGAAAAGATCGTGACTTAGTTTTTTTTTTCATTACAGGGGGCTCCGCCCCCCGTACCCCCCGACAGGGTCTTCGCCCCCTGCACCCCCTTTGCGGTTATACTTATTTTTTTTTCACAAAATGCGTAAGACTATTTCCCACTGTGTCGTTAATCAATCGTTAGACTCCCCTCTACGGCTAAAATATAGTATCACTTTAATGATTTATTTTTATAATTTTAATTTAGATTTAACGCCCTTAGCATTAAAAAATAGTATGTGCATCTCGGGCAGCAATTGCTGATTCCCGACTCGTGTGAATTTAGCTCCCTCGCTTCGCTCGGGGCTAAAACTCACACTCGTCGGGAATCAGCAATTTTGCGCCCTTGATGCACAATGTACTATTACTTTGCTTTAAAATAAAGAATAATTTATACCAAAGTTTAATTGAGAAACTAAGTCTAAGAAAGAAGTTGTATAATATTTTCGGAGAAAATTCGTTTTTATATTGGGCCTCCTCCCCTGTTTAATCTATGAGCTCTCGAACATAATACAGATACAAGATCGAATTTTATTCAAACTCTCTTAATACGACAAAGTTATTAGGCCCCAAGAAGTTTTCATTGTATGCTCGAAATTCAAAGAAAAGTTTCGAGTGTGAATTTCGTTTCTTAGGCTACCCCAAAGGAACTGAGAAGCCTCTTCAACGTCAAGTGCGAGTATCTCGACACGTTACCAAATCACAGGAAATGGTAGCGATTCATCATCAAAGGCAGCCATCCAGCTATCGTGTTTTGAGAGATTCCAGCATTCGGTCCAATCCCGAAAATCAATCATACGCCGCTGTCGGATTTTTGACTCCCGCTAAAAAAAGTAGAGAATCTGTGGGATGTGAAGTCGTATTGGGTTGCACGGGGCATCTCCGTTTCAAATCCCACCGAGCTGTCGGGGTTGTCCTCGTGCTGGCACATTTTCAACTGCCAATGATTCGTGACCGAGGAGGGTTCATTTTTCAATTTGTGAGCATTTCAGCACTTAAGGAAAGTCGGCGGAAAAAAATAAATAGAAAACAAATTCCATGTTTGCTCGGTGTGATCGGGGCGCACATCCCGTGTATGTTCCCGCAGCATAACATCGGGACATTCGTCGCCAAACCGCCGTTTTTATGCATGCGCCACTCGAACGTCAGCCGGCGGCGGATTCAATTCACCGACGAACGAGCATTAATCCCTCATAAATCCCACATTCCGTCGGAATAAAATTAACTCTTGACTTTGATGGGGTACCCGGTGCCACGAGATGACGAGACGTGCAAGTGGCAGCGGAGAGAACTCATAAAAACTGCAAAAGAGGCGAAATGTGCACGAGTACCGCGGCTGCATCCGGGATCGGTACCCGGAGCCTGCACGGCCCCCGACACGGTTCCGGGGAATCCCCGCAGAAGGGCTGCTGATATTAACAATCCAAGCCCAACCCCTGATAACTATAAATAAATCAGGGCTTTGCAGAAGATATGATGGATGATCGGATCAACCCCTCAGCAAATCATTGTCAGACCGTGCAGCCGGAGGTTTCGCTCGAAGGAGGCATGCCGCCGACCGGAGTGCCGGGATAATTCCCTGCATCATTGCGACACATTTATGTTCCGGACGGGATGAGCATAATTGCCACCGCAACATAGACAACATCTCTTGCACTCGATGCCAGACTTCTTAAAATGTCAGGCACCGTGTCTCACTTGAGCTCCGGGGAAAGTACGCTTGCAAAATAATTAATGCGGGGGCGGAGGCGGAGGTTCAGCTGAGATATGTTGACACTCTCGGAATCGATATATGCATGAGTAAGTTGCTTAATATCCTCTAGAAATTCAGAAATTCAGAAATTCAGAAATCCCCCATCCTCTGGACCACGGGCCCAAGACCAGGCTGCTGTATGTGGGGGGTTAGCTGAACAGCGAGTTTGTTTACGACCTCTGGAGGGCTCATTACGACCAGACTCGCAGGTATATTTACAAACAAATTAACTGTTTGGGAGCACTTAATAAGCTTCGAATCGCTACTTCGGGGAGGACGTGTTTCGGATGCTGTGCGCTCCCTGAGCGAACAAGATCTAAGACTTCCATCATCTTGGATATTCTGTTTGCTTATTTAAGTTCTTCGCTGATACGAATGTACATATGTATTTTTGGCATTTTGGTAAATTCTGAAGTGAGCATCTTGTTTTCATCCTTTTCGCTTCCTTCTTTGAAATGAAAAATACTTGACTTTCTCTAAATTAATTAACATCGCTATAAGCACCTGCTCCTCAAAGGAAATGATGCCTTAAGTGAATTGAATAATTAAATACCACGACTAAAAATAGAAACATTATCTTTATCACAAATTAGTATTTTAAGGCTTAAATTTTGAAAACATATTTTGGATTTTAACCTTATTTGTATATTACTATTGTGGGCATGAGTCAATTTCTTTATCACAATTTCATGTACATTCATATGGACATGAGTCACTTTTATGAGCATTTTGTGTCACGAAAATTGCATTATTGGGATAATTGAATGAGTTAACGTGTATAATTAATAATTTTCCTTAATTGAAGATCCGTCACACTTCGCTCGATTTGGATAAAATTTGGCAGACACCTTGCGTTTGCCCTAAAATGAAAGAATCTGAAGGATTTTTGTGGAAAACATTCAATTTTTGTCGAACACTATTTTTTATAAAAGCTTCTTCCTGTGATCTTCAAAGTTTGCGAGCTAAAAAAATATGAAGTAATTTGTACAATGTCAGAAATAGAATAACATGAAATTCAATGAAAGAAAATTGATAACACTGAAAAGATTCAAAACAGAATAAAAAATTTGAGCTGCAATCACGTGGAAAGTAGACTGAAAGTATAATTTATTTTGCACTATGGCACATTTATTCGATATACTTGATATACAAAAATAATTAAATTATTCCACTTACATCTATTAGGTGTCTCAAACTAGCTCCACGATACCTATTTCTTATTTATTATGGAAAAGCTCAAAATGGCAAATACCCAAGTTGATTTCTTATTTGAAGACTAAAATTATTAAATGACTTCAACTGTTATACAGCGGAATAGAATAGCTATTATATTATATTTTAAGGAAAACCCTTAAATTTAATACCATAATTAATTGAGTTCCAAATAACTATTGTGCAAACGGCCAAATTTCTGGGTTTATTTTTCAAATATTTTCTCTTTACTGAGAAATTATGTACAAATTCCATAAAACATTAAGCTAGTCTTCACGGTGAACCCAAAACTTTTGACGCTATTTCCTGGACCCCCTAATGAGGAATTTCTCAACATTATTTTCTGCGGTCCATCTTCCGACTAAGCCAATATTTTAACAAGAGCATAACTCACTCAGCAGACGCATTTATCATTTCCATAAAAACTAATTAAAGCAGAGTTATCCAGCGCCGTTTAAATTGAGCCGCCCTGGAAGAGGCTGAGGCTGAGCTCCAGACAGTGGCTTTTCACACAGCGCGGTCTCAACTAAACGGCGCCGCCCCCGTCCTCCCTAGACGTCCCATATTCATTAGAGGGACTCATCATCCAATTCCGGGGAATTATCCTGCGACTTAATCAGGGCTTGGGCTTTTATTTTCCCACAGTAGCAGTTAGAGTCCTTGCTGGCATTTGAATAATATCCACCCCCACCCGCTGTCATAAGATCTCACCTGGCGAGATTAGAGTCCACAAGCGGGGGTGTTACTTCTAATTAGCAAGGGATAAGTGCAGGAGTCGTGGCCACTCTCTGCAGGAGCGCTGGGGCTTCTTAGTGATTTTTTTTTTAAATCCTGGAACTTTATTAAATCATGGGAGGATCAAAGTGGTTTTTGAAGAAAGAACGCAGGTAGCATCACTCAACTGCTCAGGTGGCTTTGGATGGGGGTGGCGTAAGTTGGTTTCGACGAGCGAGAAAATTTATAGCGTCAATTTTAGACTCTAATTAAATTGTCGTAGAGTCGGTCCGCCCTAATCAAGACACTATGCATGAGATCAGGCAGTCGGGTGACACAATTTCCCGGGAAATTGAAGGGGGATAGAGCTCGGAAAATGAAATTAAGCCAGGTGTGCGGGGGCGTGCGGTGGTGCTGTGAATTAGCCCACCTCAGGGCGAGAATATCTCGATAGCTTTGCCCGATAATCTTTTGGCTTCTCTTTCTTTATTTCGTGTCGATGTTCCTTGGCCGGGTAAAGTCCATCGATCGAATTTTGAAAATGCGATGATAAATGAATGAATAAGCGGGCGGGTGCCGGGGGTTGATTGGATTAGCCGCATCTACGTTCGGGGACCAGAAGTAGGGCAGAATTGATGGACACGGGCGAGAGATGGAGCGACGGCGGCCTGATCTGTGATGAATTTTAAAACCGAACGGGGGGATTGATTCACAGACGTGGGTGACGAGAGAGTGATGAATATATTAAATTTTCACGAATTTCGAAAATCCGCCTCTGGAGGAGGCCGATCTACCCGCGGGGCGGATGTTTTTTATGTTTTTTACCATTTTATCGATTCCCGAAGATTATAAATAAATGCGACGAACATGGAACGCTCCCTTGCTTCGATGATTTTTATTTCCAGCAGGTTGTTTTCGAATTTTCTTCTGCCAAAGTGCCTGTGCCCGGGGCGTTTTCTGGCGCTCGCGGGCATTTTCAGTGCGGCTGGGTGGGTTCAACGAACGAAAATCCTCCGCAGAGGATTGGCGTAAAGCGGTTTGCTTTTATTTCTAGCGCGGAACTCGCGGGGCCTTGTGCTGCTGTTGACAAATGTCACCAATATTTACATTTCCACTCAGGAAGTTTTTCGTTGCCACATTCGCGAAGAAGGCGATTTGGGATTTGACTCTGCCAACAAAATCAGGGAATGAACCTCCAATTCTTTTCCAGGTGGCGGAGCGTGTTTCAACTAATAAACGTGACTTTTCATGAGTAAGTGTCCAGCAATTATTATTATTAACTTTCCTTGGAATGAATATAGTTCCGAGGACTGGTACGAATAATTAAAAAGTTGATTATTTGCACAGAAAACCTATAGAACATTTTTAAAATTAGTTTTTAAAGATGGTATTGTGTTTTTAAATCTTTTACCCACAAACTTGATTCTTTTTTAAATTTATGTAAGTTAACTTAAAAAAGGACTATTTTTAAATAAGGCAACATGTTTTGCATTCGTTTGTATCGCAGAACAACTAATAGATAACTTCAATAGAATTTTCTGTGCAGATTACGAATCTGATAACTAAAATTTTTCATCACGCTATGTAGTATTTTTGAGAAAAATGGGTAAAATCTAAAAAAAAATCGTATTTTGGGAATATTTTGGGAATATTTCGAACATAATAAAATAATAATGGAATGTGATTTGAGCTCGTAACGTAGCTCAAACGAAAGCTTAAATCCTCATCTCAATGTATAAAATATCTATCATTCAATAACTCTTACTAAGCATATTGAAAAATTATTCTTTCGTGAGCGTGCACTAGTTGTGATTTTCATGCATTACCAATTGTATGAAGTAATCAGTTAACAGAAAAAAATGAAATTCATAAAATATTCCGGGAAGTCTCAAAAACTTCAATATTTTAAATTAATAGTTAAAGGTTCAAACTTATATTTAACTTACCTTTCAATCCCCTGTAAAAATCCGTTATTTTGTAACGAATTTTTAAAAATGACCGAAATGGAACATTTTATACTCTTCAAACCTATTTTTCTCGAAAACGTGATGTGATGCAACATTTTCATTTCTGAATTCGTAATCTACGGATAAAGTTCTATAGAAATGGTGCATCAGTTGTTCTGTGAAAAAATTATGTTGCCCAGTGCAATTCCCTTGAAATTTCATTAAGTCTCTTTTCAATTTTCATCCCATTATTTGTTTTTAAATCAAACTACTAGTCGAGTTCATTTTTACATCAATGTTAATAACAATTGTTCTTTTCATAGAAGTTCCGAATCCAAGCTTAGCTGGAAGCTTTGCAATGAATTGGAATTTATGAATACATAATTATCCAAACTTATTCCAAAAATTTATCTGGCTAAAGATTTGAAGTTTGGAAAGCTAAATGTCATTGTATGCTGTAACTTTGGACGTGATTGAAATGCAAATAGACTTTGTTGAATTCGAAAATGATCTTTTCTTAAATAAGAAAATGTTATTGTTGAAAATTATTAATTGAATTAATAAGATTAGGTATAATCTTCATAAAAGCTTTTTCAAAGTTAGGCTGACTCTTTAGCTCAGTTGCTAATGCGAACTGATTTAGTCCGCTTGTCATATCTCTAATTCCAAAATTATAAAGATTTTTCTACGTTAATTTAATTTATCTAAAAATTGTACATTGCTGTTTTAGATTTGTTTTGCTTGGATTTCCTTTAAAATTTGTCTTCTAAGTAGTCACGTAAATAATGTGGAGAGATATCAATCATTGTCAGCCAGATTTATTTAAACCTCAAAAATACCCACACTAATCAACATTAAAGTGATTTCTCAAAAGTGATAATATTTCAAATATTCATGTCAGAAGAATTTCAAAATAAAGTCGGTTGTTTTTTTTTAAATTTCTCCAATTTATGAGTGATGTCGCGAAATTATTTTTAAGTGATGGTTAAAAAGTTGAAAACACCACACTCAAACATAAAGAAAAGTATGTAAAAGAGTTCTGCAAAAAAAGAACGTAAGAAACTCTGTTCAAGTTTATTTCCCTCAATTTTGCGGTTTCATAAATCCAGAACTTTCATCTGGAAGAAGTGGTCCCTAATGTTCGTCCGATATAAACAGTCTCTGAAATTACTGGGGGCGATGCCCGCCTTAATTAAGAGGCCTCTCCAAAAAAAGGCCTTTTTGCTCCCGGTGCTACCCGGATACTTCACATCCAGCAGGAGCACCCGGCAGCACATCTGTGTAATGGAAACGAATTCAGCGACGTATCAAAATTAATGTTTCATAAATTCCTCCTCTCCATTGGCATGAAATGGGCTTTTGGCTTCGGCATGATTTTTCGGCTCTTTTTCATCTTTTTGCTGATTTATAGTCGACAGGTGCCCATAAAGATTCATAAAAATTCGAGAAATAATCAAAAAAATATATATATCGACCCTATACACTTTTCTGGTGGAACTCCGAGCCGCAGCATCCCCCCACAAGATTTTACAGAGCAAGTACAGATGCTCTGGAATCAACCTGCCGCGAGGAGTGGCAGCAAAACCAATAAAACACGCTTGGATCGGAGTTACTAACTATAAATAAAAATCGCAGTGAAGGGAAGTGGATGCTGCGGAAAGATGACGAATGCTTCCAACCCCAGCGAGCAGATCAAAGCCAAAGGGAAGGAATCACTTTCGCGAAATTGAAGACGACTAAAAAACAGATGCACTCCCGAGGAGGAAGACAACCTCTTGAGATGTGCCGTCTGCTGGAATCAGAGGCGGTGTCAGGTCGGCATACATATATAAAAATAAATGAGTCCCTGTTCTATCCCGGGACTTCTGAGCTCTGGCTAATAACGCGTCCGCCCTAACTTGATGCATGACAGGGATAAAATTGATAGTGTTCTGCTGTTCCACAGGCAATTAAGCAGATTTTCCATGATGCTAACATTGCCGATGCTCCTGTACTATGCTACTCTTCAAAATCTTCAGAAGAAATCCAGATTCGAAGAAACATTTCGGGAATTTTGGCCGAAGATTTATGGTGCGACCTAAGGAGCGGGGACTAATTACAAACAAATTAGCGATTGTTTAGTAGAAGCGTCCTGGCGGAGTCTGAAGTCGTGGCTGGATTTTGGCCAGATGCTCTTCACGACTTCGACAGCTGTTTACGTAAGCCTTGCAAGTGTTCGGGCTTCTTCTGAGGCGAGACTGCGGCGGCTATTTCTAAGGCCTCTCCTCAAATCTTAAGACGCCGCAGCAGCGTCTTACCGGGGTTCCTTTAAGATGGTGGCCAGATAGATAATACAGAAACATTGTTAGTGTGCTATGACCGTTTCATGCTCCATTAAAGCCTTATGAAACGGGCGAGTAATAAACTCTTAAGTGGAGCAGCTTCTTTGAGAT
Source organism: Tolmerus cingulatus (assembly GCA_959613345.1). NCBI lineage: Eukaryota > Metazoa > Arthropoda > Insecta > Diptera > Asilidae > Tolmerus > Tolmerus cingulatus. The sequence goes on along the minus strand of OY390707.1, from coordinate 22,242,130 downwards.
AAAACAAGAGGGTGTAAATCATTTCGTGATTTATGATCGCTGCTGGGCTCTTAAGAGTGGGAAATTTGCGTCGGAAGGATAGGGACGTTAGTCGTCTTTGCATTTATTTTTTTCTTACTTTTCACTTTATTTTAGAGCGCCAACTTCTTGTGGTACAAGATTGCTGCAAAGGCGCTACGCGTGGAGGTGGAAAAGAGGGTTTTAATTGCCATTTTCAAAATTTTAACGGGTATCCCGCTGCGAAGTTGCGAATGTGCCGAAATGTTGTTCTTAACTTTTCTTTCACCGGCGAGGTAAAATAAAACTTTAATTTTCCAAGAAATTACCTTTTTTTTTGCGGAGAATTGTGAAAAAGACGGTTCTGCATTTCCATTATATGGTCTGCTATCTGCTCAAATTTCCATATTTAAATTTTTCTTTTAGAAGATTTTTCTTTAATACCCAACATGCTCTTTTTCTTTGCATATTCTGGGGGAATGAAAAATTAAAAAAATTCTCTAAGATATTTTAATTTGCACTAACTTTTTGTTTTGGCTTTAAAAATTCTTGTAGTTTGCTATCTCATACGAAAATTGCTTCAGTTTGTTTAATGGTAGAGTAGCGTTATAGTGCCAATATATTAACATTAGAATTAAATTGATGATTTATATTTATTATTATGTAGTTTGGCATCCTGGTTTCACACTTCAAACATGTTTGAGTCTTAGTAGTATTCCATAATTATAAATTTGCACTTAATTTTACGAATTAATAAATTCTCAAGATGGTTAGTGCAGTAAAACTTGCATACTCAATTCTTGAAAAAATTAGTTACGAATTAATATAATATATTTATTAAAAGCGGCCTATATTAGTAAATTACGTGCTGCATTCTTTTTATATATAGTAAGTTCTAGAAGTAAAATATCAAGATGAGAATTGAATTTTATAATATTTACAAATAATCTTACTTAATCTCGATTTGTCGGGTGATATACCACGAAAGGTGAATTCTTAATAATATTTTCTGATACTATATTTTTTGGTTTGATTTTGGAATAGTGAAGAACCACGTTCGCAAAACTCATAGAGCGCAACTAAGCTATTTAGTACCTACACAGTACGTAACTACTAGTAACTAAAGTAAATATTAAGTGGCATTTTAAAGTCACTTGTACTAATATAATAACAAGTCTAGTTGAAATAGTTTCCATTCCTAATAATGCTTAACAAATATGCAGTGAAATATACTGTTCAGAAAACTATCTAAAGGGTTATATTGAAAACAATAAAAAGTAATAAAATTTACGAGTACGTTGTATTGATTGAAAGTCCAAAAGTTAATAATTTTAACTATTGAAGGTTATTACAATTTATATGTTTTTGTTATGATATCTCGTTCAGTTATGGCATCCTAATGGCGCCATATGCATGAGGTATATTTAGAAATAGCGCAACGCAAGTGTTCACTGATTCAATAATTGAAACGCACCTGCGCAAATTCAGCGCATTTATTTAGAGTTATTATGTATATTAAAACTACTGGACTATGAAAATCGCAATAATCTCTTTAATTAAACAATATACCATTAATATTCAATGAACACATTTTTGTTGCTAGGCATATCTACTTTCATCAGAAGTTGAAATTTGTACAAGTGGTTCTACGAAACAATTGCGACATTCTAGATAAACCGAACGCCAACTTTATCTGTGTTAGTCCTACATAAATGGATACCTGAGTTGCTGACTCTGGATTACCATATTTTGTTAATAAAAAAGTAGTTGAACTCAAATACACACAGTTGACTCACTTTGTTCGGATTATGGAAAGCTTGTAATATACTTTGAAATGTATTATAAAAGTCTGCGATTTGATTTATAGACACAACTATATTTGAATGATATAAAAAGTGTACATACAACTTTTTATTTGTAATATTTTATAAGCCTTGTATGCAGTATTTTTTAGTAGAAAACGTTAAACTTCATATATTAATTGATAAAATTTTATTTTGGGATCACAAATCTCTAAAGATCAGAAGATATACATAGTGTAGGTATATGTTTTCGTTATTTTAAGAAAATAATTTGTCCTTAGAAAACTATGACTCATAATAAAAAATATTTATTTTTCTTATACATATATCTAAGATCAATTTAGGCTACCAAAGGGGCTCTTAAAATAAACCCTCAGAATTTACGAATTTGAGATGGCGGGTTAACAAATATTTATGCGATTTACTCCTAAATTGAGTTTGGTGGTTTTCGGGATCTCTGGAATTCATAAATTCGGGATTTTCCTTTTACAAAATATTTCATCTATATAAAAGCGAAAGTTGGTATGAATGCACTCCTACACCGTTCAAATGCTTTTGCTAATAATTGTATCATTTATTATTAAAATTAAAAGGAGTCCACTGACCAGGCTACTGTTTTTGCGTCTGTCTGTTCGGACTGGTGTTCGAAACGGCTGAATCAATTTTTATGAAATTTTACAGACATGAGTGATACAGACTACGTTTTTGAATTATTGCAATAAAGAGGTAACTGTTACCTTTTCCAGATTATCATTATTTGCGATCCTTGATTTTGTTTTTTTAACCAACAGATGCGGAAGAATAAGTCTTGAGATACGGTGTGATCTTGAATATTTGCTTGCCACATTATGTGTGACACACATGTGTTTTCTTAGCTATTTTTTATTTTTTTAGTTGACGTTGGATAAAACTTTCCAGACTTCCGTTGACGTCATTACACGCATTTTACATCCTGAAATTTGGTATTTAAGCACCTAATGTACAAAAGAATCGTTGAGTCGGTTTTGTTAGCTTACAATGTTTCGTTTACTTGCGCTATTGAGTTTTGTAGCCGCACTTGAGGCGAGTGTTAAATTTGCAGTTCGACCTCAAGCGTTGTACGTCGTGGGACCTAAGGTTAGGTGCAGTAGTGTGATTATTTCGCCAAGGCACGCTTTGACTGCAGCACACTGTGTAGGGACAACACAGGATCAAGAATCTTTCCTGTTCGCTGGGTCTGCAAACTTAGAAAAGGATGCAGTGCAAAAAAAAGTGGTCAAAACATTAATACATGACAAGTATTCCTCATCACCACGGAACCACAATATTGCAATCCTGTACTTAGATGCAAATGATCCCTTCATTTTTAACGACAAAATTTCTGCTGCTGCTCTTCCTTCAGCAAAAGACGAATTCCAGCATTTTGCTACGGATGTCGGTGTTTGTGGTTGGAATATTGACAATGGATTTTCACGCAGTTTGCAAGTTTCAATTGCCCGATTGGTTCCGCAAAATCAGTGTGATGAAATTGAATCGGATGATACTAATTTAATTTGTGTTAAATCTACTGAAAGAGATTCTTGCGTCGCAGATTCGGGATCACCACTTTTCATTAGAGGAACTCTGCTAATTGGACTTGCATCACATGGTTTAAACAGACTTTGTACAAGTAACAGACCTGCAATATACACGGATATTGCGAAGATGCGTCAATGGATTTCGAGAAATACTGGTGTATAAGTGTTTAACAACATATTTGTAAATTATCTAATAAATTTAATTTATATATGTAAAGCTTCTTTTTGTTAAACAAATGAACTCGAAATACAGTGAAACAAATTATTTTTTTTGTTGGAAAGAATTTATTTTATGGTGAAGTTTTGCAATATTAAAAATGCTCGAAAATTAATATCTGGGATTTTAATACGAATTTATTAATTAATCAATTTTATCATTTGTTTTTATTTGGTGGTTATATAAGTTATAATAAGCATAATTTTCAGTCCATAAGCAATGCTTTTAGTTGTTTACTTATTTTTCTTAAAAATATAGAGAAAAATATCAACACCACATAATCACAAAATGTAGGAATAACATACCTAATTTGCTAGCTTGTTCTAACAAAGTTTCAAGGTTATATACTCATATGTATATAGATGTATGTGGGCATATTTTCCATTATGTGTAGGCCTGAATATATCTATATTTAAAATATCGCTGATAATTTATGATTCTTAGTTACATTAGACAACTATAAAATTTAAAAAAATTTGGTAAGATATCTAAAGCGGTAGAAAAATGTTAAATGATATCTAGAATGATGTATAAAATATTGTTTTCGTTCAATAAACGCCACAACCAAAAATTGATTGCTTTAAAAAAATGAAGAATTATAACAAACTTTTAAGGTGCTCCTCCACGGACAAGTAAACTTCCAGAAGTAGCTTGCAGAAGTGATTTGAAGAATATCCTCCATGTGACATCGAGTGCAGGTCGAGAATATCCTCGTCAAGTCACTATTGCGTCTTTAGAAATGATTGTTTTATTTTGCAAATTCGTTAACGCTACGAATGAATCCGATTTTTTAAAATTTTGTATACAATAGACCACTTCCGGGAATTTGTTCAGCTCCATCAGAATAATTAAACCCAAAATCGTTTATTTTTGAATTGAAATTGGAAATTGTAAATTCCACGAATATATTGATATATGCGTTTTAAAAAGAAAAATATTTGAATTGATAATAAAGCTAGTACAATTTAAAATAAACTCTGTTGAAAGGCTTATTTCATGTGCTTAAGTGTTATTTACTTTTGAAATTAAATTGCGGTATGTTGTTCTGTGTAATTTTGGAATTTTTGCTGTATAAAAGTAGATTACTTTTTACGCGCATGGGAAACAAAATTCGTACACATACGTTTTTGAATTTATTACAGAATAAAGAAGACCAAAAATCGGTTTATTTTCCTGAAAGAATTAAAATTTCTTAAACAAACTATCTAGGAACATTGCATCGTTACTTTTCTTTTTAAGCTCACCAGTGTGGATTCATTCCGGGGATTTTGCTAGAAATTACGCAAAACATTCCAAATAACTTGTTAAAAAAATTTACTCCACCAAAGTTATTAAGTTTAAGGAAGGAATTTAGGTGGAGCAGTTTCATGAATTTTCGCAGAACTCTGCATCTCGGAATTACTGGACCAAAAGTCCACAAAAAAGGAAATTTGTACACAAAATACAAAGAGCGTTCCCAAGGAAGATGACCACCCCGGCCAAATTATGAAGTTTTACCGAGGAATGGAGTGCGTTTTTTTATTTTTTTTTGTTTTTGCCACCTTTCTGGAATATTTTCACCACCTCGGATGTAACTGAGTAACCCCGAGGTGGGTTGGGTTGGGTTCATCTCGCGTTCGGCCAACATAGTGCCGCCGGTTTCCCGCATAACATAAAATCCATTGTTATGCGCGCACCGCACGAGGCCTGAGCCGCACATCCCGGGGAAGGGCGGAGTCCTAACCGGGTTTAAGGGCAGGCGAATTTTTTTTTGCAGAATAACACTCAGAGGAATAACCGCAGAGGCCTACCAACGTTCCATGGCCACCCCCTCGTTATGTTGCATGTTACATTACCCAGGTTCGGTGCTTGGCTGCTTGAGCATAATTCGGAGCGTACCCGAGCGCAGCGGCCCAACGCCACCTGGCGGACCAGGGGAGAGACTGGAAAGAGAACCCGGGTGGATTGCGGGGGTGGCTCGACCCCAGCCGTAAGGATCTGACCCAAATACCTGCAACTGTGTCACTTATACCCAACGAAAATATGTGAGAAATTGTTGGGGCTCCGCTGCAGGGCGGGTGCCGCCACCAGACCTGTCTGGTATCCATCTGAGAGCGGGGTAGAGAGGGCGCAAAACGGTGGAGTGGGTTTAGGGTAAAAGGTAAAGGTAAACTCTCCTGCACAACTGTAATTTACGGGCGAATTAATGTCTGTTTTGTTCGAATTAGCTCCAAATGGGATCCATGGATTCAGGCGGATTACGGATTAGTGCTGCAGGTTGTTGGGGCAGTGGTGGTAGAAAGCGCTAGACGATAAGATTAAGTCATATCAAGTTGACAGTGTTTGTTTTGTGGGTCAGTGGAGTCAACTTTCCCAGTTCCGCCGTATCAACTTGACTAATGGCAGTAAGCAAGGAGAATCGAGACGGTGGGGTAAGCTTTAAAACTACTTAAGAAGACATTTACGAAGTTATATTTGCTCTCTCTGTCCCAAAATGTGGGAAATAAAACCGAGTTTATGCAGAAATGCATTAAGAATTTAAAATATTTCTCATTAGTACGAAGGAATGGAGTTCTTCAAACGTATACGAAGAGAGACTAGCGTTTCATGATGTTTCTATATTTTTATAAGATTTCATGTAGTGAACAAACTATCAGAAAAACTGCTGCAAATTTTGTAATATTATTCATTTATTTATTTAATGATTCTACCAATTTACAAAATATTAATCTTAAGTTCTTGAATTCTGAAAGCCGCCTCATTGACCAGTTTTTTTAAAGTTGTACAAATATTATAGGAAAGCGGTTTGAAAAAGCAGGGAATACCTACATTTATATACAAATTGAAAGGTTGCAATGCTGTTAAATAATTATTTTCTGATTTTTCTACCAGTACAATTTGAGAGCAACAGTTTCTTAAATTGTACTATAAAGTTGAAATTTGTAATTTTAAAACAAACATCAAACATCAGTCTTCGAGACTTGCATAGATATGCACAAATTATTAAGAGAGTGTCAAAATTAAACAGTTTTTATCATATTTATGGTAATGTTTACATTTTAATTGCATAACCTTTACAATGGGAACAAAACACGTCAATGAAAATTATCATTTTTCACTCTAGAAACCTATAGACAAATTAAAGGAACATTATATGTATTATTAAAAGACTAAAAGAGTTAATTTGTATGCCACTTTCCACAACTGCAAATAATAACTTTATAACTGAAAGGTACAATTTTACATCTCTTATAGAAAGAATTAAGAGTTTATTCGTGTCAAATATAATAAATATATAATATTATACTAATTATGTACATAAATAGTTGTGCTTTAACATGCTTCAAAGAAGTTCAAGGTATTAAAAGTTGTAATTCATACCTGCCTGCTTAGTTTGTGTTCTTAAATATATTTAGATATGACCTCTTTGGATAATGTATTTAATGTTTCGATCCAGAAAAGCTTTTCAAATAACTTAGTTACGGATTTGTAATATCTTATAAAAGCCTTGAAGTTGCTTATCTGTAATTTTTCGATTTCGCAAGTAAGTGGTCCCAAAATCATGCAAGATATTACATAATAAACAATGCCCATACATGAAAACAAAAACATAAAGCCAAATAAATAAATAAAGTAAAAGTGGATTTCTATAAATTATTTCTTTTTCCATTGCAGATGATACCATCATTGGCCGGGATTCTTTTTAATCCGCTACCAAAAATGATAAGTGATTCTGATGCTCCTCGAAATACGTCTCCGTGACTTGTGCAAGAGCAGCTTATGAAAACAGATCCCTTGAAATTGAAAAATAAAGACAGCGGGAGACCTGACATAGCTCAGAAAAGAATTGATGTGCGTGCAAAAGGGTCGCAGAGAATGCTCAAAAATATCTAGGGTAAGGCACGAAGTTACTTATCCTGGCGTAAACATAATAAAAGCACCAGAATGCGACAGTGGATGTAAGAAGGCAGAAGATTTCAAGGTTATCTTCCCATTCCCATGCTGGGTATCCTTAAGTACCTTAGAAGCAATGACCTCTTTGGAGGACTTCTTACTAGTGAACCTCTTGGTTTCGGGAATGATGTATTGTTATGCGCAAATTCTGAAGGACGAAGAAGTCTAATTGGTGGTAGTTGTGATTCGCAGGTGAACTTAAGGTGGCGTTTGAGGACGTCTCATCCTTTATTTGTGCAAACATCAAATAATCATCAAAGCAGTACTGTAGAAGTAATCATAACTGGGGAGAAACAGAAGCAAGGATTGCGAGGACAAAAGGATTCTTTCAGGGAGATAAATAATGGATTCTGTCGAATTGCGATCAAGATGTGTTTGGAGTGTGCTCTTTATCGTGTCGTTTTTATGTCGAGGAACATTTTCAGGTGAGTCAATCCATACATTTCACTCAATTTATATTCCATCCTTTTGTGTGTGCAAATATGGTGCTCCGCCCCATTCAGCCTGGGAAAAACCAAACAATGGCAAAGGGCTCTACCTTCGAAAATCCTCCGGTTGTCGGTGGAGAGTCACCGGCCATTCGGTGGATCCTTGTATGGTCATTCTGGTGACGGGGAATTTTTCTTTCCACCTGAATGGAACAATGTGGCCCGATAGCGGGCGCTCCGCTGACAATAGACTCGAAATCTTGATTACATGGGGCCCCATCGCCTGCGGGGTCGCCCACTAGAAAGGACACTGTCTTCATATGTCAATTTAACGACTCTCTTTCTGGCTCCCGGCTGTTGATATAAATTTCGACAAAGATTGACTTTTTGCTTTGTGCGACAGTCCGTGGATGCTCCCGCTTTACGCTCTGGCTCACATTCATTTCGACTGTTCCAGAAACTGACTGGGAATTTTCCAGAGCTCACAGGAATTGAAAAATTCGAATTTTTATGAAAAGTTCCAGGAACTGGAAATTATATTGGTACGGCTTTGTCTGTTTCTTAAAGATATTGTATTAAAAATCTGAGGCTTTTCCTCCTTGGTTCGATACTTTCTTAGACACGAGCTGTTTGTAATTCTGTACTTTACATGTCCTTGAAAATAATATTTAATGTTTTCTTTCTCTTTGCTCTCTCTCATTTCATATCTAGTGAATCGGTGCAAATCAAATTGATGGTGATTTAAAATTTTTTTTCAGAAAGAGGTATTTGAAAACTTTTTAAAATTGTAAGGGAGTTGGTAAATTATCTAACTGCCTTTACTGACACATTTTCTGACATAGACAATTCTTTTTTAAATAAACATTTTATAGTATTTTATATTCAAAACAATATCTTTCTTTATCGATGTTTTTGAATTGGTATGAAATTGAATTTAAAGGTAAAATGGTTTCTATAAATAATCCTTACACGAGTTCTGATAATAAACTAAAAACTATTTACACAAAATGAATTTGAAAAAGATTCGTTAATTTCAGCGATTCTTGTAGAACTTTTTGTAATGCAAAAAGAAAACGTGACGGAAAAATTGTCTTCGTTTTTATTTACTTTGCCTATATACCTGTAATCACAGGTAATTTAAATATGATTGAACATGACCTGGATTAACGCCATTTATTTACTCTCGTTTAAGGTAATTTCTTAGTTCAAAACTTTTGTTGTTGTGAATCAATTTTAATGTCCTCCTACCCCGAACCAAAATTGTGGAATGTAGAGACAATTAAAACTTTTATGTTCGGAAAGTGTTCTTGGTATTGAACAGTATGAATAAATAAAAAGACTTTAAAAAAATAAAATTGTAGTCGATGGAAGATAAGAAATCATTAAAAATAATTAAAAGAATAAAGAAGTTTTGAAAAGTTTTCTTAATAATAAAATACTATTTGTTCCTTGTCCTAATAGTTGACAGTTTTCGGAACGAGGGCATGACATGTATCTAGGTAGGTATTAAGGCCCTATAAATACAAGATACATATGTAAAATTGTACGCAACACAAGTTATATTTTGTGATGAGAGTAAACATTATAATAATATCAGAAAAAAAATTTTAAATCTATGTACGTATAAAATTCGGGAAATTTTCAGGTACCAAATTAAAGCTCATGAACTTTTACACTTGATAAGCCTATTTACGCCCACGTAAGTACATATGTATGTAGTTATAAAAGAAATATTTGGCGTAACGAGGGAATAAATATCTTTTATATGAAAGTCATGTATTTTAAGAATTTACTTGCGAATTCAACGAGTACAATCAAAATTTATTTTTAAATGTCTGGCTATACATCATCCGAAAATACAAATTTGTTATTTTACAACAAATAATTTGTTTACCTTGGTATCATTATGTTTTTTTTAATATGTGATCTAATGAAGTCGTCTGTCATATTAATAGATATTTTTTAATACAAGGAAAATGAAGTTTCTTTATAAATATCTGATTAAAGATGACGATTTAAATTATAATATTATACCACAACATAAACTTTTTGATAATTAGATATACTTTATTATTTATTTTTTTAATTGGTTTTGATTTTTTTAAAAGTAGTAAAAGTGGAAGAATGAATTCTTGAAAACATGCTTCTACACCAAAATAATTGTAATTGATTTAGATGGTAGCGGAGAAAAGAACGATAGAAGTTTATGATTGAGCACTCAAATCAGCCTTTACCGGTTTTTTGGCTTTCGGCCTCCTAAAGATATAACAAAAACAACACTTGAACACTAAATCTTCTGTTACAAGGAGCTTACAAGGTTTGAATTATATTACGTCTACCCTATGTCCATGTTTTCTATGTTATACTTTTATAAAATAGACAAATTTTACTTTTTAAATTATATCTATCTTAGAGAGAAACAAAGGAAAAAGAAATTAAATAAATTAGAATATAAATTATAAGAAATGAATTTTAAGCATGTCTCGTTTTGATTTGTCCGAATTTATTAATTTTTGATTAAAATTCTAAATTTATTAAAAGCTTTCATGATGATTTATGCGTCCAAAATGGTCTTAAGATGAATCAATCTATTTATTTATTTATTTGTTTATTACGAAAAAGTATAGGATGTTTTCCAATCAATTAGGCATCGAACATTTCATGGTAAATTTCATTCAATAATACAAATATTTTGCGCAAAACCTGCTTAATTTATTTTTATCTTTTTAAGTCTTCCGCACTTGTTCATACTGTTTTTCAAAAGCTTTATAAATATTTTAATTCAATAAGCGTCTATACTAACTAAGCTCACGTATAGACGGCTTTATTGCACAATACAGCGTTGTCTTGGCCAATCTTCAAAGTTTCGATTTACAATATGTTGTATGAGAAGTAAGGAATGTGGCTTCCGTCAATAATGCCGACAATACGTATTTGAAAATATGAATGAATATTAATATGCAGTTACTTATAATATTTTCATTATATACCAGTTCTCCAAATACCATATTTTCGTTCCGTATTTTAGTGATGAATTAAGCCATACATTAAATTTTTCTTTTATGTCTAATTTCATAATATGTACCATTTGAATACCATAAAATATCTTTTCAAGAAATCTTTCTCTTTTCCATATTTCACATTATTAACATTTTTGAATTGATGCCTTTTTAATTTAAACCAGGATTGAACAGCATCGCTTTCTCTCCAAATTTTTAACTTAATTTCTTCTACTTGTTTCTTTTCGCTCATCTACCTAAGTATTGTCCACAATTGTATTCTTTTGGCCAAGCACTCAGGGCGTAATCTGTTTAATCTGCTCGCTTGAGTACTTGCAATTGTGAACTCAGCCTTAAATAGCAAATTGAGTGATCTACTTCTATTCGTTACTGGTTTCCATTATTTGACCTTTAGTGGATTTTGCCTTGTATTGCTATTTTCTATTACTTGGTGGACAGTAAGTTGTCAGTTGTCAATCCAGTTTATTAAACTAGGTGAGCTGGTTTGCCCACGTATTTAAACGCTTATATGTATGTATCGCGAATTAAAGTGTAAAAATTTTACTTATTTTAGTACTACAGAATGAAATCCTCGAACAAATATATTACTCCAATAAAACCTGCCGTGTTCCCATGACAATTTAAAATTTTCAGAATTCAAAAAGTTAAATAATTTCGATTTTCGGGATGGCATTACTCTTTAATTCTAATTTCAAATTTTAAGTGCGTTTCATTTTAAAGCCGGTGACATAATACATAGTTCCAGTTTTATTTGACCGATTAGTGTCAAATTTGGTGTCACCTTTAGTTTAGATTGCTTTAATGCCCCTACCTCGAAAAATACTAAATTAAATTATTATATTATTTTTATCATATTTACAAAAAATAAATGCCCTACCACAACGACATTTACTTAAATTGAAAATTTGATTTTTCTATGAGTGAATTTTTATGAAAATGAAATTTAATTTTTTCTTATAGTTTTAAAGTTCTTCAAATATTATTAAAAAGTGGTAAAAATATATGTTGTTTCGTTTTCATTCAGTTCTAAAAAGTGCTTTAAATTTTTTCCTTTAGACCTACTCTAAAATAACCACTTAAGCCTGTTTGCGAAATGTACCTCAATCCTGCATTAACTATTGAATTTTAAGTATTTGTTGAAATTAATGTTCTAACAATGAAAACTAATTGGAAATATTCGAAGTAATTTCGTGAGAATTTATTATCTTAAGAAGTCTATTACCACTTAAAAACAGGACAACTCCATTTATCTTTTTCAACTACGGAACCAATTTAGTTCCGGGGCGGCCGCACCCCCACCGCAGAACCCCTGTACCCTTGAGAGCTGTAGAGCTGCTTATATTTTGATATTATTCCCAAGGACAAACCGACATTCACATAGTACCGTGATAAATTTACAAACGAGGCAATTACGTGTTTATTTCAAACTTCTTTGAGTAATTTCGGGTTGTGTGAAAGTGAAAAACCATTCACACTGCAGTCCCGGCGCTCCTTCCCTAATTTCCCGTCATGAACATCCTGCAGCACCTATCTGCCTTCCAGGAGCAGCGGAAGGAGCCCGAGGGAGGGGGCCGGCCACTCCTTCCAACTCAGGCAACCAGAAGCGTTGAAAACTGTTTGAAAAAGTTTCGTTTGAATTTTTCTATGTTGCTTTCCTTCCCCTGTCCGCCCCTCACATATTAATCCTCCTTCGTTGCAGTCATGAATTTTTGTTTTGGGATCCGTGACTCCCGGAGCCGGGTGCTCGCAAATCTTTCCCCCGAAAGCAGCACAGTCGTGCTCCATTTTGTTTGTAGAGGAGGGGGTGGGGCCCCCGGGGCGAAAGGGATGGAAGCCCGGGCTGGATGTTTGCAGGAATCCATTACCAAGATAAGTTGGTTCCCATCCATTTCCCCTTTATCTCAACGTGTTTTTTTATATCGTTGCAGACGTGGGTAAAATGTCATCATCGAGCTTACAGAATCACTTCAGTTCGTCAACTGCGTCACATTTTACAACAAAGAACAACACGAAGGTGATAGCCCAGAAAGGTGGACTGGCGATCCTGCCATGCGCCGTGAAATTAAACTCCCCGGCTACGGTAAGTGTCTCTCGGGAGGACTTTCACATACCCGGAATGTAGGTGTGAGTTCCCTTTAATGGCCTCTGCCAGGTGTCGGGAATGAAATCCCCTAAAGTGGTTTACGTAAAATTTAGGGCGCGTACAGAGGCGCCTCCACTACCCGTTTGTGGGAAGAGGTCAAACAAATGTCTCCGAGGCCCGACAGTCCAGTCCAGACCTGTATCTATAAAAAAAAGAATGAAAATTAGATTCAAATTAGAACGGAGAAAGATTCTCAGCACACAAATGTGCTGAGTCCGGTCAGAAGTCGTCCTTCCGGCAATCTGGGGACTGGCTAAATCAACTCCCATCCGAAAGTCCGAGTCCAGAGACGAGGATTCGTTTGGAAAGGAACCTCCGCATATTTTCCACTTGCCCGGGTTTCTGTTTATTTTTGGGATTATCTCGCACCTAGACCTCGCTGTATGATGATATGTCTCGTCCCGTTGCAGGTATCCTGGATCCGTCGCAGAGATTTTCAATTGCTCACCGTCGGGCTGTCCACCCACAGCAGCGATGGACGTTTTTTAGTGGAGCACACACGTCACATGGGTCACTGGTCACTGCGAATAAAATCCGTACGTGAGGAGGACCGAGGCTTGTATGAGTGCCAATTATCCATTTACCCGACACAGTCGATATTCGTCGAGCTCAAAGTCGTAGGTGAGTAAATTGATCCTTCTCCTCCTAACTGCAGCTTCTATTTTCTGCACCACGCGGGTGGCAGCTTGGGAAAGTGGTTTAAAAATTTTGAATAAATTTTAATAGTTTTAGCTTTATATAATAGATGAATTGGAATAGATGTATTGATGCAATTACAGTGAATTTGAATTCATAAACTCAAAAATTAATAATTATTTCCTTATCTTACACTTTGAGCTTCTAGATTTTTCAATTACAAGGCTAACTGACTCAAGATTTCTAATATACTAAATGAAAAATTCCTAAATCATTATCTTGTACCAACCGAGTATTATTTTATGTAAATTTGGTTACAAAATCACGCAAATTTATATTTTATTAATGCGCTTATTTCTATTTATGCTATAAAAGTTTACAAATTAATTAATTTTCAATCTAAAGTTACATCAAATATGTTTATTTATGCACTCAACTTATAATAAATGTAGAAATCGGTGCAAGAAAATCTTTGTGCTTTTAGATTTGTTCGAAAGTATACAATATATCTATAGATACAAACTCGAAGGGAAATAGAATTTATGTTCAGATGAAAGATCAGTTTTTATGAAAAATACACTATACACCAAATCCAAACCAGCTCTAAAATACGAGATACGTATGTATATTCTTCTCAAGAAGCAACGCTTAAGTGTGCAATCATTACATAAACTATTCACTTTAAAATTGTGTCATTTTCCAGATGGCAATTAGAGAATTCTGAAAATGTTCCTTGAAAAACAATAACTAATTAACTAACTAATTAATACATATTAACGAATTAAATTGATCTTATACCAAATTTGGTATACATGATGTTAGTATTTTACGTATAACATATTTACTACTTTATGCAACAATTTTCAACATGTGCAGGTGTTATTTTATTAAAACTCAAAATATACCTTTCACAAAGTTTCTTGTTTAAAGTTTTATATCTTTGAAATTTTAATAACACCACTTGTAATGTTGCTTAAGTATCAAATGTATAGTTAAAAGCTTCGCAAATGGTGAAAATACTACCTGAAATACAATATTCATGATCTCCAAGAAGTGGAAAACCTTAAGCTTCAAAATTGTTGGATGTAATTCCTTCTGAATTGGTGCCATACGTTTCCAATAAGATTAACTTATCAGACAAACAAAGACGACGACATCAAGGAGCTGTTAGGGAAATGCAAAGCACCCAGCTCAGGACGAAATTAGCTTGCCCAAGGAGACTCCTGTAAATAGGTGCACTCAATAGGACTTTGCTGGTGGCCCTGGATAATTAAACTATCCATTCCCAGCCCAGGAGCAGCAGACGTTGTGTGTATGCAAACTACTGCAACCTTACTGCGTTTGCAGGGACGAATAACAAGAATATTGAATTACGGGGCCAGGCATTAAGATCCAGAACCTGATTCTTGGAATCTTCAGGTGTATTGTCTCCATTAACTGGTGCGATTGTCCTCTTAAGCACTACAAGGACCCTCAGCTCTAAAATAACCCTCTGGAACATGGGTCTGGTGCTGCCGGGGTGTCTCGAAAGCAACCACTCGAATGCAAGGCAATTGCCATATGCATATTACTTAAGCCCGCAATTGACTGGAAACCTACGGAGGACTACGTCGGACATCCGGAGGGATTTGAGTGCGCCGCTGTCAGTGTACATGTCCTGCTCCTTACAAACAGGATTGGGGCGTAATTGGCGTATATAAGGCGAGCAGCCCCGGGCGGTCTCAATAACTCTACAATGCTTTTCAGCACACAAAAATCCCCCTTGAGTCCTGAAACCTGCGGAAGAACCTGCAACTCCTTGTCCCGCCCCGCCCCACCTGGATGGCGTACTTCCAGGTATTGCCCATTTGTGCCCCCCTTATAGCTAAATATTCCCGGCCCGGTGTGGAGCACCGCCGCCGCCGTGCCGTCGTTTTTATGGCCGGAATACCTCCGGGAGATATGAAAGCAACTGAGGGCTGCTGCTCCTTTAAAAGACCGGATTTTTCCCTGTCTCGTCCCAGATTACTGGGGGACTGCTGCAAGGGGCCACTGTTTGGTTGCATTAATATCAAATGCAAATTGACGAAGGAACAGGGAATCTGAGTGGTGCAGGCAAAAACAAATATTTCTCAACGAACCGACGAGCGGAAGATTGGCTTTTTGGGTTGGGTACACAGTAAAAATTCGACTAAATTGTGTT